>CM054134.1:25952727-26022727 GCA_028751875.1 Rapana venosa | reverse complement strand
TGACATTCCGTTGACATTAGTCTGTACCGTTTCAACAGAACCGTATTCACAACGTATAGAAGGAAAATATACAATGAGGGAGGCCAGGCGTTTAGTTGAATATCAAACCCTTAGCCGTGTCATTGTTTGTCCCCTATGACCTTCCCTGTAATAGAGTTGGCTGAATGGAGAGTAAGCCGAGATACCTATATCGGGTTACATGTCTCTCATATTATCATATCCTTCAGCTGTTCCACTTCTGTACCATTCTCTACCTGTCTGTCTGTCTGCCTGTCTGTCAGCCTGTCTATCTGTCTGCCTGTCTGTTTCTGTATTTCTCTTTCTTTGTGTCTCTCTGTGTCTCTCTCTATGGGGCTTTATTTTATTTTATTATCATATATATCCTTAAGAGCGGGGACTGGATGTAAAAAAAGCACATGGGTGCTTATTCATTATCCTTGAAATAAAAGAATTTGTCATTGTCTCTCCTTTACAATGTTTGTTAAAGTAGGATCATCGTTCTTTTTATTGACTCATTTGTGTAACAAGAGTGAGTCTATATTGTATTCCCTCTTGATTTGATTGTCGTGTGTGTGCGCGCGCGCGCGTGTGTGTGTGTGTGTGTGTGTGTTCTTCGATTTTGTGTCTATTCACACAAAGTGATATTAGACGAAGAGGGAGAGAGAGAGAGAGAGAGAGAGGGGGGGGGGGGGGTATGAACTGTAGGAAAGTAATGTAACAATGGAACAGTAAAACTATGTACATAACAATGTAGTCAACATCACGTAAAACCATGAAGAAAACTCTTAATCAAACAATAAATTTATTGAGAATCAACTACAACTGTTCTGAGATAAGAGACAGATGGGCAAACGTCCATGCCTAGGAAAGGCAGTCTGCTGAATGACATCACATAATTATGCTACAGGAGATTACTAATGGAACATTGCTTTAACGCCAACGCGATTTCACATAGCAATATACTGTTGCTGACAACCTTATCCAAATCATTTTCATGAATGTCAGGAAGATATTGTTTCAAAAACTGACTTTCGGAAAGAATATGGATATTTGAGATTGTTTTGCCACATATGCAGTACACATTTCTCGTAAATTTTGCCCAGAATGCATTCAGTTTCAGTCTGTAAATAAAGTAGTAAAGTATGTTCTTTCGATCCAGAAGGACTATAGAGCCGGAGCTTATCCCGGTTTCTGTAGCGTTAAGCGAACTGATGGTTTTTCACCACCCCTGTGACAGGACGCTAGTCTGTCGCCAGATACTTCCCCAGCAGAGCTGGTACCCACTTGTACACCTGGGTGGAGTGAGGAAAATAGGAGTAAAGTGTCTTTCCCAAGGACACAACACCGAGCCGAGCGGGGATCGAACCCGCGACCTCTGGATCACGAGTCGACCGCCTAAACCACTCGACCACGGTGCCTCTAGTCTGTAAATAAGACAAGATTGTTTTTGTTACGTCCATTTGTGAATGAATATATCTATATATCTATATATGACCATATATATACATATATATGTATATATATATACATATATATATAATATATATATATATATATATATATATATATATATAGAGAGAGAGAGAGAGAGAGAGAGAGATATGTGTGTGTGTGTGTGTGTGTGAGTGTGTTTAAATTTGGCGGAACCACACAGGCAAGTACTGTCTTCCCCTACAATACGCACCCCCCCCCCCCCTTCCCTGCGTTACACACACACACCACACACACACACACACACACACCACAGACAGGTTAGGCCTATTCCCATTGAAAACGTTAAAATGATGATATTAGCATAGCTCTATTCAAAGTTCTGTATTTTTCATCTGGGCATTTGTATAATGACGAATTAACCACTAAGAACATTAAATTACATGATTTCTCAAAACCAAGTAGGGACTTTCTTTTTATTTGATTTAGGTACTATAGGAAACCCAGCCATGAAATGCCAAATAAAAACACTGGATTTTGTAGCCTACAGAATGCTATTTTTAACATCACCCGCTTCCGTCAGCATAATAAGAGAGATAATGCAATTCACATTAAGCACAATGCCTCAGGCGGACGGTATTCACACGTTCTCTTTCTTTCTTTTTAAAAATACGTTTTGTTTCTATGATGATATGAATAATAAATTTGTAAAGATAATATATCAAGTATTGGATAATTCTGAAAGTAGGACACTGTGGCTAAACTGGTCAAATGTGCATGTATGGAGACTTAAAAATATGGATGGCAAAGGACTGTTTATCAATTTTATTAAGTAACCAACTTTGTGTGATTCTGCCTGTCTCTCTGCTTCTCTATCTATCTATCTATCTATCTATCTATCTATCTATCTATCTATCTATCTCTATCTATCTATCTATCTATCTTCCTCTCTATCTGTATGTCTGTCTATTTATATGTCTGTCTATCTGTCTATCTGTCTATCTATCTATCTGTCTGTCTATCTATCCGTCCGTCTGCCTGTCTGTCTGTTGTCGATCGATCGATTGATGTCTGTCTTTCTGTCTGTATGTCTGTCTAGCTAGCCAGCTAGCTATCAGTCTATCTATCTATCTGACTGCCTGTCTGTCTATCTATCTGTCTATCTATCTGACTGCCTGTCTATCTATCTATCTATCTATCTATCTATCTATCTATCTATCTATATCTCTATATATCTATCCGCTTTTCGGAAGAGTAGGCCATTGTGTGCTGTTGGAAACAGATGACAAATTTACAAAACGGCATACACACGGGGACTGGATGTAAAAAAGCACATGAGTGCTTATTTCATTATCCTCGATATAAAAGAATAAATAAATAAAATAAATATCTGTATGTCTATCCATCTATCTGCTTGTCTGTCTGTCTGCCTCTGTCTGTCTGTCTGTCTACACGTCTGACAACTGTCTGCCTTTCTTTCTCATTTGTCTGTCTATGTGTACATTTATCTATCAGTTTATCAGTCCATCTGTCAATCAGACTGCCTGTTGTTGACAGCTACATTTCTGTTTGTCTACACCTCTTGCCCTTGCTCAAACACACACACACACACACACACACGCACACGCACGCATGCACGTACGCACACACATACAATGTACACACACAATGTACACACAATGTACGCACACGCACACCCCCCCCCCCCCCCCCCCCCCCCCCCCCCCCGCAACCACACACACACACACTCACTTTATCTTCATTAGAGAGAGAGCTTTTGAAATCTGAACTTTGAAATAACTTATCTTTTTTTTTAAAGCCATATGCCCGTGAATGACGAGTTACCAAGCAAATTAATGATTGATGCTGAGGATTCACGGTTAAGTGCATCTGTATGTAACAATAGGAAACAAGATAGCCAGAGAGAGAGAGAGAGAGAGAGAGAGAGACAGACAGACAGACAGACAGACAGACAGATTAAAAAACAGTAAGCGGATAAACAGGCAGACATACGTACAGATAGAATGCTTTCCAGGTAACCAAGAACAAATATTTTCACATCATACAGACAGATGGACAGACAAAGACAGATGCAGACAGATAGACAGACAGACAGACAGACAGACAGAGAACTGACAAAGACGCAGACAGATGCAACGCATACCAAGGCCAACATGAAAGTATGTTCTCATTTTCACTTTTCTTTATTTTGGTGACTGTGTGCAGCCGAACGGAAAACATCACTGGGCCGTGACTGGCATCCAACATGTCTGCGCTGTGTGGAGTGTGGCCGAGTTCTGTCCCCTGGCCAGCACGCAGAGGTATAGGATTCTATTATTAGTAAAGTGGGGACTGAAAGTGGACCTTGCATAGGTTTTTAAGCTTCAGGGTGTCTGATGATCTGACTAGAGATTCACAGTTGCTTTGTTGTCGTTGTTGTTGTTGTGTGTTATTTTATTATAGTTTTATTCAAATTTGCTGTATTCTATTATTTCGAGGATAATGGAATGAGTACTCATGTGCGTGTTGTTGCTTTTTACATCCTGTCC
This sequence comes from Rapana venosa, assembly GCA_028751875.1. NCBI lineage: Eukaryota > Metazoa > Mollusca > Gastropoda > Neogastropoda > Muricidae > Rapana > Rapana venosa. Next base: position 26,018,747 of record CM054134.1, on the reverse strand, counting down.
CTGTGTGTATGTGATTTTGTAAATTTTGTCCTCCATTCCCACCAGCACACAATGACCTACTCTTCCATAAAATGGAACAGTTTATAACGTGTGCACGAGATGATTTGCACATGGGAGGTCCCTTTATGGTCTCTTTCAAAAGCACTCCCACGTGCTTGTACTTGTGTGTGTGTGTGTGTGTGTGTGTGTGTGTGTGTGTGTGTGTGCGCGCGCGCGCGTGCGTTGGTGCTTGTGTGCGCTAAAAACAGGAATCGAGACGTTCGTAGATTATTGCATTCCCAACTAATCATGGTATGTGCATTGCTGACATTGACATCACCTGTTTATTTATTCTGCTACAGACGATATATAGTTTTGTGAATAAATACATATAGGTAAAGAAAGCAGTCGAACAGAACCCTCCAAAAATGTCATGAGGAATCATACAGAATGAAAAAAAGATTTTTTCTCTCTCTCTCCTTCTCTCTCTCTCTCTCTCTCTCTCTCTCTCTCTCTCTCTTCTCTCTCTCTCTCTCTATCTATCTATCTATCTATCTATCTATCTATCTATCTATCTATCTATCTATCTATTTTCATCATCATCATCAATGCCTTTGTGCCTTATTGGCACGTAGGGCAGCAACAAATGTTCTCCACTCCTGTCTGTCCTGGGCCAGCTTCCGAATGGTTCCCCAGGTATGTTGGAAGGTCTTCAGCTCTGTTTCGACAGTCCGACGCCAAGTGTTCTTGGGTCGTCCTCGTTTGCGTTTTCCCTCTGGTGTCCAGTGGAGGGCTGTTCGGGCGATGTTTCCCTGTTCCCGACGGCAGATATGCCCTATCCATCTCCATCGCCTATGCATGATGATGGTGTCCATGCTTTCCTGGTTGCAACGGGCAAAAAGTTCTTGGTTGGAGATGGTCTCAGGCCAGAAGATGCGCAAGATTCTTCTGAGATTCTTCGTGTGGAATGTGGATAGTTTGTCGAGGTCATTCTCAGTCATCCTCCAGCACTCCGAGCCGTACAAAAGGGTGGAAGGTACACAGATCTGGTATAGTCTTAGTTTGGTCCTGGTGCTGTACTGGGACGATTTCCACACATTATTCAGATTTCTGTAAGCATTTCTTGCTTTGCTAATCCGGTTATATATATATCTTGTCAATGAGAAAGACGTCTGCAAGATAGAGGCTGATGAAATGCATGCCGGGATTAGGGTTGGGATAGGAGGAGAGAAAGATACGACGGTTGGAGGTAGAGTGTGTGGTGGTGTGTGGGGGGGGGGGGGGGGGGGGGGAGTTGAGTTATAGGGAAACTCGGCTCAAACTGTGAAAATCGATCAGCAATGCTGACCGTCATCAGGCCTCTGTAAACAAAACCACTGGAAAACGTTGGGACGTCACATAGGCTTATCAATCAATATTATCACCTTTTCATGTCTGTTGCCAGTTTTAGAAACAGTCCTGTACAGTTTTTAACCCCATTTAAAAAAAAACTAAACCAGTCTTTTAAAGTATGTAATCCATTTTTTAAACATAATCTTTTACAGTATGAAATCCATTAAAAAAATCTTTAACAGCACGTTACCAATTTCTGAACAAGCCTTTTATAGTATTAGGCTTTTTTTTTCGAAACAGCCTTTTACCTTGTTTTCTCCATTTTGAGGGGGAAATAGCTTTTACAGTAAGCCTATGCAAAGCATTTTTGAAACCATCTTTTACAGTTTGTTGCTTTTTAAAATATTTTTTTAGATATCAGTCTTTTACAGTATGTTACTCATTTTTGAAACAGCTTTGAGCAGGTAACCCCCACCCTCACCCTCTTTTTTCTTTAAACTCTCTTAGAGAGTATGACTGCATCCTATCTTCAAACAATCTTTAGCAATATGTAATTTTAAAAATCTGACTTACATTACATAACCTGTCACAGGCACAGGGCATTTAAGTGTTTTAAGAAGAGCAATAACTTAGCCAAATCAGAATCTATTCTATTGCTATTTTACTGCAAAAAATAAAGGACTCCTCTCCCCCTTCAAAGAAAAAAAAAGAAGAAAGAAAAAAGACAACAATAAGATACCCTTGTGATGAAAACCAGGTCACGACCTAAACCATGTAACGGACAAATATAGCTGACACTGTCCTCAATATTTTTGAAATATGCAAAGCTGCTACGTATTGAATACCTTCCAAAAGAAGTTTCTAGGTCACAGGAGACAAAACGTGTTTAAAGAAGGGAGAGTTGGGAGGGAGGAGGAGAAGAAGGATTCGGTTTGTTAATCTCTATTTTCAAGGGTTATAACCAAAAATAGAACAACATAGTTATATTTTTGCACCAAACCCTTGCCCCATCACACACACACACACACACACACACACACACACACACACACACACACACACACACACACACACACACACACACTCTCACTCACTCACTCACTCACTCACACACACACACCACACACACACACACACACACACACACACACACACACACACACACACACACACACACCTTCACGAAGCCAGACTGCCAGCCATACAGACACAGCAGCCAACCAGCCACCCTGACAAGAAGCCAGACGAACATGGTTCTTTTCTTATAGGTCTCTTTTTTTGGCTGAATTCAGCCAACTCAGATGATGGACTGAACTCTGGCATTCACATTCTGACAACTGAGCGAACTCCCACCCACCCCCACCCCCTTCCTCCTCCATCGCCTCGCCCCACTTCCTTCCTTCCTTCTCGTCTGGTTGTCTGTTTCCACAGACCAACGGCATTTGCTGATCGATTTTCAGACCACACTCGACAGATTAGTTTGGGGCCAGAATCACTACGTTCTATTAGTTAGCAAACATGTTTACCTTTAAATATATTTTTAAAAAAAGCAGCAGCCGCAAACACTCAAATGAGGAGAAAGCTAACTGTTAGATATGAATTTTGAAAACGAGCAACAGTGAAGGGACATTATTTTGCGAACCATTACAATATTGTGTTTAGACACTTTTAAGGATACAATTTTGTGCTCCCCCCTACCCCCCCCCCCCTAAAAAAAAAGAAAAAAAAGAAGCCCGTATCACAGTGGGAAGTATGTACAGTAGGACATTTTAGTAGTAGTAGTAGTTGTTGTTGTTGTTCTTCTTCTTCTTGTTCTTCTTCATCATATCATCATCATCTTCATTTTCTTCTTCTTCTTCTTCTTCTTCTTATTATTATTTCGAGACACAAACATAAGAAATTATCTCTCTTTTTTCATATCTTCTTTGTCATGGAGGCAATTCGCTGAAGCTTTCATTCAGTGTGTCTCTATCAAGTTGAGCCTGGTACACCACATCCCTGTCCAAGTCGCACAGTGCATGCCTAGTAGGTCTATAATATAATATGTTAGTGTGTGGTGTCGTTAAATGCATTCCTTATCACTGACTGGATTCAGACGTTCTACTGCGCGAACCTGGTCAAAAAGTAACATGCAATTCTTCTATAACTGCTTAGTACATTGGGTTTTTTTTGACAATACACATGAAAACATGACCCAGAATAATGGCAATAGATATTTAATTAAATAAAGACCAAGTCGAGACTTCGAACATAACCTGAAAACTCCCTAAGTTTCCCTAAAAAAAATCTGTTCTTTTACTGATTAGCATGCTCACGTAGACAATTGGAATTGTCAGAATCGTTTGTCTTACGATTTACAGTCTGTACATTGGCAGCCCACCTGGTAAAGAAAAGAAGGTTGGGTGGGGGTGGGGGGTGGGATTCCCGCATGAGATTCCTCGCATGAATTTCCCATACCGAGGGAGAAATTCTTATCCCCGCTGATCCTCTTCACTCCAGGATTGCAGCCCTTTAGGACACAATATTTTTGTCATCCATGCAACCGGCCATAGCTGACCCACTGACCTTGACGTATTTTTACGTTAAGTTCTTTTGCCCTTTGAAAATGAACTGATTTTTAAAACTATATTTTGATACTGTGTAGTCCAGTAAATCTGTGTCTCTGTCTCTGTCTTGTCTCTGTCTCTCTCTCTCAATATTCTTAATTATTGCCTCCTTAATCTTCTCAGGTTTGTTTAATACATCTTTGTCATCATTTTGTTGACTAATGTGTCTACTTAATCAATCAATCTATGTGATTGATCTGTTGGATATAGATTTACTGATTTATTTATTATTTTTATCCAGGGACTGGCCCTGTGTTAAAGGGCTGAATTTGTTTCTCTTCCTCAGCTAGAGCTCTGAGGTTTACCAATGGCGAGATTTTTGCGTATGTGACCTCCCCCCCCCCCCTCCCCCATATCAACATTTAAGTAGTTGCATTCCGACTTCGGGGATGGTGTTTAAACACGGCACCTGTGCACGAGGTTTATAAAAAAAAAAGTCATCCGTTCCTACCAGCACACAATGGCCTACCTACTCTTTGGAAAGGCAGGACGGGATTTAACGTGTGCGCAAGATGTTCTAGTGCGTTCGCACACAGGGCCTCGGTTTATAGTTTCATCCAAGGGACTTTGACATTCAGTTTTTTCTTTTCGTCAAATTGGGAAGAAACAGCAACGCTGGGGATCGAACCCAGAACCTCACGGTTTTCTTGTTGCCAGGCGAACGTCTTAACCATCCTGCCACCCTCCTTCTCGTTGAAAGATAGATAATCACCTAGTCAGTGTGGCAAAGGCATTAAAAATGCATTGATGTCACTCCTGACTAAAATCTTGCTTAATTGATGTTGTTATTTGTTTGTTTAACAGCACAAAGGAAACCCGTACTGTCACACGCCATGTTACAACGCTCTCTTCGGTCCGTCCCTGCTGGGGTACGGGTCAAACCTCGCCTCCCCAGCCAACTTCGCCAAGAAGGACAACGCTGCCGAATTCGGCCACGACTACGACGACGATGTGTACAAACGAGAAATCTACAGCAACAGTCGACATTCCGCCGCGGCAATACGGCGACAGAAACAGAGACAATCGGCGCCTCCTTCCATAATCGGTCACGATTTCTCCCCTTCTTCCCCCAGTTCCGGGACCAGTCCGGCACAAATCAGGGGCAGAGGCGATGCTTTACCGTCTACACACAGCGTAGACAATTTGGACGCTAAAGCGCCACGAGGATTTCTGTGAACAGTTCACCTTCGTTGCCGATTTCAAGGTCCCAGGCAGGAGGGCAGACTGGTTCCTCTGTGGACGGTCACGCATCCAACGCGAAATCCTCAAACACTCCTTCTGCCAAAGTTGTTGTTCATCATTCCAGGTCCAAATCAGAGCATGTGTTTTCTTCTACCATTGACAATCAGTCAGGATGTTCTAGCCGTGTGGGTGAGGGACAGGACGGTCCTTTGGAACGTGAGACAAAATCACCCCAGTCTAATTCTACCAGGCGAGGAAGTGATCCGTCTTCAGAAGAATTTCCGCAGAAGCGGATCGTGCCTGAATCAGGATACTTAGTACCTGGGGAAAAGAGGGATGACGTTACGACAGCATCATCGTAAGTTGTTTGTGGTCTATTCGTTTTCAGTTGTCAGCGGTTTTGTTTGTCCATTTTATTTTCATCGCTCAGCTAGAGCTTCAAGGTTCATCGATGGTGAGATTTTGCATATAATGCGACCGTTTTTGCATACCGTTAAGGTAGCCGCACTCCAACTGCGGAGATGGTGTCAAAACATGACACTTGTATGCATGCGTTTTTGTTTTGTTTTGTTGTTTGACTTTTTTTTTTGGGGGGGGGGGGGGTCATGAGTTCCTACCGGCACACATGGCCTACTCTTTCAAAAAGCGGAACGTGTGCACAAGACGTTCAGCGTGCGTTTGCACACGGGGCCTTGGTTTATAGTCTTATCTGATGGACTTCTATCAATTCCGGGCTAAAATCCCCTAAAACGAGTGTCTTTGTAGTGGCTCATCCTGGGCCGTCAGATCACCAGCGCATCGCTGTAACCACTGAGCTATCCCCTCCCCCTCCCACCCCCATCCCCTTTTTGTTTCTGTTTTTGTTGTCCATTTCATTTATCTATTTGAATTACTCTGGCCCTCATCTGCTGTGATTTTCTCTTCCTAAAGACTGCCTCTATCTTAGCATCTCTGTCGCATAATTATGTTCGTGTCAGTCATTCGTCTAGAATCAGAATCAGAATCGACAATTTTTATTGCCATAAAAGTCACATGGACTTATTTTGACAGAACGAAACAAACTAGAGGTTGGAATTCTTATTCCGTCTCCTCTCTATGATAGAAGAATTTTTTTTTATAGCGCTGAATCTTGTAAAGCAAACAAATGAAAGCGCTTGTCAGTCTAATGTATATCCATCAGTCTTTCCCTTCATTTGGGTAATCCTCACAATGCTGTGGGTCCCTGATAGGGCTGGATGGAATACTTCATCCTTTCAGGTCTAACGTTGCAGCCCTTCTCCTCGAAGAGATAAATAATTATGTTGTGAAGTGGCCCGGCTTATGGTGGAGTGAATAGAATATATCAAGAACATCTTTAAAAAGAAAAAGAAAAAAGGGAACAGAAAAAAAGGACAAAAACCGAAAATGAAACAAAACAAAATAAGGAAACAAACAAGGAAACAAAGAACCTCAAAAACAAACATAACAAACCAACCAAAACAAACAAAACAACACAACAACAACAAACAAACATGAAACCACACACAAAACCACAAAACGGCCGGCTGTAAAGGTAAACGTAAAATTATATTATCTCCCCTTAACTTTTTGTTTTTGTATTTGGGGCTTTTTTCTTCTTTTTTTTCTTTGTGTTTTTTATAAGTTGTTTTGTTTTGTTTGGGTTGGGTTTTGTTTCTGTCTTTGCTTTTTTCTCCGAAGTTCACCAATGGTGAGATTTTGCGGATGCAATGTGTTTTTTTGCTGAAAGTTGATTTTGCCAGATGACTTTATATATATATATCCTAGCTGGTGCAGTAAAGTGGAAAGTGATAGCATTTAAGAAGAAAATGAAGCAATAGTTTCATTTGCTGTGATCGTTATTATCAATTATAGACGGATCTTTTTGTGCTTTGTTATGTTGTTGTTATTCTTTTCTTTCCTGTTGATCTGTTATGGGGTGGGTTAAGGGATGAAACGAAGTGCCTAAACGCCGTGAGTACTATGGACCTATTCTTTGTGTGTGTTGTGTGTGTTGTGTGTGGTGTGGGTGTGTGTGTGTGTGTTGTGTGTGTGTGGTGGTGGCGGTTGCGCGCGCGCATGCGCCTTGCGTGCGTGCGTGCGTGTGTGTGTTTTACACGGGGGCTTAAATGTGTATACATGTGGACTTTGATAGTTGTAATGTATTTTGGAAGGGGGGGGGGGGGGGAGGGTAATCGTTAAAGAAAGATAACCTACTCCTGATAATAGTATTCCTTCGAAGGGAAAAGAAGAGGTGATTTCCCTTGAAACTTAGGCTGAGGAACTTCACAACTGTTTCTTCTTCGTCCCTGTGCTGAATTTGACCTGAAAGAAGAAGAGGGCGCTCTTGGATGGTGATATAGATAACGGGGTCCCGAACACAGCTGGAGACGTTATTTATTAAGTCCTGGATGATCCACTGAGTCCAAAGGCACAGTCTGGCGCTCTTAAAGATGCTCCAGATTTTCAATGTGTGTGTGTGGTGTTGTTGCTGTTGCTGTTGTTGTTGCTGTTGTTGTTGCTGTTGTTGTTGTCTTGCTTTCTTTTGTTGTATTTTGTTTTTGTTGTTTTTAGAACAAGTTAGCTTTTATAGAGGACATTAAAATGATTGAATTGAAAAATAGAAGTCTGAGCGCTTTGATTTGTTGCTTAACAAGATTCAGCGCTATATAAATTCCATACATTATTATTATTATTATTATAAGTCTGGAGGTAATGTCATGTTTTGGTTTGCATTGTTTGCAATAAAGGATACGTGGAAGTCCACCCAAGGCAGATCTTTAGTCATTGTGCATGGCAACCCCCTTTGATTGACAACGTTGCTTAGTGAGGGTGTCATAGTCACTGATGGAGGATGGCTCACAAGCAGAGGTGCCTCTTCAAGTAATTTGACTGACTTGCATATAAACATCCTCAGTTTGGCTTTCTCATGCTATTGTCGCTGACTGGAGATATTAGAACAATGACTTCAGCCATGTCAGTCCCAGCCCCCAAAACTGCGTCAATACACTGTCACTGGCAGACTGGAGTTAACATCAGTGCAGACTCCACTCTCCCCAAAGTCCTTCGGATGAGACTATAAACCGAGGCCCCGTGTGGGAACGCACGCAGAACATCTTGCGCACACGTTAAATCCTGTTCCGCTTTTCGTAAGAGTAGGCCATTGTGTGCCGGTGGGAACAGATGACAGAATTTACAAAACTGCATACACACGGGGACTGGATGTAAAAAACCTCATAAGTGCTTATTCCATTATCCTTGATATAAAAGAAAGAAAAAAAAGAATTAAAGACCCTAGTGAAGGGCTTACTCGGTGGTGGGCTAAGAAACCCTCTGATGTTTGCTGTGTAGGGCATCATCCATGATTAGGTACCACATCACTGCAGTGATTGGGGTTCAGTAGTCACGGAGATCTCTGATCATGGTGTGGCAGCAAGAACAGGCTTGATCCTGTGCCGTTGTTTGAATAGGAAGATTCATCACTGTCGGACACAGTGTGACTCTGGCGCCCACAGTGATTCGGGTTCAGTTCAGTGTCATTCAGCATAATGTATACCTTGGCCTATAGGCCTAGCTGGTAGATATAAAGCTTCTTCTGTTCCTTCGACTGACCATTACCATGACTCTGGCCCTGCCTGTGATATAACTCAGCATGTGGGCAAGTAGTGAGTGGGATACCTTGTCTTCTTCTTCTTCTTCTTCTTCTTCTCCTCCTCCTCTCCTCCTCCTCCTCCCTCTCCTCCTCCTCCTCTACTGCCTTCAATCCATGGTGTGTCATACTGACTTTCTTCCACGTCCAAATCATTTGATGGGAGGGTTCATCCACACTGACTGATGTAACTGTTCGATCTCTTCAGTGACTTCTGATTTTGACATGACGATTGACAGTGATGTCCTCTGGGTGATGATTGATCAGTTATGCACGGCGGGGTGCATGCAGCCAACAAATACTGCTTGCTGGTTTGGTTCTGGTTTTGGTTCCCATTGCTGGAAGGGTAGCTAGCTGTGTGACATGAGTTGTCCTTCAGTTTTGTGGCAAGCTACGCTGCCTGGAATGGCCTGGAATGGCGGCCAGAATAGAGTGCTCAAGGGTGTCAGTGTTGACTGAACCCGGAGGTTAAAAAATACTTTTACCAAGGTGGAAGTGCATGGCTTGCCGCTGGGACGGGGCTAGAAAGATGGGTGGGGGTGGGGGGTGGGGGGGGGTGTGTGAAGTGGGCTGACATCGCCCGCGCGCGCGTGTGTGTGTCTGCGTGATTGCGTGCATGTGTGTGTGCGTGCGCGCGCGTGCGTGTGTGTATGTGTGTGTGTGTGTTTGGTATCAAAGTAGCAGCAGTCTAAACGGTATTCATGTATCAAACATTCAAAAGCAAAAGTAACCTGCTACTTTGATACCAAACACACACACACACACACGCGCCGCGCGCGCGCCGCATGTGCCCAGTGGGGGAGGTTACTTTTGCTTTTGAATGTTTGACACATAAATACCGTTTAGACTGTTTTGAGATGTACAAAATATGCATGATTATGTACAGAAAAGTGAATACACTTTCAAAAACCATCCTCTTTGTTGCAATCGAAATAAGGCGAGGAAGATCAGTCACATAGCAACAGTGGAAACAATTTTCGTTTTTCCACATTTAGGAAAGGTAGAGTTCTTTCCCTTGAAAGGAGCAGATGGCAGCACGTGAACTCGTTCAGGTTAAACGTAAAGTTGCGTGCATGTGCCGAGTGGGGTAGGTTGAGGTGACTTGATTCAAAGCATGAGTGGGTAAGCACAACTGTATTTACTGTAGTTCTTGTCGGGTATCGTGATCGATCATACATTGTTTTCAGCTTTTTCCTTGTCCTCTCTCTGTGGGTCTGCTCAAAAGTTGCCAGTCTGATCGAATGTTACAAACTGATACTGTCTCATAAAGTCATGTTCAGCTTGTTTCAAGTGAATTCGGAAGGCCCGCAGCATTTGAGCAGCTCAGGTGTATGTAATTTCGATCTTTGAGTGTTGTCTTTGGCTTGAGGTATGCTAACGTGTGGTATGACTTGTTTACTCAAACTCGGCAATAGGCCTATTGCTACTGCGCCACATAAATCTGCTCTCCTGTCGCTATGGCCCAGTCAGTGTACGCTGTACACGCTTTACTCCGAGTAGAGCCACGACTGGCCATTGCTAATTAAGTGGGTAATTTATCACTAGATCTGCATTCCCTACCGTTTGCTCTCCGAGTTTTGGAGACCTAGAAATTCGACACCATAGGTGCCGCAGAATTTATCAGTGTGTCAAGCTGTTCGCGTGTTAGTTGACGCAGGACGACGGAGAATGGTGACACTGACAGTGGTCCCCGATTCGATGATTGATCGAAGTTACAGCAACTCAGGGATGCTGTCATCGCTACATCAGAGAGTTGCTGACTGATTGCTGGGTTAGTAGACAGGAAGGCTCCCTCACCACCACTGTCACCAGTAGGAAAATACAAACAAAAATACCCAGCTTCAATTTTTACCCCTCTTTTATCCAGGAATCAGATTTGTCAGGTGTGTGTGTGTGTGTGTGTGTGTGTGTGTGTGTGTGTGTGTGTGTGTGTAATCATGTGTATCAAGCAGTAAGGGCATGTATGCAAGTTTGTGCATGTGTTGCTAAGTTTTGTGGAATGTGTGTGTGTACGTGTGTGTGTGTGTGTGTGTGTGTGTGTGTACTTGCATGCTTGTGTGTGTGTGCACATAAGTCTGTATCAGACTATCACACAGTTTAAAGAGGCAGACAGTTTTCTGATTAAGTGTTTCTGAAAAATGCTCCTGAATTTATTGGGGTGCAGTGATCTGAATATCTATGACTAGTGATCTGATCTTGGGTGCTGGTTTTATACTGTTCAGAAACAGTGCCATATCAATGATATCACAGAAAGAATTTAACAGACTGAGTCACTAGATTGATTAACTCAAGAGTTTCACAATATTAAAATGTAAATTGAAATGCATGCATACTATATGTATACATGTACATATGTAATGTTATTAAGCTCTTATAAATTCACCTTCTAACCCACCAAATTATACAACCCCCCCCCCCCCCCCCCACACACACACACACATAGTGTGACCACAGTGTAACACACACCACCATCACACCACACACAGAGTGTGACACACACAACCATCACACACACACACACACGTGAAGACATATAAGCAAATAAGTGCTTATTCCATTAACATTCAATATAAAAGAATACAAAAAAATTTTAAGTGTGTTCACTGACATGCAATGATACATATAATGTATATAAAAAATGTATTCATACATTGTATACTACGTATACAAGTCTGTAAGCATACAAGTTTATGCTACAACTACAATAATAATAATAATAATAATAAATGGAATTTATATAGTGCTATATCTTGCAATTACAAATCAGAGTGCTTGCATTCAATCCGCTCCTACACATGCAACCAACAATGATTAACAATATTTTAACAAATTCAAATGTACACACACACACACTACAACTAGTAATGGTGTGATACTCTCCTACAGGTATGCACATGTCCACACACCCCACACACACACACACACACACACCACACTACACACACACTATATATTTATATATATATATATATATATTATTATATATTATATATTATAATATATAAACTGTCATTACTAGATCAGTTAAGAACTGTGGTGACAATTTCAAAGCAGCTGATAAAGCCATATGGGATTTTTTTTTGGTATTCTGTATTCCGTATGAAAAATTTACTTACTTCCCTCACTCCCATTTCCTCACCCTACCTTTCTCCTTTTGATATTCAGCCATATATTATGCTAATTTTTAGGGGTGACCTTTTTAAATGGGAGTGATATGTTTTGATGACCTGGTTTGTAGTTACCAAGTCCATGGCAGAATTATGCCATTAATAACTTAATTACAAAAGCTTAATGAGGTGGAAGGGAGAAACTGGCTTTCCATTGTTCGTGCTGTTACGGAATGAATTACAGCACAGGTTGTGTCTGCAGTAGGAAAATATCGAAGGTGGAGTTGGCTACAAGTGTTAGCAGAGATAATTAAAAAGCCTGGATAGATTAGGAAATAATCTGTATCATTTACTAAGTAATTTGTATAATCTCTGTTGTGTTGTTCCATTTTGCTGCTGTTATATCAAATTGTTACACAAACTCCTTTCTTGGAACTTAAATGTACAGTGTGTGTGTGTGTATGTGTGCGTGCATGCATGCGTGCGTGTATGTGTGTGTGTGTACATGTATGTGTGTTTGTGTGACTGTGTGTGTGTGTGTGTGTGTGAGAGCATGCATTGTGTAATTCTTAGATTACTAATGATTACTATTACATCTCTTATGCACAGTGTTCTGTTCTTATATATGTTTTTTATTATATAATGCACCTGCCATATATTATGCATATCTCACTTATCTCCAAGATCAGACTAATGCGCTCCCTTGTCATATCCATATTTCTGTATGCCTGTGAATCATGGACCCTGACTGCAGATTTGGAGAGAAGAGTACAGGCAGTGGAGATGAGATGCTTTCGGAGACTCCTTGGCATCTCCTACAAAGACCACATAAGCAACGAAAGCGTGCATAACAGAATCCAGCAAACCATTGGACCCTATGAGAACCTTCTAACGATCGTGAAAAAGCGTAAACTTAAATGGTATGGGCATGTCACAAGATCCCAAGGAATTACAAAGACAGTTTTGCAAGGCACTGTCCAAGGAGGAAGAAGAAGAGGCAGACCAAGGAAGAGCTGGGAGGATAACATCAGCGAATGGACAGGCCTAGAACTCAACAAAACCCTGAGAAAGGCAGAACAGAGAGAGGAATGGAGGGAACTGGTTGTTGAGTCTTTGAGGGTGCCCCCACGGTCGTCAGACTACGGGACAGACAGATAGATAGATAGAATGCACCTGCATTGTCCCTGTGAGTGTGTGTGTGTGTGCATGCATGCATGTGAGTGTGCGTGGGTGGGTGCATATGTGTTAATGTGTGTGTGCGCACACACGTATGTATGTGTATGAGGGAGAGACAGACAGAAAGACGGACAGACAGATAAGGGGGCCTGAGTACATATATGTTTGGCAAATGCGAGTAATAATTATGATACTGTTAGTGTAATTATAATTGTGTATTGTTTCAATACATCATTACATGATTTTGTGTACAGAACATGAACAATATTGTATTGTTTTGTTTTGATTGTGCTGTTTTGTATTTTAATTACCATTTATTGATAATTAATTTGACACCACTGTATTACATTTTTTAAAATTATATGATATTTTTTATTACATGGAAAAGGGATTTTTATCAGATTCCTGTTGTTGTTTTATACCAAAAACTGAAAAAGGAAAATGTGTTGAATTTACATTATCAAAAACATTTTTTATAGCTGCAAATCATATGATTTAAAATACAAGAAAACTGCTGTGCTTATACTATAGGAAAAAAAATATTGAAGGTTTATTCTAGTGGCCAATCATCAGAACTGTCATGTTGTAATATTGTAGAACCAAGGCATTTAACATTTTGATTTCAATGTCAGAGAAGGTATATATAATTTCAGGACAGAGGGCCACAGTAGCTTAATCATAATCATTCAGTCAGCCAACCAATTGGAGAGTGAATCAGAATTGAGGGAGTTTGCTTTTCCAGGGTTTTTTTTGGGGGGTGCGGGGGTTAATACTTTGACAGCATCTTCTTCGTATTCTTCTGTGTTCCGTGGCTGTGCTAAATTTTAATCTGGTATGGATGGCAAAGTCTGCAGTCTGTTATAATGACCCCGCTGGCCCCCAGAGTTTTTCATGCAGCTTTACTGGGCTGGGAGCCCAAGCCTGGGGTTTATCACAGTTCTTGATTAAACCATTGACGCTGTGGGCAACAGCAAAGTGAGAGGCTGTATGACCAGTGGCTTTTCCACTCATGGAATTCCACTTTATAGCTTAGTCTTTAGTGATCGACTATGACTCTCTGACTAGGAGGCTTGACTTGAGTCCTTATGTGCTGCAGCCCTGGGGGCTAGTTGGCCTTTGGATAACATCTCCAACGCTGACTGTCCTTATGCCCACTTGGCCGAGAGAGTGGGGATGTACTGTGGGCAAAGCATCTCCACTATAATCAAATTTCTGCCCAGTTTCCGAAACAGCAGCTGCCTCCTCTGCTGTTTTGGAGGTCATCGTCGAAAACGACGGACTAACACATACTGGGCTGGACCACGTCTTGTGTCTCAGAGTGGGACAGCATCTGATAATGATTTGAATTTTAAGAAAAGGCTTGCCCAAATTTACTTTTACAAACACTTTTTTTTTCTGCTGTAAGTTTTATCATACTTCAACAAGTGTTACCTTTGAAAAAACAACAACAAACCCAATGTTTTCTTCTTATGTAAACTATTTGTGTATGTGTTGAGTTGCTTTATTAGTTCCGAATTTGGTATATGGATTACTAGAAAGATATTTAATATGGTTTAAAAACATTGTTTGGGAAAACTGAAACTTAAGAACTCTTTCTTTTGTTGACATTCTTGAGCTAAAACTTGATTTAATATGCCAAAGATGAGTAGTGTTCCATAGTGGGGTGTGTGTGTGTGTGTGTGTGTGTGTGTGTGTGTGTGTGTGTGTGTGTGTGTGTGTGTGTGTGTGTGTGTGCATGAGAGAGAGAGAGAGAGAGAGAGAGAGAGAGAGAGAGAGAGAGAGAGAGAGAGAGAGAGAGAGAGAGAGAGTCAGAAGTAAGTGGAACATCCATAGACATTTCTTTTTAAAAATAAGATGACATGTCATTTAATTGAACATGTCACATAATGTTTGGTCAGAATGATAAAGTTTCTTTTTTTCTGTGGTTTTGTTTGTCATTTAAAAAAACAAGCTTTTTACTACTAAAGTATTTTAGTATTTGTGCTTTAATCCCCCAAAATAGTTGATCAGGAAAGTTTTATTCATGAATAGAAACTAATGTGTAAAGTGACACCCACACAGCTTTAGAAGTTGTTACAGCTGAAGGTGTTTTACACAGCTGATTGCACTTTACACACAGTTATCTGATTTATTATTTAATTGAAACAAGTTATTCATGCAAGAAATTATTTGATAATTAAACTATTGCAAACAACTGTTTGTTTAGTAGTAACAATTGCAACATTCTGTCAAATACAATTTTAGGAAACTGTTCATTAAGAGACGAAAGTACAAAGAAGGCTACTTACGCTTAAAACTGCCAGCAGTTTGGTAACTCTGTAGAATAACCTGCCTCTATCTTGTACTATTAATGAGTAAATAAAGGAAAGTGGAGCCAGGAAGAACATTCGGTGACGAACAGGATATGACACTTCAGGCAAAGGAAATGAGGAGAATGTCACCATCACTCCATGGACAACAGCTTCAGTTCTGTGAAGTGCTTTCAGGACAGTTTACACAGCAGTCCATTGCAAGTCTCGCCATTGCAGCAGTGTATTTCTCAGTTAGTTTTCTTTTTTGAGAAGGAGAAGCATTTTGGATAGTTTTTGTAATAGTTTTTTGTTTGTTTGTGCAATATTGTTTGGTTGGTTGTTTTTTTTTACCCTTGAAAGCTAATTGCTATGTGTTTAGTTGATCATCCAGTTTTTAGTGTGAGTAAACCTTTCTGATTCAGTCAGATTAGTTTTACTTCTGTGAAGGAGAGAGAATCCTGACAGTATATTTCTAGTTTTGTTTGTTATTTCAAAGTTGAATCGTGCAACAGGGCAAAAAATTTTGTTTTTAAAATATGAGTGGTCCAGTTCCTAACCGTAACAGAAAGTCTTCTGGAAAGGGGATGTCACGACTTTTAAAACAGTACCATCAGTGGTGAGTTACTCTGGTTTAAAGGTTTTTCTGGCTGTTTTATTTGTTGTGAAAACTTGTTGTTCTTGACTTGCATGAGGTTTGGAGAATATTCTTCAACAGTGACGTTTTGTGAGATAATATTCTAGTGGTCACTAAAAAAAAAATTTATTATTGTTTTTTATTTATTCATTAGGTTTATTAAAAAGATATTTTAGAAAAATCAGACTTGAAAGTAGGAAATGTGTACACAAAATGACCCTCTTCCCCCTGTTTAAAAAGTTCTCAACTTGGTTCTTTTAAGTTAATATTGTATTGCAATAACCTAATTGTGGCTTAATCAGTCTGGAGTTGAGTGAACTCTGAGCTATACCAAAGTGCAGTCAGACACAGATCCAGGTGCAAGTATGTATATTTGTAAACTTAATATGCACATGCCTGCGCATGCACACGACAGACAGACAGACAGACAGACAGACAGACAACACACACACACACACACACATACACACACACACACCAAAACACATGTAAACACACACACACACACACACACACACACACACACACACACACACACACAAGTACACACACACACACACACACACACACTATTCCAGATGATTGCTTGCCTTCTTCCTATCAGATGGAGTATCTTTAAAAGTTTGATAAAGCGATGGATTTCATGTCATGTACAAACTAAGATCAATTTCTGTGTGTTTGTCAATGTGTGTGAAGGAATTTCTAAGGTATTTTCTCTCCTGGTGTCCTAAGTGAGAATTGAAAACCTGGTGGCAGAAAAAACCAGAATGAGTTGTTTTGTATACTTTTTCATCATATTGATTTCTTTGAGTACTTTTGAAGTCTGTATTTTATGTTGTGTCTAAATTGAAATAGAATTTGATGTTTCTATTGAATCAAAGAGGAGAGTTTTACCATATCCCTCTGTTTCTAAAGGAATTTTAAGGAATAATTGTGTGTGTATGTACATGTGTGTGTGTGTGTGTGTGTGTGTGTGTGTGTGTGTGCATGTGTGTGTGTGTAGCCTTTTGGAATCAACTCATCTTGTTAAGTCAATGACCAGACCACCATAAAATTAATAGGTCATCTGGGGTTGCTCCAGTGGGAAATCAATAGGTCATTTGGCGTGGTCCAGTTGCAGAATGTGCTTGCTATGGCCAGCTCACTGAGAAAACAATAGGTCATTGACTGAGCAGCCTTGCAGTTGATTGGTCTTTTAAGAATTGTTGATGTGTCATTGCCGGAACTATACTTAATGTGTGTGTGTATGTGTGTGCGCACGCACAGGCTCTCATAGAAAGGTTGTGCTCACACACATGAACAATATGCAGGCGTGTGTGCGTGTGCTCATAGAATGCATGTGATCACGTGTGTGTGTGCGTGTGCATAGACACATACATGCTTTCTTGCACATGTGTGTGTGTGTGTATGTGGCTTCACATGTACACTGGCAGGTCTGTGAAAAAGTGACCCTATGCATGTAAAGACTGCTTCTAAGACCCACTCATGAATGCATAGTTTCTTCCTTATACAGTATCGAGTCTGAACAACAAACTGAAGCCTTGTTTGTCCCAGCTGACACTCTTTGACAGAGGGTTTCAATTTAAACTGTCAGCTCATGACAGCTGGCTGTGTAAGCCAGTGCGGTGAATAGCGTGGTGGCATGTCATTGTCTGCCTTTGGTGATTGTGTGACAGTAATCGCTGGTCCATAGAGTGGAACCACGAACAAGAGACAAAACTAAAGAAACCAGAATTTGAAACAAATCCAGAAACACAACCAAATTAAAAAAATTTTTTTAAATTATGGACATAAAATTTGTCACAACTTACTCTTGAAAGTGTTTTTTTTCTTTTGACCTTGAATTGTGTTATTATTGTTGTTGTTTTTAAAGGAAATATCCTTTACTAGTAGTCAAGACATTTTCTGCACTTGCTTTTGTGTGCGTGTTTGTGCGTGTGTGTTTCACTGTTGTGTGAAACACATTAGTCAATTATTATTTAATTCATTAAAATTCATTATTATTTAATTAATTATTATTTAATTCATTAAAAAGTGTCAATGCTTTGAACTTGATTGTCAATTTGCATTGAAAATCCCACTCACCTTAGTGGTCATGTTTGTAAATCAGTTTGTTTTCTTTTGAAAATTGAGTGTCTCTGTAGTTTTATTATTGGAAGAAAGAAAAACAGAACTAAAACAGGGAATTAAAATGATTTATTTAAGAAATATTTCATCCATTCTGTCTGTTTGTCTCTGTCTGCTTATCTGTCTCTGTTTATGTCTGTCTCCCATCCCTCTTCCCCTTCACATCCCCTTACCATTTACCACCTCCACACTCCTCCTTTTTCATCCTTTGTACTCCAAACAATCCATCTAATCCACCACAGTAGTACAGACTGTACATTTTTTTTCTTTTTTCTTTTTTTGTACAACCACCTAGAAAGGGCATACAAGGAATAAATTATGTGAGGAGGTTTAGAGGAGGGAAAAAAGAGAAAGAAAGTGTGTATGTGTGCACTCGCATGCACACAGGTGTGCGCATGTGCATGTGTGTGTATGCACACGTATGTGTGTGTGTGTGTGTGTGTGTGTACAGTGTATGCCACTAGTGTGTGTATACAGTGTACATGCCACTAGTGTGTGTATGTTTGTGTTGGTGGATGGGTGTGTATATGTTTGTGTGGGTGGACCTGTGTGTGGGGGTGGGGATGTAAGTAAAGAATGGGAAGGATGGTGTTGTAAAGAATGTTGTGCTGTGTCCTAGCTGGAGGTCACAGGGAGAGACAGATGTTTTTTCAGCTCTGTTTGGGCCTGTACCATATGCCATTACATAGATACATATGTACACAAGGTGCAACTCCTGGACCAAAAGGTGTAGGGTATAAGGCTGGTGTTGGTTGATTTATATGGTCTGTACCTGTGTGGAATGACTTAACATAGCTTGGCTCTTTTCCCTGTGGTGTAGAATGTCTTCTTGAATGATGTGAAGTGCATTGTTGTTTTGGCGTGGTAAAGGCTGGTGTGTCAGTGTGTGTGTTTGTGTGTGCGTTTTGGTGTGTGTGTGTGTCTGTGTGCGCGCGTGTGTGTGTGTGTGTGTGTGTGTGTGTGTGTGTGTGTGTGCGCATCTGTGTGTATTATATATCAATAATATTTAAGTACAATATCATTACAACTTCCAGCAAGAATAAAATAGACTCAGATAAAAAAAAATTTTTTAAAGCAGTACACTGCAAAACATACATTTATGCATACACACACACATACACACACATGCGCGCACATGCACACATACACACACATGTGCGTACACACACACACACACACACTCATCTAATATCACTTTGACTGAACAGACGTAAAATTAAAGCACTAACAACAACAACACACACATACACACACACACACCACCCCACACACACACACACACACACACACACACACACACACACACACACACACACACACACTCTAAGATTTTTTAGAGAATCAAACAAACAAACAAAAACAATGTGTTTGTGTGTGTGTGTGTGTGTGTGTGTGCGTAATTGAGAGAGAGAGAACTCTGAACAGGTTTAATGTACATTGGCCTTTGGCTACAATACATACAGTGATCAAGGCAAAAAGGCAAGTGAGGGAAACAAAATGCAAAAAGAGATCATTACATTTTCCATCTAAGCCAGCATTGTGTGTTTGATAGAGAGGGAGAGGGAGGGAGAGCCAAACTTTAAAACGAGAGATAGTGGCAAACTGACTTGTAAAATTTAGCTGTCACTTGTCACGAAATATTTGAGACAGTTTTCCTCCATGACCTTGACCCATTGAAGGTGTAGAATGTTGTGAAGTACAATACAGGAAAATTACATTCTTCCTTGTTTGAATTTTTTTTTAAAAGAATTCGTTTGAATTTTTCTAAAAATAAATCTCTCTCTACTCTTCTTACTCTATTAGATCTGTCTGTCTCTGCCTCTGTCTGTCTCTCTCCTTCTTTCTCTCTTGTCTCTCTCTCTCTCACTCTCTCAGCATAACTGGAGTGATATATATATATATATATATATATATATATATACACATATATATATACATATATATACATATATATATGTATGTATATCTATATAATGATGTGTGTGTAAATATAAATTTAATATATTGATTTATCAAATCTTGATAGGGCCAAGAAATGCAGTGTTTTTAAAATTTATTGTAACTCATCCCCTTCAAATGGGGCTATGGCCTCACTGAATAAACTATCTGCCCCCACCCCCCACCCCTTTTCTCTCTCTCCCCTCCTCTCTCTCTCTCTCTCTCTCTCTCTCTCTCTCTCTCTCTCTCTCTCTCTCTCTCTCCTCTCTCTCTCTCTTCTCCTCTCTCCTTCTCCTCTCTCTCCTTTTTCCCTCCCCTCTCTCTCTCCCCTATCTCCCTCCCTCTTTATCCCTCCCCTCTTTATTCCTCCCCTCTTCTTCTCTCTCTCCCTCCCTCTCTTTCTCCCCTCTCTCTCTCTTTCTGCCTCTCCCTCCCCCTCTCCCTCTCTCTCCCCCTCTCCCTCTATCTCCGTCCCTCTCTCTCCCTCTCCCTCCCTCTCTCTCCCTCTCTCTATTTCCCTTCTTCTCTCGCTTTCTCTCTCCCTCCATACCTCTCTCTCTTCCTATTGTTATTGAGACAGAGCACATTCAGGTACCTACACTACAGTCCCACTGACAAGGGGCAAGGTACACTCTTGAACTTTAAGCTCATAATATAAAGACCTGTTGGACATGGCACAGCTGTCATAGACTAGGTCGGTGAACGATTCGGTGTTCATACTGCCAGGTAACGCTTGCTGCAGGTGAATCCACTACCACTGCAACTGCTGGTACCGATTCTTTTGGAGTAAAAAAAAAAAAAATCCAGGTTATCTGCTTATTTAGGAGGAGGCAACTGAAAACGTATGTTTATTTATCTGCATGGGCGTAGGAGGGCAGGAGTAGAGGAAGAGGTGTGGGGGTCAGGTGAGGGTACATACATGTATCATCAGTGGTTGATTCCCTGGTGAGGAGAGGTAGATTGCCAGGGGCACCTGTTACTATATTGGTAGCTCTATCTATAGATGAACTGATAGAGCTGAAGGTTAGGGATGTGCTGGGGCGTCATTTGGAAGGTGGTGCATTGAAGAATATTAGCACCTTCAAAATGTTTGGAGCAAAATGTTGTTTAGTTTATGTATAGTTCGGTATTGGACAGTAAATATTGTGGGGGGTTTTGGGTGATAGTCTTAGAAAGAGTGTTAAACAAAAAACCAGCAAGAAATTTTTTAAAGTTTCTCACAGATTGTTATATCATTTATTTTTTTCTCCTTCAAGAAAAGATCTATGATTTGGAAGTGATTCTTTGAGTGTGTTGTGAATGTGAGGAAGTAATGATGGAGAAAACATGCAGGTAGGATGAAAGGTGGACTGTGGGGGAGGAGGTGATGAAGGCATTTGAATGAAGTGATAAAATAACATGTATTTGATGTTTACCCCTCCCATACACAACATCCACACCCATTTATGAATCCTTTCATAATTACATAAAACACACACACACACACACACACACACACACACACACACACACACACACACCACTCACTCACTCACTCACTCACTCACTCACTCACTCACTCACTCACTCACTCTCACACACACACACACACTCACACCACACACTCACACACACTCACACATATGCACGCACGCACACACATGCACACACTCACGCACACACATACACACATACACACACACACACACACATACACACACACACACACACACACACACACACACACACACACACACACACACACACACACACACACAGTCTGTTGAAACCATCATCACTATTACCAAAGTTCTCCATGCATCGAGGCGTCTGTTTTTAGCTCAGTTCAGGGAGTGAAACAAACATATTACTTGAAAAAAAAAGAAAGATAAAAACTGACTGGATTTACTATTCCTCCTTTCAGAGAGTCTGTTTAAAAACTGTTTTGTTTTTTGTTGGTGCTTCCTCATATTTTCAAACTTGCCTGTGTGAAAATCTCTTGCTACTCACCCTGATCTCAGCACAGACATCCTAAGAACCAGGAATCAAGAGGGAGTAATCAGTATGACTCCCAGGAGGCCCCCTACCAGAAAATACCCAGCATTGCTGCTTCAAAAATGAAGAAAACATGACAAGACTAAACCAAAAAAAAGGACTTGAATATGGAAGTGTGAAGCTTGTGGTTATGGTTAGATTGAAATTCTTACAGGTAGAGGCAAGTACCTTTTCCTCTTCTTTATTCTGTAAACATTGATTGTGATTGTGATTATTTGTGTGGTAAAGATTGTTTGTTATGTGATTGCAGGCGAGACATCCTGGAGAAGGTGGAGTCTTTCAACAGTCACTATGAGGGTAAAGTGCATCACCAGATGACAGTGGAGCAGGTACACTTTTTGTATCCTATTTTATTGATGGATTGTTTGGTGGTTGTTGTTTTCGTTCCTCAGCTAGATCTTCAAGTTTCATGAACTGTCAGATTTTGCATAAACCTTTTTTACCCTCTATCTAAGTAGTCACATTCTCACTTTAGAGATTGTGTCTAAACATGACACCTGTGTGCAAGCATTTTTTCTCTTTTAAAATGTCATCCGTTCCTACTGGCATGAAATGGCCTACCCTTCCAGCAGGTGGCAAAGAATTTTCTGCGTGCATTCACACTGGACTTTTGGGAGAGTGGAGTCAGTACTGGTGTTAACTCTTGGGTAAAATTTCTTCAAACGGGTGCCTCTGTGGTGGTTTGATTCTAGGCCATCAGTTCACAAGCACAACATTCTAACCACTAAGATATCCTGCTCCCAGATTGGTTTGATTTATTGATCTTTTGATTAGTTTGTTAGGGGTTTTTTCCATGTATATGTTTATTGTGACTACCTTAGTTATTTTGAAATTTTAAACAGAATTGGTTTGTAATGAGCTATGTAGGATTAAATACCTACACACTTACAAACACATATATATACACAGAGATGCATACATTGATACATGAAAACATGTTTATGTGTGCTTTTGCACGTGCACGCACACACAGACTCGCCTGCACACAACCACACACACTCGCCTGCATACATGCACACACACTCAAACACACGCACGCACGCATGCACGCATGCGCGTGCACACACACACACACACACTCACACACACACACACACACACACACACACACACACTCACACTTGCCCACACTGAGACAATCTGTGTAATATGCGTCTTAGCACTACTTCAGTGAAAGAAAAAAAGACAAGTCTTTCACAATTTAAGATAGCTTTCCCATCTGAAGTCACACATTTTGGCCTTCCTTGGGCCTGAACACCATCTCATACCATCTTTCAAGATATATGTCTTTTCTTATCTTGAAGTACGCCCTTATAAGAAATGGCATTGACTCTATTCTGTTTAAATCTACCATTTGTTTGGTAGTGTAGTCTGATATCAGCTTATCTCCACTTCTCAGAAACAGTCCTCCTCATTGGCCAAGTCTTCAGTGTGCATGCTGAAATGAAGCCTGAGGAAAAGAAGTAAACTGACATTCACTAGGAATTCTTGTAATTCCCCCCCCCCAATTTTTTTCAAGCTCATGGTGCCTGCCTATTTGTTTAATACATGATTGGGTCAGTACTCATATCCCTGCATCCATTTACTGTAGTTTATGCCTGTTTTTTTCTTCATATTTTATATTGGTAATGGTAGATAAAACGTGTTATGTGTAAATCATTCTTTTTAAAACAATTTTTATTCACTCAGCAAGGTGTAATTAATATATATATATATATATATATATATATATATATATATATATATATATATATATATATATATATTATGTATGTATTATGTATGTATGTATGTATGTATGTATGTATGTATGTATGTATGTATGTATGTATGTATGTATGTATGTAGTGTGTGTGTGTGTGTGTGTGTGTGTGTGTGTGTGTGTGTGTGCTTTAATTTTTTGTATGTTAGTGTGTGCTTTAATTTTTTTATGTGGATGTAGATCATAGTTTAAAACAAAATCATACCATGAGAGCTTTCTAAGGAAGGATAAGCAAGAGTAGAAAAATGACAAGTCTGTAAGTTCAGAAATGTATGTGTGCAAATCATACTGTAACAGACTCACACACTAGAGCATTAGCCTGATTCAGTAGGGGTTTTATGATGTGGTTAGTGACATTTTTGTAATTATGGTGCAGCGTAGAACAGTCTTTTTTCAAAGTGGAAGAGGAGGCTTTTTTTGTTGTTTTTTTCTTTTTTGGTCTTTTTTTTTTTTAATAAGGGGGGTGAGAAACCTACATCTCCATTGTATATTGTATTTTTCAGTCTTCCCCCACAGTCACTGTATACTTTGCAGATTACACCCTGTCACCCATTCAAACCAAAGTAGTTTAGTTCCTTGTTGAAACCTGATCGAAGTAAGACGAACAACTGAGCTTTGTTGACATGGGTTGGGGTTGCAGTACAGTTTTCTAGACTTCTGTGTGTTTGTGTGTGTGGATATGTATGTGTGCACGTGTGTGTGTGTGCGTGCGTGTGGATGTGTGCGGGTGCACACGTGTGTGTGTGTGTGTATAACATTGAAAGAGTGTAAGACCATTGTTTGCTGAAATGAAATCCTCTGTGAAAACCGAAACTTGGCATAATTACATATATGAATTTTGCCTCTCTGCAGCCAAGGGTTCAGAAAGGCAGTAACTATATAATTGGAAGTAACTTGAATACAAAAAATTTACAGAGTGTAACTGTGTCTCGGAAAATATTAAGATCTGAAGGTAATCTGTCCAAAAAACCCCAACAAATACTCCTGATATTTTAACTGGAGTAGTGGAGATGATCAAAGTGGTTTTCTTTCCTTTTCCAGGAGAGTTCTACTAGCTCTATAAACCAAGGTCTAGTGTGAACATACATGAATATGGTACTTCTTATTTGCTTTTTTACACTGTCAAGTGTGTTTGGGAAAAATAATGGTTTGTCCATTCTAGCTCCTCTCATGGGATGTACAGCTTGGTTTGTAGGGTTGTATCTATAATATCCATAATATCATACATGATGAGACTATAAACCGAGGCCCTGTGTTTGAACGCATGCAGAACATCTTGCGCACATGTTAAATCTGTTCCGCTTTTCGGAAGAGTAGGCCATTGTGTGCTGGTGGAAACAGATGACAAAATTGACAAAACTGCATACACACGGGGACTGGATGTAAAAAGGCACATGAGTGCTTATTCCATTATCCTCGATATAAAAGAATAAATAAATAAATAAAATATTGAGAGCCCACCCATAGGCCAGCAGTGGTCATTGGTATGGATAATATGGACAGGACATACCCAGTATAGAGCCTACCCTCTTGAAGAGGAATGGGCTGCACCAAGTTCAAACGCCCAAGACTCGCTTCACCAAGTTCAGTTGCCCAAGACACACTGTGTAACTAAGTTTTTCTGCAATTCGTCATTGACTCTTCAGGGAGTTAAGGGAGAAGAGAGAAAGAGAATCAAAGTGGATGATTTTCATAAATGATTATTTTAAGCCTTTTTTTACATGTTTCTTGGGTTTTTTCTCTTGGTTTTTTTCCCTTTTGTTTGGATAAATCATATTTGAATACATGTGTGTTCGTGTGTATGTTATTTGAAGGGGGAGTGGTAGAGAGTTGAAGATGGGTGTGTGCATGTGCGTGTGCTTTCACACATGCCTGCTAATTTTTGTAACTAAAACTAAGGAGGAATTATTGTTATAGAATCTAGTCTAAGGCATGTAAGTAAATATATAGAGTACAGGGTAGTTATTGTAAATTTGGGGAAAAAGTTCTCTTCCATTCTGTTGTGAAGAATAGGTTCTTCCAGTGGTCATATTGATTGGAAGTAACAGGTGGTGCTTTATATCCAGGTTTAGTGTAATGTTCTTATGAGGTATTGAGGGTGATATATGCTTAAAAAGAAAAGCGTTGGTGGGATGGAATGTGTCTGGGTCATAAAGTGCATCAGCTTGGTAAGGCAGTGATTTATAGATACAAAAGATTATGTATAATCATGACTTTTTTGAAAATACCCCAAAAGTCATATTTTGGTGACAGATTTTGATCTTTCAGATCTGTAATTAGTTTTGAGGGTTTTTTTTAGTTTTTTTTAAATGTTGAATTGAGTTACATGCTCACCCTCATGTGAAGCAAAGCAAAAAAACATTGAAATAAACAAAAATCCAAAACCACCAACAGCAAACAGACCAGAATACCCCCCCCCCCCCCCCAAACAAATCAACCACTACATATTCAGAAAGGTATGAAGACATCCACTAGTGCACATATTTAATGCAAATGCATCATACTTACTTTAGTCGTTTAGATGTTTTATTTTGCTAAACAAATAAATGTGCCCTTACATGTTAATCAGTTAAAGTGCCAATAAGATTTCACAATGTCGAGTTTTCCTCCTTGTTTTCTAATTGTGCAGTTTAGTAACTTCCCCTTTCATCTCATTGGCCGTCATCCTTATCATGTTTCCTAATTATCAGCAATTATACCTGTTGGTATTTTTTGGGTCATGTAGCAAAATATTGATATACTTGTTGGTCATTGAAATCATATATGATTATAAGCTAAATTTTTCTTGTGTTGAATTCTTCTTCTTCATCGTCAAACACTCAAGACAGCAGCTATTGTTGTCTGTTATAATTATGAGCTATTGTTGTCTGCTATAATTATGAGCAAAATAACATTGTGCTGCCATTAAGTGCCTGACAAGTCTGACTTTGGCGTGGGAGATAATTTTTTTAATGTTTTAAGTCTTTCTGGAAAAAGGAAGGAGAATAGAGCAAGAAGGCAGAAAATAGACAAGAAGAAGGTGACAGGAAGAAAAAGAACAAGGGGGGAACAAAGGGAGGGATACAAAAGAAGGAATTCCTAGCACATCATTTTCAGAAGGTGGAGATGCTATTTATACTGAAAGGCCCCCAACATCCCTTGGGGGGGGGGGGGGGGGGGGGGGGGGGGGGGGGAGTTGATTTCATTCTTGCAACTTTTAGATCCATGAATACTAGGTTGCAGGGTTTCTTATGGCATTTGCTAAGTTTGCAGTACCTTTTTAAAAAAAAAATGACTAGCATGACTTCTGGTGGTTGTAATACTGATTCAGTTCAAACACTTTATTATCTCAGAGACAGAAAAAATAAGTTTCTGTCACTAGTGTCAGTGTGAGCTGGTGGTTTGTGGAAGAGGATGGAGTTTCAGTTATAACATAAGAATTGCACAGTGTAAGCATTATTTGATTCTTATAGGGGGCTTACGTGTACACACTTGCACTGACATAATCATACTTTCACTTTTTATTATGTGTATACATACAACAACAAAATGGGACATTATTGGACTAGGAGAAGTGAGATGGACAGGATTTGGTGAGACATTGACTGAAGAAGGCAACAAGATCTGGTACAGTGGCCAAGAGAAACATCACCAACATGGAGTGGCATTTATTGTCAGAAAGGAAGTAGTGGGGTGCATTATCAGCTGTACACCGGCTTCCAGCAGGATTATCAGCATCCGGGTGTCGGCCAAGCCCAAGAACATCACCATCATACAAATCTATGCACCATCATCTGACCATACAGATGAAGAAGTAGAAGAATTTTATGAAGATCTTGAAGTGACCATTAAGAAAATACCCAAGAAGGACATCATCATCATCCAAGGGGATTTTTACGCCAAAGTAGGTCCTGACTCTTACAACCAATGGGCCGGAACAGTTGGTCAGTTTGGAACTGGGGAGACCAACGACAGGGGACTACGTCTGCTGGAGTTTGCCTGCACCCACAGACTTACCATTGCCAATACCCTCTATCCCCACAAGCAGTCAAGGAGGACAACCTGGCATGCGCCAAACGGCAAGATCCATAACCAAATAGATTTTATCTTAACACCACGGCGCTTCAAATCCAGCATCAACAGAGCCAGAACAAGAACCTACCCTGGAGCTGACATAGGCAGTGACCACGACCTTGTGCTGCTGGTATTCAAAATGAAGCTGAAGAAAAACAAACAGCCTGCAAACCCACGTATCAAATTTGACGTGGACAAACTAAAAGATCCAGATGTCGAGGAGATCTTCCAAGCTAAGCTTGGCGGACGTTTTGCGGCATTAACCCTCCTGGACAATGACATCAATGACCTCACCAACAACTTCAATGAGGCAGTCCGAGAAACAGCAGAGGAGGTACTCGGTCGTCAGAGGAATAAACACCAGCCATGGACTACCAATGACATCTTGGACCTCTGCGATACAAGAAGAGCACTGAAACCAACCAGGTCTTCCAACCCTAAAGAATACCGGGAGGCCAACAATCTCGTGAAGAAGTCAATGTTAAAGGCCAGAGAGAAGTGGATCAGTGATCAATGTGATGAGATCGAAAAAAAACATGAAAGTGGGCAACAGTAAAAAGGCATACGACACCCTGAAGAAACTCACAAAACCACTTCAAACCAAATCATCAGTCATTGAAGACAGCTCCGGAAACCTCCTCACAGAAAGCTCAGCTGCATTGAACAGGTGGTCTGAATATTGTCAAGAACTGTACAACTACCCAATACAACCTGACAAGAGCATAATAGAAGAGAAAGCAGCAACATCAAGAGCACCCTCGCCATTACCTATACTGAGGGAAGAAGTGGAAGAAGCCATCCGCAGCTTACCAGTAGGAAAGTCCCAGGAGCAGACAATATACCAGAAAGAGCTGCTAAAGCATGGTGGCGAAACAGTAAATCACATATGTTACAGCTATCTGTCAGAGATTGGGAGACAAAACAGTGGCCAACAACTGGACACAATCACTCATCATACCCCTGCCCAAGAAGGGGAATTTACGCCAATGCCAAAACTATAGAACAATCAGCCTCATCAGCCACGCCAGCAAGATCAGCTCAAAGTTATTTTGAATCGACTCAAGAAGGAGGCAGAAGAACACCTTGCAGAGGAACAAGCTGGGTTTAGGGCAGGCAGGAGCACAATCGAACAGATTTTAACTGCCACATCTGATGGAAAAACATCTTCAACACCAGAGAGACCTGTTCCACAACTTCATCGACTTCAAGAAGGCTTTTGACAGAGTATGGCACGAAGGCCTGTGGCAGGTCCTCAAATGTTTGGCATTGAAGGGACTAGTGCAAACCATTCAAGCACTATACAACACTGCAAGCAGTGCAGTCCTTCTGAACCAATCAGGTCGGGACTACTTCAAAACCACAGTTGGGGTCCGACAAGGATGCCTTTTTAACTCCAGTCCTGTTTAATCTTTCTTGGAAAACTTTATGAGAAAAGACCCTCACGACTTCCACCCTACCATCTCCATTGGCGGCAGAAACCCCCCAACAACTTACGGTTTGCCGTGACATTGACCTCATGGGCGGAAGTAACACAGAGCTGCAAGATCTTACGACCAGACTTGAGAACAGAGCTGGAGCATATGGGATGGAGGTGAGCTCGGGGAAAAGTAAAGTACTTGTGAACAGCACGAGCAATGCCACCGCTAAAATTTACATGAACGGCCAACAACTGGAGGAGGTAGACGTTTTAATACCTCGGCGCTACAAATCACAAGGACGGGCGATCGACGACAGAAATCAAAGTCAGAATAGCCATGGCAACATCTTCCATGACAAAACTCGCCACCATATAGAAAGTAAAGAGATCAGTTTCCCCAAACAAAATAAAGCTCTACAAAGCCCTAATTCAGTCGAAACCCGCTGTACGGAAGTGAAACCTGGACATTGACTGCTGAAACAGCAAAACGAATCCATCATTCGAAACAAAATGCCATAGAAAACTACTGGCATATCCTGGAGAGAACGAAAAAACCAACGAATTTGTCAAGAGTCAAATAACACGGCTGGCAGGTCCACAGGGAAACCCCCTTCTCCACCATCGTCAAGAAAAAAAAGCTGACATGGTTCGGCCACGTCACCGCCACAACACTCTGCCCAAAACAGTACTGCAGGGAACACTTTGAAGGTGGCAGAAGGAGGGGAAGACAGAACAAGTCATGGATGGACAAAATCAAGAATGGACCAGGATGAAAAGATCCGGCACTACTGCGCAGAGCCGAGGACCGAGATGGATGGAGGAGGCTTACCCCGGCATCGTCTTTCATGTCTCCCCCACGACCGCCCAAGGTCACGGGTCTGATGATGATGATGATGATACAACAACACAAAACACACACACACACACACACACACACACACACACACACACACACAGAGGAACACATACATAGTTAATACATGCATAATTTTGCATTGGCTGGTGAAAGTAAACAGATGCATGTTTGTCTGGTTTGACCATCTGAATATTGATACTAGTATTATAATATCAGTTTCTTGTTCCTGTTGCCAACACCATGTTTTACAACTGATGTACAGGCTTTCCACTCCCTTTTGCCCTGTGTGTGTGTTTGTGCGAGCATGTGTGTGTGTGTGTATGGTACACACATTCATTTGTGCATACATGCATATATATAATAATATAATATATGGGATTTATATATGTATGTGTGTGTACACTTAAAAGGGAATAGAAGTCGTTTGCCAAACAAACAGATGCTATCATCCTGGTAAGGCTGTAGAATAGTACATAGAACTTTAACATAGGATTGTGCTTTATGTAAAGATTGTATCAATGGTATTGTTTAGTGTTCCTTTTGGTTGAAAGTGTGAAAATACACAGAACCCACCCTTGGGAAGCACTTAGGAAAGAAGCTTGACTGTATGGATAACTGTTTAAAAAAAACCCCACCCAAACAAACAAACAAAACAGAAAAAATCCACCATCAACAACACAACAACAGCATGGAAAAAGCACATCATTGCTAAAGTATGCTGTTTTTCTAGGATGCAGATGGTGGGGTGGGTGGGGTGGAGTGGAGGAAATACTTCAAAGAGGCTGCAATATTATTGTGCAATATTGATTTGGTTGTGGGAGGGGGGGGGATGTCATGCTGACCCTTTGAAAGTAAGAGTATTGATCTTTTTTCCAGGGTGTGTAGTCTGTTAAGACATTAAGTGTTTCTTCTAAAACCCAGGGTTTAAAGAAATTGTATGAAGCGTTCATTTTGCTCTGAGGTGAAAGAACCCCATGGTGTGTGACTTGATGTGTGAATGATCATCAAGCATAGATCTGCTTCTGGATTGTTGAGATGTCCAGGATATTAGGCACAAGCATTTTACTGTAGACTCCCTAAAGGTTCGTTTTGGCAATGTTCCACCAGACAACATTTTAAAGTTCCTGAGAGATGGACACTATAGCCGAGTGGTTAAGACCATTTGACTTAGTGCCATGGGTCCATGAAGCCATGGGTTTGAATCTTGATGGGTCTGGTGAATTAAGGTTGGGGATTTTAACAGTCACACAGGTCATCTTCAAGTGCAGACCTGCCAGTGCCTCAATTCTCTTCATGTATATAAACACATACAGAAAATCAAATATACAGTGTGTTAAAGATCCCATAATTCATGTCAGTGTTTGGTAGGTTATGGAAACACAAACAAACCCAGTATACATCTACGAAATCTTAATGCAGTTACCTTCATGGTGGGCAAAAAGATATGCATACGCAAAATCTCACCATTAGTGAACCTCTGAGTTCTAGCCAAGGAACAGGGAATAAAAGTTCTTGAGAGAATCAGGCATTTTCTGTGAGTGAAGATGTCATAGTTGGTCACAAAGAACAAGGTTGTTTTAAGGTACCTGGTTCTGGTTTCATCTCAATTTATGTGGGGTTTTCCCTACAGTGTGGCGACTGTCCTGGGTTGACCCATTATGGTTGGCTGATACAAAGAACAACCTTAGCGTTGGTTTTAAACTCCGTTTTAATCTGTATATAGTTGCACAGATTTAATTTGAAATTTAAAATAATTGACACGGTAACAGCCCTGAAATAGCCTCTGTGGTAGGCAGGGCTATAAACAACAGGATTGGATTGGTACAACAGCTTTTTCATTTTACACATGATGTTATATCAATGTGACTGAAGGGCAGAATTGTCAATGCTGTGTTGTCTGACTCTGGTGGGATTATTTTATTATGGTGTGTGTGTGTTTGTTATCTTTAGAAGCTAATGAGTGCCTGATATGTGAACATGTAAAATCTTTCTTGTAATTAAAAAGAAATGTAAAATCTTATTCTTGTAATTAAAAAAATAATTTGGTGACAGATGGTGTACATACATACATATGAAATTTTTTTAAAATTCCAGTGCTTGTTTTGTGATAATCAAAATTGCTTGTTGTTGGGGTTTTTTTAAAACCCTGTCATAGGTTCACATTCTTGTAGTGCATTGGAAGCTGTTCACGTGATCAGTGTTCATTGTTTCCTTGTCTTGTAGGTTATATGCAAGCTCAAAGAGGAAGCTGTCTTGAATCAAACTTAAAGGGGAGGGAGGAGGAGGCTAGGGAGAAGGCAGGAGAAGGCATGAGGAGGAGGGAGAAGGAGGAGGGAGAAGGGAGGAGGAGGAGGGAGAAGGGAAGAGGAGGAGGGAGAAGGCAGGAGGAGGAGGGAGAAAAGGCAGGAGGAGGAGGGAGAAGGCAGGAGGAGGAGGGAGAAGGGAAGAGGAGGAGGGAGAGGGCAGGAGGAGGAGGGAGAAGGCAGGAGGAGGATGGAAGAGGAGGGAGAAGGTAGGAGGAGGAGGAAGAAGGGAAGAGGAGGAGGAAGAAGGGAAGAGGAGGAGGAAGAAGGGAAGAGGGAGAAGGCAAAAGGCAGGAGGAGGCCAATGGAGAAGGCAGGAGGAGGAGGGAGGAGGCAGGAGGAGGCCAACTGGCAGCACATATAATATAGGGAAGTGAAGAACTCAAACATTGTGACATAGCCTGAAGGGGATAATGCTGTAGATGGAGTATGATAGCTGGTGATAGGGGGAAACCTGTACTTGTGCCATAACAGGTTTTTTGCTGGGAGCTGATATATACATATAATATGAGAACAGAAAAGGTCTGTGTTCTCTTGACTTCAATTCTTATCGGCTCCCTTGGTCCTCTACCACTTTATATAATATACATGTAGATTAGGGAATGTTGCTATCAACCTAAGCCCTTGGTGTTAAAATAATGTGAGGGTGAACATATTTTTGCATGATTTCACAAATACATGCATGTACACACAAACATCCACATGCATGTATACATGTGAAGTATGCAAGGCAGGCATGGCGCTCACACGTAGACACACACATTCTCACTGCCTCTCCTTCTCTCTCTCTATCTCTCTGACCTTATCCGAACTGCTGTTATAACACTTCATATTCAAACTGCTGTTAAATGTATTAAATATTGGCTTAAGCTTGTTCAGCTGCCTATGACAAGGATATATTGTCAAGCTTACAAAATGTTTGTATTACAACATGATTCTGGTCATTTCAGTTGGGTGTCAAATGTGCAAAAGAAACTTAGAGAGAACGGATTTCGTATTGTATGGTTAAGCCAGGGTGAAGGGTATGAGTCCACTTTTATTCATGAATTTAAAGAAAGGCTTATTGCTTGTTTCAAACAAAACTGGCGTTCGGATATGGAGGATAAAGATAAATGTAGATGGTTCCACTCTTTTAAAAGCATTTTTCAAGCAGAGAAATATTTGTCATGTGTAACGAAGAAATGGCATAGAGATTGCCTGGCAAAATTTTGACTTAGATTATGTGGTTTAAATAACTGTAAACAGTGGTTCTTAAACGATTATGCCAATGTAAATTGTCCGTCTTGTGAAAGAAATGTAGATGAAATTCACTTTTTGTTTCATTGCACTGCCTATAACGATATACGAAAAAACTGTACCATACTGAAATCGTTCTCTGGTGTACCTGATGAAACCAAAGTTGCAGTTACTCTTTCACATAATGATGAAAGCACAAATTGATCGGTTGCAAAATTTATAGCGCAAGCATTGAATGTCAGGAAAAGAAAATTAGAGACATTGGGAAATTGATAGTACATGCAGTGAGTGTCAATTAAAGAAAAGGAAAATAGAAGAAATCTGTTGCATCATGTAATTTGGAAGTGCATATTTCAATCTAATCCTAAGTTTATGTTTCAGTCTGCATGCATGAAGTGAGTGTGTGTGCGTGCATGTGTGTGTGCCGTGCATGCGTGTGTGCCCGCGCGTGTGCAAATGTGCGTTTGTGTGTACGTGCGTGTATACTGTGCAATGGGTGTGTGTATGCATGCATGCATGCGTTTTTGAGTAATGCCTGCATGTATACATGTTTGATTGTTAAATTAGGAATTTGTTGTTTATGAAATGTGTTTTCAGTTATTGTATTTTTCGCCCCATTGTCTAAAGGGCTTTATTTAATGCTGTATGGGCAATTAAAAATCAGTGTCATTGTCTCTGACCTTCTTACAGTCTCTCTGTTTTGTTTTGTTTTGTTTTGTTCTCTAAAAAGGTTTCTGGAAGTGCCCCATAATTTTCTTTGCTATCTCTCTCAGCCTCTGTATTTATCTTTGTCTCTGTCTCTCTTTTCCCCTTTGTGAATGTGTGTGTGTGCGCATGCATGCTTGTATGCATGCGTGCATGTGTGTGACTGTGTTGTTTGTTTTTAAATTATTTTGCTTTATTTTTTAGGGTTTAATTTTTTCTGCCTCTTTGTCATTTTGTTCTTGCAGCAAGTGAAATTCATAGACTACACAAAAAGAAAACTTTGTGACCATTGTCCAAACAAAATTCAAACCATTGTTTTGTCTTAAGAAACATAAGCTCTATTTTTGTTTTGTCAAATGAATGTGGAGTTTAGAATCAAAAACTGCCATAGCTTTAAAGAAATTAGCTGTCTTTGGTAAAACACTTTATATCTCTTTTTCAGTTGCTTTTCTTTTGTTTTGGGGGATGGGGGTGGGAGCCATTTTCGGTTCTTTTTTGGGGGGAGGGGGGATTGTGGGAGTTTTGTTGTTTTTGTTTGTATTGTTCTGTTTCATTCCTTGACTAGAGCTCTGAGGTTCACCAATGGTGAGAATTTTGCGTATGCGACTGTTTGGGGACATCAGGGATAATTGTGTTTAAAAAGTCTACATCTGTATCATGGATTTATGAAGGTGGTACTGATTTGTGCAGATGCCAAGTGGTGAGGTGAAGATCCGAGGTCCTCTGCGGATTTACTGGGGTCTGAGCCGTCCAATCCAGCTGCGGCAGTGTGATGATGTCCCTGCACCCCCCATCTCAAAATGGCGCCACTCCTTGTGTGCCAACCTGAACGAGGGTGTGGGCCCAAACAGCGCCTCCCCTTCACAGAAACTGTCATCACAAGGGGTGAGTTGTGGACTGCATCTTCATCAACGTTTTTTTTAATGCTCAATTGTGAGTTTGCATGCATGTGTGTTGTGTGTGCACATGATTGTATATGTATGCTCGCATGTATACTTATGTGTGTATGTGATCCAGAAAATCTTTTCTTTCTTTAATCTTTGTAACTGATTAATTCTGTTCAGATGCTATGACTTGTGAAGTACTGTCACATAATGTAAAATATGTGCATACTAAATTAATAGGAAATTTATTATTTAAGCGTTATAGTAAATTTGAATCTTAAGACTAAGTGGACAGTGTTAACTGATGACTGAAGGAATTCAAACATTGTTGTAGTCTGGCAAATGCTACTATTGCTTCTGTTATTGATTTTCAGTGTTAGAGTTTTACCTTATGTGTGTTATTTTCATTAAAGTTTAAATCATACACTGTATTTATTTTCTCTGAAGTCTGTGAAAATATAGGGATTTTTCACATGTTTGTGTTGGAGGAAATGTTCAAGAAAAATAAAAGCAGCCAAGCAGCAGCTATGAAAATTAGAACTGAGCAAGTTTTCCTTCAAACTGGTTTCACCTAGTTATCTACATACAATAACTTGGGGGCAAAATGATCAAGATGGATAGCGTGATTGTAAAACCACAACAAATTTGACATGGGTGCCCTGAGGCAATGCAGTTAGCTGCTTTGACAAGCAGTGTAGACTGGAAGTACGTTATTGTCTTTCTTTGTCAAGATATATCTACAATTTTGTATCCAGCTGTATTTTTCCAAGCTGCATATTTACATGCATGACGTGGAAATATTTTTTCTTCCCTCAACTCAGATTAATCATGCAGGCTAAATTTACCAAACTATGTTACTTTAATGCCAAAATAGGGTAACAAAATCCAGAATTTCATGAAAAGGCAGCCATTTTGATGTAGGGGCACACCAGCTTCAAAGAGAAAATGTAGTGTCATCGGGGTTTAAATTGGAATGGTGTACTAAAGTCTATGTTGTTTTCCTTGTGTTTTAACTTAAAGTGGAAAGATGTATACATTATTTTTAATTTCTCCCCCTCTATATTTGATTTGTAGTAAAATATCTGTTGCTCTCTTTTCTTTTTGAGGAAAAACTAATCATTTTACTTTCTATGAAATTGCAGCATGCACTTAACTGCCTTAAGGTTGTTTGACTTGGGGGGGGGGGGGGGGTGTATGTTTTGTTTCATTGTATAAAACAGAATGATATTAAGATTTCATTTTTTCTCTTTCAGAGCCCAAATTTCCTGTCTCCCAACAGACCTCTACGAGGGATAGATGACTGTGTGTTGTTATCGCCCTCGTCATCTGCAGATGAGGTGGTTATGCGCAGGCAGAAAGTCCGCAAGTTTAATACTGTTGCTTACCGCAGTGATGCTCCAACCAGGTGGAAACGAGCTTCCATTAATGGGCATATTTTCAACTATGATGTGAGTGAAGCTCTTGACTTTCCTTGAAGCACCATTAACATCTACATTATACTAGTATTTTTGATGTAATAGGGACAAAGTTAAGTGTCAAGCATGTTTCAGCCATTACTTTTATTCTTTGATGAAAAATAACATGACTTCCTGTGACATCCTTTGTTCAAAAGTTTTTTTTTCAAAAAATGTCTGTTGCTCTGAATGTCGCTGTAGAGTCCCAGCTGAATGTAACAGTAGAATCAGCACCCCCCCCCCCCCCCCTTCCCCCCCTTTCCATTAGCTTATTCAGCAGCTTAAAACTATCTAAATGTATCTTATGCTCTCAATGATACCTTGAAAACTGCAAGTTGGCCAGTATCTTGTGCAAATTATATCCATATCTTTGGTTCCCCAGCTAGAGCGATGGGGTTCATCAAAGGTGAGATTTTGCATATGCGATCGTTTTTTCACCATTTTAAGGTAGCTGCATTCTGACATCAGTGATGATGTTTAAACATGACACCAGTGTGCATGTGTTACTTTAAATTTTATCATCTGTTTCTACAACATGCAATAGCTAATTCTTTCTGAAAGGCTGAACAGTTTTCAATTTGTGGGTAAGATGTTCTGCGTGTATTTGCACACAGGACCTCATTTTAAAGTCTCATCCAAAGGACTACAGCAGTTGAATCCATGCTAAAAAGTGTTGTGGAATGTTTCATTGGAAAAGTGTTCAAATGAATTGTGTCTGCACAGTGTGTCAATGCATTAGTGTAAAAGATGACATTGTAAATCAAAGTCCTTGATTAAAAAAAAAATGAGTGTTAAATGTGACAGTGTAAACTGTGTTGGTGTAAAGTACAGCAATCATTTACTGGAAAAGCGAAATGTGTTACAGACAAGTGTGTTCACGCCAGTCCTGGGCAGTTCCACCAGTGTGATAGCTGACAGCACGATGACCTCCCCTCTTGTGATAAAAACCCTGCTGGAAAAATTTAAGGTTGGTTCTGAATCTACTTTACTGTTCATGAAAAATTCAAACAGAAGTAAGAGGAAGGTTTTTTTAAAATCTCATGAAGAATGTTTTTGCAAGAGCATAATCAAACAGCAAGCAATAATATACACACGAAAGCATAAAAACACTGCTAGTATTTATATATATTCCTGTACAAATACCTGGGCTGTTTGGCTCAGGTCACTTTGTTAGATGTTGAGGGCAGTTTTGTCAACTGTGTGTGTGCACAACAGAAAGCCAATCATACTTTTCCCCTAAGCTCCCCAAAGCCCAAATCAAACACAATCAAGCATGCTTGCGTGGTGGATGGTTGGCAATGTGTGGGGCCCTAGCCTAGTACAGTTCACCCAGCTATAAATGGGTACCTGCCCTCCCTTGGGACAAGAAAGGCAGTGAAAGAGAGGAGATGAGTTTCCCACCCCACCCCCACAACCTCAAGATTCTGATCGAAAAGAAGCTGTGGCTTCTGACATTTCCCTCCATTCAACAACCTTTTAGGCTATGGGACTTCTTGACATGGACCCTTTTTGTGTATACATGTATGGGTGGAAAGGGAGGAGAGAAAGAGAGAGACTCTGTGTGTGTGTGTGTGTGTGTGTGTTTGTGTGTGTACGCATAAGTATGTGTGTATATGTGTACATGCATGCATACGTATTCATGTATGCACGCATTTGAATAGTTCTCTTCACGTCTTCATATATACAATACATAAAGCATATGCACAGGTGGAAAACAGGCCAGGAGAGTACCTTCTCTCTGTGGTGACGGAAAAAGGTGACCAGACACAAGAGCGTTTGCTGGGGGAGACGGATCGACCGCTGCTGGAGCGGCTTCAGTTAGGCGCCGATGATCAGTACGCCAAAATTTTCCTGAAAGAGAGGAGGATGGAGCCAGAAGCCATGGTGCCTGACACCGTCAAACTGCCCATCATGGAGGAAGAGGAGGAAGAAACTCTGCCAGCTGAGGTATCTGTCGTTTGTCTGTTAATGTGACAGTGACATGTGTGACTCTGCCAGCTGAGGTATCTGTCGTTTGTCTTTTAATGTGACAGTGACATGTGTGACTCTGCCAGCTGAGGTATCTGTCGTTTGTCTGTTAATGTGACAGTGACATGTGTGACTCTGCCAGCTGAGGTATCTGTCGTTTGTCTGTTAATGTGACAGTGGCATATGTAACTCTGCCAGCTGAGGTATCTGTTGTTTGTCTGTTAATGTGACAGTGACATGTGTGATTCTGCCAGCTGAGGTATCTGTCGTTTGTTAATGTGACAATGACGTGTGACTCTGCAAGCTGAGGTATCTGTCGTATGTCTGTTAATGTGACAGTGACATGTGTAACTCTGCAAGCTGAGGTATCTGTCGTTTGTTAATGTGACAGTGACATGTGTGACTCTGCCAGCAGAGGTATCTGTCATATGTCTGTTAATGTGACAGTGGCATGTGTAACTCTGCCAGCAGAGGTATCTGTCATATGTCTGTTAATGTGACAGTGACATGTGTAACTCTGCAAGCTGAGGTATCTGTCATATGTCTGTTAATGTGACAGTGACATGTGTGACTCTGCAAGCTGAGGTATCTGTCATATGTCTGTTAATGTGACAGTGACTTGTGTAACTCTGCAAGCTGAGGTATCTGTTGATTGTCTGTTAATGTGTACATGTGACAGTGATGTGTGACTCTGCCTGCAGAGGTATCTGTCATTTGTTAATTTGTACATGTGACAGTGACATGTGTGATTTGAATAAGTCACCTAAGATTGTACTGTTTACTAAAGAGAAAAAAGAGAAAAAGGATTCAGTTACATGTTTTCTTTTTGTGACTTGCATGTCCATGATTGTTTGTATTATGTTTCTTTGTTTTCTTAACAAGGTAGTGTATTGCTTCAGATTGGAACATCTGTTATGTTTTATTGATTTTTCCAATAGACTATGCTGGCTTTACAAGATGTTGCATTGTGACAGATGGAACATCTGTTTTGGTTAATTGACTTTGCTGTATGACTTTGTTGTATTTAACGGTATGGGTGTATGACTGTTGTTTTGAACAGTATGAGGAATGAAGGTGAATGTTGACAAGACCAAAGCAATGACAGTTGGAAAAGATTGCAGAACACATAGAGAGCAAGACAAATACCTGTGTGGTGTCTGCCACAAAGGTGTAGGGAACAATTCGATCAAATGCTCCAACTGTCAATATTGGTGTCACAAAAGATGCTCAAAGCTCAAAAGTCTGAAGAAGGAGGATGGAGTATTTGTCTTTCTGCCCCAGTTGTATGAATAAGAAGGGTGAAGACAATACCGATGCAGGAAAGGAGATAGAATTCGAACAAGGGAAGATTGAAGTGGTAGACGAATTCTGCTACCTGGGAGAGATGATGAGCTGCGAAGCAAAATCTGAGTTAGCTGACAGAACCAGGATTGCGAGTGCTTGGAAGAAATGGAAAGAATTGGAAAGAATTGGCAAGTCTGCTCGGAAATCAGAACATCCCACTGGAGAGATGCTGTCTGATATACAAGGCCTGCATTAGACCTGTTCTCCTGTATGGTTCAGAGACGTGGGTTTTCACAAAATCCGTCGAACATTTGTTGAAGAGCTGTGAAAACCGAATGCTACGCTACATGACAAAGATCAAATGGAAAGACAGGATCACGAATAAAGAACTATGGAGAATGTGCAAAGTTGATGATCTGAAGTCTGTAGCTAGTAGCAATAGACTGTGCTGGTTTAGGCATGTTCAACGGAAAGCAGACCACCACATCATAAAAAGAGCAATGAACTTCGTTGTGGATGGAAAGAGACCAAAGGGAAGACCTAGTAAAACCTGGGCTACCTGTATTGCAGATGATCTTAGAGAAAGGGGCTTAAATAAGGAGGAAGCTCAATACAGAGAGATGAGAAGAAGAACCTGGAGAAAGCTGCAAATGTATACCTTCTGTGGAAAAATGAGTCAAACAGAAGAAAATGGTGTATGACTTTGTTGTTTAACAGTATGGGTGTATGACTTTGCTGTTTTAACAGTATGGGTGTATGACTTTGTTGTTTGAACAGTATGGGTGTAATTGTTGTTGAACTTGGGTGTATACTGTTGTTTTAACAGTATGGGTGTTGACTTGCGTTTTTAACAGTATGGGTGTATGACTTTGTTGTTTGAACAGTATGGGTGTATGACTGTTGTTTTTAACAGTATGGGTGTGTGACTTTGTTGTTTTTAACAGTATGGGTGTATGACTTTGTTGTTTTTAACAGTATGGGTGTATGAACTTTGTTGTTTTTAACAGTATGGGTGTATGACTTTGTTGTTTGAACAGTATGGGTGTATGACTTTGTTGTTTTTAACAGTATGGGTGTATGACTGTTGTTTTTAACAGTATGGTTATGACTTTGTTGTTTTTAACAGTATGGGTGTATGACTTTGTTTTTACAGTATGGTGTATACTTTGTTTTTTTAACAGTATGGGTGTATGACTTTGTTGTTTTTAACAGTATGGGTGTATGACTTTGTTGTTTTTAACAGTATGGATATATGACTTTGTTGTTTTTAACAGTATGGGTGTATGACTTTGTTGTTTTTAACAGTATGGGTGTATGACTTTGTTGTTTTTAACAGTATGAGTGTATGACTTTGTTGTTTTTAACAGTATGGGTGTATGACTTTGTTGTTTTTAACAGTATGGATATATGACTTTGTTGTTTTTAACAGTATGGGTGTATGACTTTGTTGTTTTTAACAGTAAGGGTGTATGACTTTGTTGTTTGAACATAATGAGTGTGTGACTTTGTTGTTTTTAACAGTATGGGTGTATGACTTTGTTGTTTGAACAGTATGGGTGTGTGACTTTGTTGTTTTTAACAGTGTGGGCTTTGACAAGTAGAGCTTCTCTTAGTTGGTTGGGAGGGGAGTGTTGAGGTTATTTGTTTTTCTTGGCTTTTGGCAGCTATTTTAATGAGATGTTGAGTTTTTGACAGATGGAACATCTGTTATGCTCTATGGACTTTGTTGTATGACTGTTACTTTAGCAAGATGCATTTGTTCTGACAGGTGGAGCAGCTGATGATTTTACCAGTGGCTGTGTTGAAGGGCATCATGGTCAAGTACCATAAAGACGAAGAGAAGGAAGTGCAAGGGCTGAGGAAAAAGTATGCTGTTGATTTAGGCTGGCTAGTTCATTTGATAGTTTTTGCGTGCGTGTGTGTGTGTATGTGTGTGTATGCCTGAGTGCAAGCATTTGTGTATGTGTGTGTGCACATGTGTGTATGTATATGTGTGCATGCGTGCGTGTGTGTTTGTGTGTGTGTGCATAACGCCTGATTGCGTGCATGCATGTGTACGTCGTGTCTGTTTGAGTGTGTGGGTGTGTAAATCTTCACTCTGGAGGAATTCTTACACAGTCTTAATTTAAACCTATGGGGAAAGAGGGGTGAAGAGAGAGTGGAAGTTGTGAGGAGAAATTCTTTCCGTATGAAAAGCATCACCAATCCCAGGAGATTCTGAGCTGAAATTTTCATTTGTTCATGTTTTTCTTTCTTTGGCTTGTTTGTTTTGTTTCTCTCCCCTATGCTTGCTTTTATTTGTTTCCAGTGCGTTTAGTTTTAATGTTTCTTGCAATTCTGGTTCATTTTTCAGGGTTTTTTTTCTGGAATTGATAAGTAGTTCCTTATACTGTAGGGCATTTTTGGCAGTGATTATTTCTACGGTGAAATTTACGTACTTAGATGATAGAGGCCTGTTTGATATTGGGAATACAACACTTTTTTGCTGTCTTTTTTTTTTTTCCCCCTTCTGTTTGAATGTGCATATATGTAGAAACATTGTGCACAAGCTCCTACACTCAGATGTGTACTTGAATATGTAGAGGCACATATTTCTGCTGTGATGGTGCGGTAATTAGATTACCTCCCATGGGATCAGAGTGACGTGTTACTATATTGGGACACAGCTGCAAATTGTGTAGTACTCTGTTTCCTTGGGTGATAGTTGAAAGCCGTCCATTGTATGTGCTTCGCCTACATGGTGAAATGTAGTATTTATGCAGCCTCTTTATAGAGGCCACATCCTAACTGAAACTGTGCCTTGTACCCCGGAATTGTGCAGAGATGGGACATCAATTATGTCCACTCTGTTACACTACCATCAATGAAGCTGAATGAATGGCATCTTAGATTAAGAACTCAAAGCTGAAGTGATGTTAGCATTGGGTTTTTGTTGTTGTTTTTTATTTTAATCTGTTTCACCAGTCAAGTTGATTTGTAAAAAAACACCACCCACTTAACCTATCTTTTGTCTGCTTGTTTTCTACAACCTGTACCGTAGGAGAAAAAACCCAAACATTCCATATATTCTGAGATCATTTTAAAAAATGGAAAACAGGAACTTTCTGTCTCTGGTTTCTATTTTAACTTGTCAGGTAATTCTGTTGATTAACTTATTGCTTTATGACACAGTTTTTAGTAAAAAAAAATTTTTACAACAAATTGCATATTTTGTTTTCCTTATGAGAAAGTATCACTGTTAGTACAAAATGAAATGATTGAGTCTTGCTCATTTGTATTGTGAAGTGTTTAGGTTTATTCCTTTCAAAACTCAGATGAATGAATGAAGGATGTTTTATATAAAGTTAACAGTGGATTTAACCAAATTTTGCTCTCTATTTTTCAGATACGAACTTGTAAAACGGAAGATTCGTCAACGATTAGAAGACATGAAAACGGCATGAGAGGAGAGCAACATCTTATGTCAGTGATTGCATAACACACAAAAAACTGAGACAAACAATGCACAGCATAGAGATTTGCAGTGACATTTGGGGGGGGGGGGGAAGCTCAAATACAGTTTCAGAGGTAGTATATGGGAAGAGAGGGAGTAGGGGTGTTCAAGGTGTGTTGTCATTCCTCCAGCAAAGAACAAGAGATCATTTGTTGTGGAAAGTTAAACCCTGCAGTGATGGATGTGAAGACA
This sequence comes from Rapana venosa, assembly GCA_028751875.1. Taxonomy (NCBI): domain Eukaryota; kingdom Metazoa; phylum Mollusca; class Gastropoda; order Neogastropoda; family Muricidae; genus Rapana; species Rapana venosa. The sequence goes on along the minus strand of CM054134.1, from coordinate 25,975,088 downwards.
CCCAGTGCAGAGACTCTTTGTCTTCAGGAAGCTGTACCAGTAGCAGTTCTACCTTCAGGGTTTAGTTTATGTCAACACCTGTATTTTTGTGATTTTGCTGATGGTGATAATCATAATCATAATCCTAAGAGATTCAGTGCAGGGATTCTCTGTAAATACTACACAGCGCCACCGGAGCAAGAGCATACAGACAGTGGAAACAAAACTTTCACGTTTTTTTATCTGCAGCAAATGGAAATTGAACTTGCAAATTTATGGGTATGAGGCTTATGCCACTGCATTCAAGCTAATTTATGGATGCAGTCAAGCTATTTTATGAATATGAGGCTTGGCTTATGCCACTGCATTCAAGCTAATTTATGGATGCAGTCAAGCTATTTTATGGATATGAGGCTTGGCTTATGCCACTGCATTCAAGCTAATTTATGGATACGAGGCTTGTGCCACAGCACTCAAGCTATTTCAGAATCTTGTGAGTAGCAGCATACTAAGCTGTTGTCATATCCCTGCTTTACGCCTTCTGGCTTATGGCCCAATAGTATTTTGTGTGTGCTATTCTTGCAGTCATCACTCTAAATGCAGGGGTCATTCTCATCTGCCCTTAAAATCAGTTTCTATTTTATTTGAGAGTTTTGTTTGATAAAATGAAGAAAAGTTTGTTGGGATTTGTTCATGTGGTGGGCCTGTAGCTGATTGGTAGAGTGCCTGATTTTTAATTAATCAGGAGAGTTGGGGATCGAATCCCAGGCAGGTCCACCACCCTCGTTTTTAGGGAACACAGAAGAAGAAGAAGGGTTTGTTTTGGTTTAAAAAAAATTCTTTTATATCGAGGATAATGGAATAAGCACTTATTTGCTTTTTTACATCCAGTCCCCATGTGTATGCGGTTTTGTGAATTCTGTCATCTGTTTCCACCGGCACACAGTGGCCTACTCTTGCGAAAAGCGGAACAGGATTTAATGTGTGTGCAAGATGTTCTTCGTGCGTTCGCACACGGGGCCTCGGTTTATAGTCTCATCTGAAGGACTTTTGGGGAGAGTGGAGTCGGCACTGATGTTAACTCCAGGGCAAAATATCCCCTTGAACGGGAATCGAACCTGGGTTGTCAGATTGCGAACGCAATGTTCTATTCACTAGGCTATCTCGTCCCCCTGTGGTGTCAGAAGCTTGGCTTATGCCACTGCATTCATGTTCATAAGTGAATGTATGTTGGAAGTGGATGAGGGAAGTCGAGTGATGTTCTGAAGCAGTGGGTAAGAGATAAAAAGAAATCATTAATTTTAGACAGAGCTGCAAGCCATAGAGGCATAGGCGCTTGTTAAAATTAGCATTTATTGCTGTTAACATCCTTGTAGAGGTTATAGTTAACAAGTGAATTATTCTGTCGCTTAGAATTTATGCCAGATTCCTGACAGTGCTCTTCAAAATTAAGAAGAAATCATTTATCAGTTTAAAATGCAGAGAGTCGTAGAATCTATAAGGAAAAACTCAATTGATTCTTACAATGTCCAAAACTTGAAGCTATTCTGGAGCTTATTACCACTTTTGTTAGGGTTTTTATTTGAGGGTGGTGGGGTGGGGAAATATTGAGATGCAAACAGGTTATTGCCAGTCTTGTTTTTTTCTCTTAAGATAAAGATTTGTTTGTGTGTATGGAGTTTGGGGGGGGGGGACTTCTGCTTAAAATTTTTTTTTTTTTTTTAACCTTCCATCAAACTGGAAAAGCTGCATGCCCTGATCCTGTAAACAGCAAAGTCTACACACATAATGCATGAGATGAAGGGAAGAAAGCTAGAAAATATCAAATAAAAAGTAAGACCAAAAAAACCACCATTTCATGGTGATAATCAATAAGAAATTTTTTATAAAGTTGAATTCAATAGTGCTGTTTATAATTTAGCAACAACTGCATCAAAGGTGACTTAAGTCTGTGGATACCTTTAACTACAAGAAAACCAACAAAAACACCCTGGTTTCCAACACAGTATTCTGCAGTCATCCTCACCAGCTATATGCTCTGTCTTGTGGAGTTGATGGCTGGTGAGAGTGATTACTGCAGACGCTGCAGGAAGCTTTGTTTCTGTTCATTGGATATGGATTCTGGACCCCCAGCTGTTCCTTGCTTGTGGGTACCATGCCTCATTGTACCAGCTCCATGGTCACTGGAGGAATAGGTGGGGGCTGGGAAAACAGTTGCTGAGATCTGAGTATAGTTACGGGGTTATGGAACTCATTTTGTTTCTCACTCAGTCTTCTGTGCTTTCTTTTACCCTGTTCTTTTAAAAGATTTCTGTCTTTTTGATAAGATGCACTGTGCTGCTCTCTCTCTTCTCTCTCTCTCTCTCTCTCTCTCTCTCTCTCTCTCTCTTCTCTCTCTCTCTCTCTCTCTCTCTCTCCTCTCTCTCTCTCTCTCTCTCATGCACAAATTTTCCAGAATTTTTCCCTCCCCAAAAAGAGTAGTTCTCCAGAACAATGGTTTGAAAATCATAGAAACAGGATCAATGACTTCCAATAAACAAGGGTACATACATTTTTTTGCCTAAACTTTTGTTTAGGCCAGAATTTGCTGTTTATTATTTGATACTCAGATCTTCTTAGTTTGTCTCAGTTTTTATTTATTTATTTATATTTTAAAGAGAACTAGTAACAGGCCACTACATGTTGTAAACCTGAACCAAGTATTGAATGGACATTAAACAAAAAAAAACAAAAAAAACGGAACTATTTTGTACACTGGTTAAAATCTGCATCCGTTTCCATCCACATGCGAGTTCAGTTGATAGCCCTTGAAACTGTAAGAGCACGTATAAATGTGTCCTTCTGGATCACAAGTGTTGAGGTTCACAGGAAGAGTGCTTTGATCCCACTGCTGTCTTCAGTGGAGGCCTTGGGCAGTCTTCTTGTACAATTGCTGGGACAAATTTTGAGTGAATCTGCTTGATTATTGTGTCACGTTTATGCTTTTGATTAAGAAGTATTATGTGGGGAAAAGGGAACTGATTTGGAGAGGCACAGCTGTGATTCTGTGTTTGTTTTGGAAGCTGTGTTGTTTAAAGGCTTCAGTGATGATCCTGGTACTGACCATGGGGTTCGTTGAACTACTGCTACTCAAGTGTTGATCATGTAGCGTCATCTGTGCTGAGCGTGTACTGTGAAGTAGTTACTAACTGAACTTTGACCTTTTTCTTTACTTGTGTAATATATTTTCCGTAACTGTAAGTCCTTTTTTTCTTGTTCATTCTCCTTCTCTCTCTCTCTCTCTCTCTCTCTCTCTCTCTCTCTCTCTCTCTCTCTCTTCCTCTCTCTCTCTCTCTCTCTCTCGCTCCTCTCTCTCTCTCTCTTTCTCACTTTCTCTCTATTTCTCTCTGTCTGTCTGTATCTCTTGTATGGATTGTTTTTCTAATCTCCAATTTTAATTGTAAGAATTTAACATCTTCATATTAATCAGAATAATGCCAGATTAACTAATGTTGCCAAATATTGTATAAATGAGTTTTCTTTTCCTTGTTGAATTGCGTCCAATGAAACTGCATTTTGAAAAAAAGTTCCGCTGATTACTACTATTTGTCCTTTATTTAGTTGGGGTTTTTTTTATGTAGGGAGAAGCAGTTCTTTCAGTTTTTTTTTTTTTGTTCACTTAAAAGTTATTGTTAAGTATTTAAAATCTTTAACTTTTTATTTTTTAATGTTGTTGTTGATGTTTGTTTAGTTTTTGTTTGAGTTTTTTTGGCTGTTGTTTTTTTTATTTTTATTTTGTTGTGTTCATTGAGGTTTTAGTTGTGACTAAGCTCTAATGTAGTCATCAAGGTAAGGGAGATAATCATTATATTCTTCCTTGTTGATACTATGATTATGAAAGTTTTCTAATTTCTAATGTCAGCTTATCTTTTGTTTGTGTAACTTCACCCCCTCCCCCCCCCCCCTCCCAGTAACACCCCCCCCCCCCAACCTCTCACAAACAATTAAGAGACAAAAGAACCTGACATTATGTGCAATGACCAAACATTGTGGGGAGAGAGAGAGGATAGAATGTCAAATTACAAGGTCTAGTGGTGAGGTTTTTTAAAAATTTGTTTTATTTCATTTTGTTTTTAAAAAAGATTTGGAGTGAATAGTTGCTTGTTTTACTTTATTTCTTGAGGTCCAACATTTTATCTGAACAATCTTCCTGAAAAGTGAATTCTGCTGAAGAGGAAAGAGACATGAATCGAAGGAGTGTGTTACCCAGAAACTGGCATTGTTTATGAGTAAAGAAAACTAATCAATATAGAAACATCTACATCTAGTATTGGAACAAGGTCCGAGTGTTTGTGGGAGTGTTTGGAAGTAACTGTTTGCCCCAACACAGGACCTCAGTTGATTGTCTCATTCAAAGACTTGTCACTCTAAATCTTCGCACAAGGTCTAGTGAAATAAGGGAGTAAAATCTGGTTAGGGATTGGCCTTAGATCCTGAACCTCTTGTTTCTGTGGTGGTTGTACTGGCCAGGGTGAGGCTACCAAACTGTTCAACTGTTCCTTCCATTTAATGTAATCGCACCCATCGACCACACCCCACCCCGTTCCTATCGAGTAGTGTCATTATACCTTCTTCAACAGTATTTATCTACCCCTCTCTCCTCCTTTACAGTGTAAATGGGGTTGTTGTTTTTTTAAATCAGGTTCTTTTTGATTTTTGTGATTTGCTTTTGTTGGGTTTTTTTGTTTGTTTGGGGGGATTTTGTTGGGGTTTTTGGGGTGGTTTGTTTTTTTAAAGGTGGGGGGGGGGGTATTGTTACTGGTACTTAGTGAAATGTATATTTTGTGGATGGCAGTGTGGAGGAAGACTGATGAACATTGTAGACATATCACTCTTTGGTGACAATCGTGGACTGCTGTGTCAGCATTAGGATGTGTCCATCGGCTGTTCAGGTTTCATAATCTGTAAATCCTGAGGAGGGGTTCTGCAATAGTTTTAAAGTGGGGTGTGAATGATGTGTTCACATCAGTGTGTGTGTGTGTAAAAATACGTGTGTTAAAAAAGACAATCTTGAGCAGAATGTATTATGGTTATGTTTACTAGTCATCAAATCCCATCTCAGAAAAGTATAACTAGGTAGGTGTTGGTTGTCACCATTGCCTCTGTTGAAGGTAGGAGCTCCATATAATGCTACCAGGGTTATAAAAAACACTAAGCAAAACAAAAACAAACAAAAAAATCCATCAGTAATTGGAATTACCTCCCTTCCCTGCCCCCCCCCCCCCCCCCCTTTTTTTTTTTTCTTTCATATGATATCTAGGTTCTCCATAACTTAAACATATGGTTTAAAATCTTTTGTAACAATATGATTGTTAAGTTAAGTTGTCTGCTGTGTTCATTGTTTATAATAAGTTTAAATTTTTTCATCTATTTTGACTGTTAGATTCAGCTCTGTGTGTGCTTTGTGTGGCCAAGACAGCAATATTGTTTGGAAAAGCAAGCTGATTTGATTACTGTTGATTGACTGCACACAGTGTGTACTTTGACAGAGATGAGCTAAGCTGAAAAAATTGATTAAATGCTGATTAAATAATGCATCTTTAGCAAAGTAGAGTATGCACAAGTTTCCTGTGTATGAAGTGTATTGCTGCTGATGAGAAATGATACGCATAGTATAAGGGTGCTTGTCATGTTCCATTTTGACCGAGAAGTTGTGCATGTGTGTCACTAGGAAAATGAAGACCTTGTAATAAGAAGTCTAGTTCCTCAGCGTAAATGGTTTGGGAAAGTAGAGCATTTGAGTTACGCTAGGGCCAACTTCATGTTAGTGTTGTTCATCTCCTTCTTCTCACTGTCTCCTAAAAGTCTGGTACTGTTACATGATTATGGCAGGCATGGGGATCTGTAGTATCTTTGTTAGAACACTGCATTTGCCACATAATTGCCCCAAGAGATGCTGAGGATCCCTTGAAGATGGATTGATCAAGCCAAAGTTGGATGCGCTGGGCCTGACTTCTCAGGCACTTAACGGCAGCGCAAAACATTTTCCCTCGTATGACAGACAACAATAGTTGCTGTCTGAGCTGCTGACGAAGAAAAAGATGGATAGTGTCAAAAATATCCAACTTTTTTCATGGCTTGTAATACATTGCCAAGCTGTGAAGCTTCTAGTGGAACACAGACAACAGATTCATAGATTTGGATTGGTTCTGAGGGAGAAGTCCATACTGCTTCAGATCTTTGCATACATGTTGGGTTTAGGCTAGCTGCTGTTGCTTTCCTAGTTGGATGAGATTGATTCATGGCCTGCATTTGTGCAGCTGTGGTCTGAAAGAACAAGAAAGGAGCCTGCACTGAGTCTGTTGGCTGTTGTCAGCAAAAGAGAGGGTTTCTTTGGGCTTTCTTTTGTTAATTGTGGGGGGATCCTTTACAATGTGAAAAAAGTAAGGTCAGTCTTTGTAAATGTTTACTTTTTTTCCTGAAAAAAAAATGCTTTGAAGTGTAGAACTTGGGATTTGACAAATGTTCAGCACACAAAGCTACATATGTATGGTTTTCCTATGAAACATTTCATTTGCTTTGAAATTCTGGTATGTTGTGTATGGGATGGGGGGGGGGGGGGGGGGGGGTGTTTGTTAAAGGTTTTGGTTTTGGGATGAAAGAGTGGGTTTGGGTTTTTTTTAATTTGTTTTTTAAAATTTCGTCTTAGTCCTGATTCTTTTATGTATGTTTTGTGTAATTTGCAGCATGTGGTTGGTAAGTGAAAATGTATTAAATCAGGTGATGCAGGGCGCATCAAAGGAATGGCTGATTGCTGTTATTTTATACTTGATCAATTGTCTGCTTTCTATCTCTCTCCTTCCCTTAGCCTCCTTTCCTCTCTCTCTCTCTTTCTGACCCCCCACCTCTCTCTCTCTCTCTTTTAAAAATAATTGTCTACACATTGTGCTCTTATAATTGTGCATGAAAGTGATTATTTGCATGTGTCATCCTGAAGCATACCCACATAATAAACTTTGTACTGACCGGTTGTGAACAGGTTTTTGTTTTGGGGTCTTTTTTCCACTCAATCCAGGGTCTATGCTGTTGCCTCTATTGTTGATTAATGTAACTTATTTCAAGATAATTTACAGTCCCAAGGTGGAGTATATTTTCATAAATTACCTTCTGTCTATACTTAAACTTGATGTTCAGTGCTGTGAAGAGTTAAATGGATACGCTGTGTACATAGATGTCAAGTTTTGGATGAAAAAATAAGTGTTGAACATTATATTTTGACATCATGAGCTGTACATGAAGACTTTGGAACAGTATGGGTCTGCTTAAAATACGAAGAAATTTTTTACGTTTGCTTAACCTTTTCACAATCATTTGCCTATTTTTGGATTATGTTCAGCCTTCTGTTAAGCTGCTACCAGACAAAAAAGTATGAGCATTATCTTGCTTAATTAACATGACTTTCTGTGGCTAGCAAGTGTAGTGTAGCAAATGTGGATCAGTCTGCATAATACTTCCTCGAGGATGAAATTTAATCTATAATATCTGAATAATGTAAGATAAAAAGTGAACATGACAAATTTGAGAAAGATATTTTTCAGTAAATGCAAAATCAGACCTGAAAGTACATGTTGCGTATTGCAGTGAAACAGTCAAACTGAACAGAATTTTCTACTTGGATGATGCAATAGTGTTACCCAGTTCAGCTGTCTGCTGGTCTTAAGACTAAAATGTGAAGTTAACTAGAATTCTCTGTTCTGGAATTTTCAGTGATTTGACTGCTGTTTGGCAATAATCTTCTTTTTTAAAAGTAAAGAAGAGTGTCCCCCGGTGCAAGTGCTGTAAAACAGTCATTTGTATGTCTCTGTACAGTCTTGTTTGATATCAGAAAACATGTGTCCATGAACTGTTAGAAACTGAACAAACAAAACCTGTCCTTGGTACATTCTTGTATTTTTCACTGGCATATTTTAGTGCCCAAGAAAACTATAATAAGAAAGAAAGGTTTGATAGACATGTCTTGTAAGTGTCATTGTTGGTAATACTACTCACATTTTTATACTGAGTGGGGTGTTGTTTTCTGTCGTAGACAAATCTATGAACATTTATAAGGTGATAAGTCACGTACGGTATCTGTATTGTCTGCTACAGTCACATCAGATTGCTCTGCTTAAAACAGTGTGCTTCTCTCCTGTAGGAGAGTATAGTCCCTCTCATTTCTTTTTTCTATTCAACTGTGGTGCATTTTTTGTTGGTTTTTTTTTAGAAATTTAGTCTGAGATTTTTTGTATATGCTTTATTTTAATCTCAAGAGAATGGTATTTTCTGCAGAAGTTTGCAAAAGAGCTCATATGTTTCCATGAAGTTCTTAGTTTTGCCAGATGCTGCTGTATATAGGACCATGGTTTACCTTCTCACCTGATGACTGGCACAGACACCAGCACCCAGCAGTGGGATGATGAAGAAAACGGTCTACAGCTTTAGATAAGGCTCAAACCACCAACATGAGACAAGTCTGCTGTATGTAGGTGGCCGTTTGGACCCAAACTTTTCCCCCATCCATTAGACCATGAGTGGTGGTCTGGGCGCTAGTCTTTCGGATGAGATGATAAAACTGAGGTCCTGTGTGTTACACATAATTATTTAGCATACAAAAAAGAATCCACGGCAACAAGAATGTTGTCCCTGGCAAAATTCTGTAGAAAAAAGCCACTGATAGGGAAAGAAATACAGTTGCAGACTGGGTAATAAAAAAAAAAGGGTGGCGCTGCTCTTGTGGCGACACACTCTTCCCGGGGAGAGCAGCCCGAATTTCACGCAGAGAAATCTGTCGGTGACTTAAAAATATAAATAGATAAAAATCGATTTGACTGTATTGCCCAGGTATCTAACATTGTCCACTGCCTGTAGGTTTTGACCCATCAGTGTGATGTGTGGTTCTTGGTAACGTTTATCCAGGTGCAGGCAGGTACATTTTGTGAATGATTCTCAGTGCTGATGGTGTCACCAAAGCTGCCATAGGCTTTTGAGGAACAGTGAACTTGATGCTGCAGTCCATGGGGTGTCGTGGGAGAGGTAGCACCTATAGTGGATGGACACATCCCGTTTTTCAGAGTAGTTCATGCTTTTTGGTTCTCACCTGACAGCCAGCTTTCTCCTGTACCACCAAGTAGCTGTTAGCATGGTTGGTGACCATGTCTTTGGACTTTCAGCAAACAAATGAATGAAGGTTTGTAGTCTTGACTTGTAGAGGCCCAGGCGAGTAACAGTATTTTGCATTGAACATTGCTCAGACTGCGTGTGCAGGTGTATGTTATATATTGGTGATGCCTCTGAAGAGTTTGTGTAGTGTTTGACTGTGTGTTTGGGGTATGTAAGAGAAAAAGAAAGATGTATATTACATATTAAAGTACTGCTGGTTTTCAAGAGTTTGGTTCTTGATTCGCTGTGGTTTTGTTGTTTTTCATGTACGGATATAATCCTAAAATGTAAGCTTTGGATGATTACAACCTTTTTTGTTTAATTTGTAGTCAATCAGTCTTTCTATGTACAAGCTTAGAAAACTTTGTTGACACTCCCATTATGTTTCAAGGTGGCCAGCCAGATATATTTTTTTATTATTAGTTATCAGGTGAAACATGACCATTTGTTTTGGATATTGTAGCTATTCCCCCTCCCCCTTTTTCCCCCAGGTTTCAATCTTAGTTAACCTCATTAGCCATATATGGCAAGATTGCAGTGTTTGTACATCAGTTTTCCTGTTTGGGGTTGATGTGGAAGGTTTTGAGGTGGAAAAAGTGATTTGGCATCCTAAAAATCTTAATGTCTTGTTCAAATGTTGTTAAAAATTGCATGCTTATGGTTTGAAATGAAGAAAAAGTGTTAATGGGTTCTGTGCATGTATTTTTTTATAGTCTGGAACCCATCTGTATTGTTTTCTTGTGAAAACAAAGTGAGTGTTTTGTTAATTGTCAAGTAACTACCTTGATGAATGTAAATATTGTAAACAAAAACTAAAAAGAAAAAGCATTTATGAGTGATTAACAGGGGAATGAGATGATAGCTGCCAAGTTGCAAATATAGATTGCAAATATCCCCCCCTCCCACCTCCCTCTTTCTCTCCACCTGTAGAAATGCCAACCACTAATAAGGCTTTGGTCTAACAGGTGAAAAATATGGTCAAGAAAAAAATTGTCAAAGCATAATTTATACATCTCTCTTTTTTTTTTAATGGTAGAGGCATATATGCCAACCTACCATTTAAACATTGAAACAAATGTGGAGTATGTGCTTAAAGAAAGATGCTTTTTAAATTATGTTTAAAGTTACATGGTTAAAGGACTCCAAATATTGAAGAGAGTTGACCAGTTTGTTCATCAGCTTTAATTGTGCGTGTAAAAAGTTAAAACTTCCAGCAGCAGTTTAGTAGTTTGCAACCCCAGATGTGCTGATAAAGTATATGCCCATTTATAACAAACATTCCATGTGTCCTAGGCTTTTTTTGGTTTTGTTATTTCAGTTGATAATTAAGTAGCAATGGCCACTAATGATGTAAGGCAAAAAGCTGAAGAACACGTTTCCTTTTAAAACAAACAAAACAAGGGAAAAAACCTCTTGTGATTTATTTCTGAACGGCAAGAATGGAGTCTGCGGGAAGTGCTTGACAGGTTCTGTGGGGGACAGATTTTAAGGTGCAGAATGTTAGATGAATTAAGTTGAAACTGACATTGTGAAAAAGAATTTTACATGGTATCTCTTAGACTGTATAACAGAAAAGGATACAACAGAAGAAGAAGAAAAAAAAAGTGCATGAAGCTTATTTTCATTTGAGAAGGAGATTATAATTCTCAGCTGAAAAGCAAGTTGGATTACAAAGAAAAAAAGTATAATCCTAGATATTGTTTTTGTGTCATTGTGTGCGTATGCAGCTGTGAAAAGTAGAGACAGTTTGTGTAGAAAGATTTCCTGACTCCAGCTTTCAGCAAGTACAGTGAAGTCTCTCACTTGTAATTGTAGTGATCTTTGAATGGTGAAACAATATATGAGATCCCCTCTGTTTGAAATTAGTGGTGTCATTTTATTTCATTTCATGTTGTTTAAAGCCCTATTGGCCATGAAGGCCACATCAGGGATGTTGCCTTATTCAATGTAAGTACCACCAATAACATCCTCTTCAAGTTCAGTATCAGCACCATCCAACCCCTTCAGACATCCCAAAGAATTAAATAACAAAATGCATTAATCATTTTGTTTCTTTAAGGCCACTGAAACCAGATTGTGCAGAGGACGCCAGCCAATCCACTAAATCTATCATCTCCAGGTTACTGAAGAAGCATAATAAACACTCAGAAGTACAAAAACAGTATATAAGAATGCCCTATGAGCAAAGAACTGCAGAATAGACATACTTTGCCCATCTCGATGTTTGTAATAACGCTAGTTGGTAGCTAGAATAAAATTCTACAGGCAAAATGTCATAATAAAAAAGAGAATATTTGAAAGGTTTGCTTTAAAACATGGCAGGTGAATAGACTGGGAAGGCAGAAAATAAGCAAGAGAGATGGCAGAAAGGTAAGCCTAAGGATGATAGACAGAAACAAAAAGAGTAATAGAAAAGAGGAAATTTCTGGCAAAGAATGTCGAGAAGGTGGGGATGCTATTTATACAGGAAGCTTGACGGGGTCGTAGTGTTGTCACATGATGCATAGCATAGAACACAATTTTGTAGACAAGTTGAGAACAAGTCAGCTTCACAATCATCTCTCAAGGAAGTGCTTATGAAAGTTGAAGTTTGAAAAAGAAAAGAGATTCTTTTATTTAAGGTTAATGAATAAGCATTCACATGCTTTATTACATCCAGTACCCATGTGCATGCCAGTTTGTAAGTGTTGTCACCAGTTTCCACCAGCACAATTGTATACTCTTCTGAAAGGCAGAACAGGTTAATGCATGTGCAAGATGTTCTGCATAGGTTTACATTTGGGCCTCAGTTTATGGTCTCATCAGAAAGGGCTTTCAGGGGAATGGAGTCAGCACTGGTGTTAACTCCAGGAAAAAATTCCCTTAAATGAGTCTCTTGGTGATGGCTGAATCTTTGTGCCATTGGATCACAAGCAGAACACTGACCACCAGGCTATCCCATCCCCCTTGCATGTACAAGCAGGTACAAATAACAAGGTTAACAACTGCAGGTGAGAGACTTCGTCATTTTTGCAGGGAGTTTATTTACCAAACAGATATTGTGTGTCAAGAGGCAGCCATGTTGTAGTATTAATATATGTGAAAGTTTGTGTTTCTATACTCATTTCCTCTGCATAATTTTATGTGATAGTCAGTTTATTGAAAAATAAACCAATTTTCAGCATTTTAGAAAAATCTTGTAAAATAGTAGTAGTAGGTTTTTAAAAAAAGTCAAATAGGTGAGGTAAACCCTTAGGGTGTAGCAACTATCAGTAATAGATTTGTTTATAATCTTATTTAACAAGAAGTTTCTCCAACATGTGCCCCTACTTCCAAGAGGCAAGCTGCATGTATTAGTGATTTTTTGTTTGTTTTCTCTATGATAAAAAGAATTACTTGAAGCATTCGGTAATCTTTTGGGTTTTTGTTTTGTTTTGTTGTTCCACGGCTAGAGCTCCGAGGTACACCACTCCTGAGATTTTGTATATGCGATCATTTTTAATCTAATTCTTTTCACAGGCATGTGTTTGGAAGGTTACATTTTCATTTTTGCTTTTTCATACTTTGTTTCTTTTAACTGGAGGCATCACAAACCCAGCAAGTTTGGTACTTTGCGTGCGTTTTCAGTAATAAAGTAACTTTTTGCATGTTCATTTTATTTTTGCATTTCATATGAAATGTGAGGGGACCTATGTGTCGTATTTTGCATATTGGCAATTAAAAGGTTTTTGCTTTCCTTGAGTTCCAAGAAATGAAATCATGATGTGGGGGTTATAGGACAGAATGGGGGGGGGGGTTGTCAGTTTCTGTCCCTCCATCTTAAATTAACTTTTGTAATTGATGCTGCATATGTGTATTTATGAGATTGTGTGTGCAAGAAATTAGATTGTGATTTCATAAAGTGAGGTTTTCAGGTAATGTGAGCATGTTACTAGGTTTGTTTGCTGATGTGGATGTGTTACTACATTGATTTTGTGGACAGGTTTTAAGTGTATTTGATGTGTGTTTTCAGGATGTTTGTTGAGGTGGATATGCTATTGATTGATGATATAGGTATAATATTGTGAGATCATTTTGCTGATGTGTGTATGTGTGATGTCTAATGGAAGGGGTATATTTCTTCATTGTTTCCCCTCTCCCTCCATCATACTTGTTCAAGTATTGTGGGATGCTTGCTTTTGATGGTGGAAACACGAATGAAAGTCATTGACTCTGAAATGTGGACAGTTTGAGCCAGATTTGAAGACAGTTGATGGAGCATGATTGGAATTTGTTGCCGCCAAATATGTGATGTACAGATTTCCCTCAATAAATTGTTGATTTGGACAGTCATCTGTTGGTGGTTGTGTCTCTGAAATATGATTTTAATTCAGTGGACAACTTCCATGTGAATGAGTTAGAAGAGTGTGCTGTGAGGAAAGTTCAGTTCAGTAGATATCTATGAAATGTGGTATTAAGACTGATTAATAATTTCTGCTCGTTAGTTTCTTAACAGTTTCTTAACTTTTTTACCATCTTGATGATTGGTAATGTTAATGAACAAAAATTGTGTGTGAGCTCGCAATGGCTGTAACAAGCTTATTGCTACATTTCAACTGCAGCAACATTCTCAAGAAATGTGTGGTTGAAAGAGAGTAAGGGATTTGATGAAAGTAAATTGTGTGCAGTCACTGCAAATAAGTGAAGATAATGACAAGAACAGAAAATAAATGATTCTCGAGTAGTCAGTATGAATACGATTCTATGAATAACTACAGTTTCATTTAGTTGGAATGTGATGGTTTGTATTGTTTCTGTGTATGGATGTGTCTACAAGCATTACAAAATTGCATGCTCATGATATTTAGACTCGCACTTGTACACATACAATCATGCCACCACACTTTTATATGCATGTGCACAAAACACGACACTCTCTCTCCCTCTCTCGACCATCTTCCTCCAAAAGATTTACCCAACATTGACATAGCTTCAAAATGAGAACACTTTCACAACAGATCTGATCTTTGAAACTTGTTCAAAACAATTTATTATTCAAATATAGACAAAAGTAGGAGCATTGCTTACTCTACCCAGCATTTACTGCATTTTGCAGTGTTGCAGCATTAAGCGAGTTTAAAAAAAGAGCAATTATGGACAGAAAGGATGGAAATTGTTCCTATCCTACACATACATGGATCTCTCTCTCTCTCTCTCTCACACAACACCCCGAGTCATCATCCCCCCCCCCCCCCCCCCCCAAGTCATGCAAATGCATTTACACACACACACACATATATTATATATAATATATATATATAGAGAGAGAGAGAGATATATATATATATATATATAGATAGATAGATGCTTGCATGCAGATGTGTACACCCACTCTGAGCATACATACACATAAACATATAAACACACACACATGCGTGCAAGAATGGATGCATGCACCACTCATATCTGACAAGGAGATGTACATATCAATGGGGCAAAGGAATCCAGTAAACCATCAAGTGACATTCTGAACACAATATAAAGCCAATGTCACAACACAATATAAAGCCAACAACTGTACTCCAGCATTTTGTAAGTAAATGAGAAATAAAAGTAAGAAAAATGTATGGCCATTACAATTGTTTATCATACAGTTTTGCTATACAATACATACAGTATGGAGAAACATCTCAAAGTTTTGTAGGTGTATAAGGAAAACAGTTTCCAGCACAGTCTCTCAAACTCCCTCTCCTTGGAACTGTTTTCATAACACTCGTTTATATTAACAGGGTCGTTCAACTTCCACTTGAACTTAACATCTGAAAGTTAACTTTTAATCAGCATCTTGAGATCCACACACACCCAAACTATGCATGCTTAGCATGTACTTTAAGTAAGCAACTCATCACTTACACGCGCAAGAAGCATTTTTCTTGTAATGTGAATACTTTTTTTTTAAAACAAAGTTGACAAAAGTATGATAGGTCCCATGAATGGATACTGCATTTGTGTTTAAAGGTTAGAATGTTTCTTTAAAAATGTCTAGGTACATGTGCATCTGTTGATATGCGACCATTCTTTTTTAGATGACACAACGTACAGGGAAAAAAAAGCCTCCGGGTAAATATCTGCATACTGCTCTGTACATTATACACTTTCACTGAACACTCACATTGCACATACTTCAAATGGACTGTACAGTGCAGAACATAAATGTTTTTTGGCAATGTCTTTTTGTTAATTCATGCATGCTTTGCAATACACTTAATTATCACAGATATGCTCATCTCTTTGTCTCATACAGCACAATCACGTATGAGAATATACACAAAATAATTTATAATGTTGTACACGCACACTTTTCATGGTTGTTGATATATCCATCCAAATATTAATATGCATGCCAGCAAGCATGCACACACACAGCCATAGAGACAAGCATACACGTTTCCAAATTTGCACGCCAGCATGTCCACACACTCACAACCACACACACACACACACACACACACACAGAGAGTTCAGCAAAGAATTCCAAGTCTCAAGAGTATCAGACTCTAGAAGCAGTAGTCGCTAAGTCCGAAAAACCAACTGTGGGAGGAAGCTGGCCTGAGGTACCATCTGATGAAACAAACAAAGAGCCATGATTAAAGAGTGGCACATGCACATGTGACTATAATATAAGTGCATGGTGTGTGTGTGCATAGTGTGTGTGTGCATAGTGTGTTTGTGTGTGTGTGCATGTATGCACATAGTGTGCATGAGGTTATACAGATGTGAATATGTGAGCATGTAATATGTGACAGCGCAAGGGGAAAAACCAACATAGACTGCACAGCATGATTCAGAGCTACAGTGAAAAATCCTCATCAACTCTGAAATTAGCAAGTTCTGTTTATATCATTTGTTGCATTTATTAGGCCACTTTCTCTAAATACACAAAATATCACTGTAAATTTCAACCTCTTTCAGTGTACATTTAGACATTTTTTTTAGACCACTTGATTAAAAATCTTTAGACATATGAAAACTATAAATTTAGTAATTAGTTTTCTGCAAAATGACCACAGGTGAATGTCACTGCTCAAATGACAGTAAAATCAAAACTAATCAAATATGTTCAAAATCTTCTTTTTTTTTTTTAACAGGTTGGGTGAGGCATCTTTTTCAGTTATTTCAGCCATTACCAGGCTGCACAACCCCAAAAATGTGTAAAATTCCATTATATCCATTTTTCTGTCGTCACAAATGTGGCATGTGTATGTATGACCATACCCCCATGCACCTACCTACCGCTATGCCTACCTATACACACGCACACCCCCAAAGATACAGCTCATCCTTCAACAACAAGGCAAACCCACCAATAGCAAAGTGCACAGCATCCTCAGATCCCTGGCTGGTTTCTTCAACAGGCGGCCTACGAGTACGAGCCACATTCCCTTCTTCTGCCTTGTCCTGCTGAGGCGCCTGCCCGTACTGCTGCTCTTGTTGCTGGCAGGTCCGCAACAGTACGATCACCACAACCACCAGACACACCAGTGCCACCCCTCCAACAGCAAGGGATGCGATCCACCCTGGGTGGAGAGCAATGTCGGAAGTCTGTGACGTTTCCTCAGCTTCAGAACCATCCAGGGCTTTGAGATAGTTCTGCCTGTGGCGTGAAGGAACTTGTTTGGGAGTCAGTTTCTCCAGGTAGTCTGAACACAGAATGAGACGGTTGTTAGGTAAAACTGCTATATCAATCTGTATGTAGTTATGATAAGACATGCATTCTGAAAATGTACTTTATTTTTCAGATTTCTCACATTTGAATATTACAGCCTTGACCATTTTCATATGGAAAAATTTCAGTAACTATTAGCAGGAAATATTTACTTTTAGTGGACAAGCACACCTAGTTGTTTCCCTTTCACTCCTGATTTATAGCCTTGATTTTATTCACACCTATAACCAGTTAGTAATACTAACTGACCTGATAGCATAACAGCTGATGGACACTGCAAAGAGATTATGAAGAACAGTTACAGGCTATATTAGTCTGTCTTCCTTCACTGAAAAAAACCCTTCCCCTTTCCTCTTTACTACCTCCCCGCTCCCAATCCTCTCTCTCCCTCTCTATCTAATATCTATACTGTATACAGGTGTATATATATATATATATATATATATATATATATATATATATATATATATATATATATACCTATCTCTTTCTCACTCACGCACATGCTAAAAGATACAAACATCTATTCCCACTCCTCTTTCCCCCTAACAACAACAGTATGTAAAGACTAGCAGCCAGGCCTGGAGCTGGGTTCCTGAATCCGAATGTTCCCACCAACCAAATTATTTTTCCCTTCAAGTTTATTCGCTGTCATTCAGGATATTATCAGAGATAACACATGATACACATGCTTTTACACACAGCCTACAAGAGTATATATGATAACTTTCAAGTACAACTGCTCTAGAAGTTGAGGGCACAGTAGATACCTATTACCTTGCTTCAAATTTTCGCTCTACATCCCAATTCATACATTTAAAAATTAAATAATACAGGAACAATCATATCATGGAAATACCAACAAACAGCTTCCAATCTAACCCTCAAAACTCCAACACACACACACACACACACACACACACACACACACTTTTTGTAAATAAAAATTGTTCAGTCTGTGAAAATGTCTTCCTATTAGGAGATAATTTATTCATAGCAAACAAACGAAAGACCAATACACCAGGAATCACAGTAACACAAGTGAGTACTCTTAATAGCTGACAGAAACACCTAGGAAGTGCTGCACAGCAAACAGGTTGGAAGGTGAAAGGGAGAGGATGAGATGAGAAAAGAATGAAAGAGAGCAGAGGGGGTGCAAGCTGGTTGGGGGGAGGGGAACTGACCACTGCAGTGTTCTTTGCAGACACGTGTGGTGCCTGTGGCCTGGTGGTTATTGCACAGAGAGGAGCAAGGGCTGCAAGTGTCCAGCATCTCGTCATAGTACTGGCTCTCCTTTTCTGCGCATTTCATGGCTGTCAGGTACGCTGAAACATACACACACGTATGCCATGTCTGGGTCATCCAGTAACAAAGAGACTCCTCACCCAAGCTGTACCATGGTCTGTATCCTTTTGGAACCCCAAATACTTATCACTACCTACATTAGGCACTTGTAAATATTCTGTAGATTATTTGTTCTGTATCCTTGTGGATCCCCATATACTTATCATAACAAACGTTAGGCACAAATATTTTGTAGATTATTTATTTAATTTATCAATAAAATTCAATTCTATCAATTCATCTTGCAGCAGTTTCTTCTGGTATACTTTTTTTTTCCTGTGTCTGATATTGTGGTTTTGATGGCAGCTTTAGCAGGGCACAGGATTCTTGTTACTGCTATGAGAGTATTAACACCTGTTGTTTTTTTCATAAGTGTTTCTTTTCAAGGTAAGGAGGAATAGTTAGAGGATGCTACAACCAAGACCTCTGATGATGGTTCTCAAAACTCATGGGTCAGGTCAAACGAACCTAATGGTCCCACAGAACCCCACCCCCACCCCACCCCATATAAAAGAATAAATAAATGTGTGTGTGTGTATGTGTATACATACATACATACATACATGCATATATATCTCTCTCTCTCTGAGGAAACAACTTACATTTCTCACAGTCTTAGTATATTATTTATATGTAAACAATTATACTAGATGCATAAAGTAGCTGTAACAGACAGGCAGAGAGAGAGAGGGGTGGGGGTGGGGGGGGGGGGGGGGTAGGAAGGGGGGCTCTTCTTTCAATATGACCTGTGATGTCATCACTTTAACATTCTAACATTCTCCAACAAGCTTTATAACACTATATAATTATACACTTTTTTTTTTATCCTGTCAAGGTCGTCATAAGTAAGATCAGGAGACAACATTGCGCAATTGGGCTGCAAGTGAAATGATATCACTGGTGTGGTAAAATTAACTTATGACATCACCATCATCTGATTTGCATATCTCTGGCTGGTCACATGCAGCTGTTATGAGGTCCATTCATAGGTTCTAGAACCTTCTTAACACTCAGGTAGGCCTAGGCCTACATGGGAAGATCACACACACACACACACACACACCTGCAAGTTGGCAAACTCCACCCTATCCCCACGACGCGGCGTTTGATTGGATAGAAGAGGGGGGGTCACATTTAGCTGGTCATGTGACCAGACAAACAGGGGAACTCCCGTCCTAAGATTGCGTCAGAATTGGACAGGAAGCTCGAATTATTAATTGTTTCAGGTGTCAAGTGTTTTGTGCTTTTGTCCCCCGGAAACACCAAATTCGTTTCAGACCTCTCATGCAAGCTAATGTTGACAGTGTGGATAGCTTTGTGTGGGCTGGTTCAAGTTTGTGTCAATCACCAGTCACTGACATGCAGTGACCCTCTTTTTTCAACTGAACATCCCGAAAGCTGAAAACATACATTACAGTAATTGAGTAAACAGCCTCTCATCTTTTTGTAAACTCGTGTCTGACTCACCTGTTGGCAGCCTGTACTTTTTTTTTTTTTTTTTTGGGGGGGGGGGGGGGGGTCGAGAATGAACAATGAACAATGTACACAACTACAAAATCTATTCTTCAGGCCTCCAGCCCCTAGAATGGAGTCAAGCAAAGCATTTATATCAAAACAAAGCCAAAACAAAACATGAGAATATGGCAACTGCCAAAACATGACTAATGACGTAATGTGAATATGGGACAATAACAGTTGTGTACATTAAACAATTTCTCACTGTCCATTTTTCAAATATTAAACAAAATCCTGCCATAATTTAAAAGCACTGAAAAGAGAAGCTGAGATTTGAAATGGGGGAAAAAAACATAACCCTGTTTCAGCAAATTCACATAATTATGGTTGATTACTACAGTTAAAATATTTATCATTTTATGTCTTAAATCAGTATAAAAAATACAGCTCTTTAGAAAATGTTGCTCATCTTCCAAAACATTACACAACTTACACATGTGGTCAATATTCTTCTTAAAAGTTCTTTTGAAAGATGATCCATTAATTGGTAGTAAACCAATATGAAGTTTTATTAAAGTCTCTGAAACACTTTATGCAATCAAAATATATATTGTTCACATTCAAAGTTAGCTTTAAACATATTCAATGGTCATAAACATGGATGAGCATGGTAAAACATGGTGGGTAATGTTACTTAAAAATAGGAAGGGGGGTGAGGGGTGGAGAAAGAGAGAAAGAAACAGAGATGGAAAAAGTGAGAGACATATATCATTTGTGTACACAAACACACACACACACACACAACCACACACACACACACAACCACACACACACAGTGACACACACAGTGACACACACAGTGACACACACAGTGACACACACACACAAACACACACACACCACACACAAAGTACATCCAACATAAGAAACCAAAAATGTGATACCTACAATGAGCATTGTGACGGAACTTGTGCATGGGCAGCTTTCCTTTTTCATATACTCTAGTTCAACTTTAAGACTTTAAGTGACAGTTGGTTTTTTTTGCCTGACACTTCACAGCAAAATTCAACAATGCTTTGTAGACCCCAGTTCCACCATTCTCTTTCTGGATATCTTCCTATCACCCAGTTTTTCATAAAAATGTTTGCTGCATCAGTCCTTTTACATATGTGTAACTATATATATATATATGTGTGTGTGTGTGTGTGTGTATGTGTGTGTATGTGTGTGTGTGCGTAAGTATGTGTGTAAACCTTGAAAAGTAAGTGACAGAAAAATTTGTTTTTCAAACCATCCTGAGGTAAATAGTAAAATTTGTACCAAAACTGGAAGATAACTAACAATATTCTGTCAAATACTGTTTTCTTTCTTGAACTCAAATAAAAGGTTGTGTGAACTTCATAAGCTTTTATAATTAGAAAAGCAATGTGGAACAGCTTGGGAATTTGTTGTCAAAGTCATGTCCTTGGGTTTTGTTAGCATTTTTTTCCTGGGGGGGGGGGGGGGGGGGGGTACTACCTAGGTGTTTGCACAGTCTTTACTTCAGTACTACCCAGGTGTTTGCACAGTCTTTATTTCAGTACTTCCCAGGTGTGCAGTCTTATTTCAATCTTACAGTAAGCGGACAGCACAATGACCTTTGTGTTATTTGGATACCACTGGTCATAGAATAACCTTCTGTTCTACAAAGAATTAGCTGTATTTTTGTATGCAAGATAGTTAGTTCTTCAATTTAACACCCCTCCACCAAAAGTAAATAGTGATACTGATAGTGATAGGCCTATTTCTTGTATCAGATGTAAATGCAAGCTGTTGAGGACAATATCCAAGTTTTTTTTCCCATTAAAGGAAAAAGCATAGATATGAAAATGTTGGCGCTATCAGAATCCGCCTTTGTTTTGATGTGACTGGTTTGAATGGCCATCCCTTTGTACTGTTCTCTGTCACTGATATTCACTAAAACAGTAAAAATGTTGTTTTACTATCTTGTTGGCCATTAATAGGCCTACTTGCAAAGAAAGAAAGTAAAGCACAAATGAAGTAAACTTGGTAATTTAGCCACACTTACGTTGACATTCTGCTTCACACTGTTCCACAGTTCCCATAATACGGGCATTCTGGCAAATTTCTCGACACTGCTCACAGTAGTCTGTACCATGGTCATAGTAGTATTTGTATCCGTAGCGACTTCGGCACTTCGAACTGTTAGTTACTTGATCCTGAGATACACTGGCTGACATGCAGCCATAGCTCAGAAACAATGAGCAAAGGACAGCCACAAAACCACGTACTTTCATAGTGACAATGCAAAAGCTTGCAATACTGTACTGTGACTTTGTTGTTCAACTGGATGTGGTAGGCCTACGAAGTGTGTCTTGATTCCACCACGTTAATCTAACAGTATGAAATCACCCACCTAGGATAGGTCTAGTATAATCATGTGTGGAATTCTGGAAGGTGAAGGACGTAACATGTTTGACGTCAATGTGTGACGTCTTAGGCCAGTGCTAAATTTAGATTTTCGGAAAGTCCGAACTTTTTTTTTGGGGGGGGGGACTGCAGACACAGCCGGTGAAATCCGGCGTAGAAAACATTATTGGGACGGAAGACATAGAAGTTGGGTTTAGGCTAGTTGTTATTTGTGATTGCTGCTTAGATTACAGTGATTATTTCCTGCATTTGACTGTTTTTTCCTCAGCTGGCCTTGTGAACGATACGTAGA
>CM054134.1:25827727-25947727 GCA_028751875.1 Rapana venosa | reverse complement strand
CTGTGCACAAAACCTCACACACACACACACACACAGAGAGAGAGAGAGAGAGAGAGAGAGAGAGAGAGAATGTTCCCAAGAGTCTCTCTTTCTCTCAATATGACATGGTTGTAATGTTGAATGGACAATAAAACTGTGCCAGTGTGGGTGTCTCTCTCAATGTGGCACTCCCCTGGGCAAGTCAACAACCGATAAACTATTTTTAGGAGGCAGCTATTTTTTCCTGCTTTATTCAAGTTCATTCTTGTTCATACCATTGCTTAAAACCGGTTTTGAGGCGAATACTTACGAAAAAAAGAACAAAACAAAAAACATCGGGAATTTCACAATCAGATTGCATGTGTGACCGATCTCGGATTAAGCTACAGATCCAGGTACCCTTGAGGGAGTTAATCAGTACAGGTATGTCAGCGTACAATGTCATGCTAATCATTTGCACACTTAATGTGCCAAGAATGTCACCGCTCCCTGGTCATAAAAAATGCAGAATATGCAACTTTTTTTTTTTGGGGGGGGGGGGGGGGGGGGGGGGGGGGTGGCGGAGGAGTCTTGTTTTTTTGAATTGCAGCCACAGTGGTGGTGGTCATGGTAGTGGTAGGGAAGGTGGTTTTACCCAGACTGAGGTACTAAAATTGTTGGAGGGGGGAGAAAGGAGAGGGGTAAGTGCTTACAGGCCAACAAGTAAAACAGCTTGGTGTGAGAAAATAATTCAGATATATAACTTATAACTATACAGTTAAAAAATATTGAATATTGAAAAACGAATGAACGAGTGGACAAATACACAAATAGAATTAAATCGGGAGTAAACAAATGAATAAAACTATCTGTGACAGAAGTTGTAGTAGCAGTAGTGCCAGTTGTTGTTGTTGTTGTTTTGATGCTGTTGTCGTGGTAGACCAGCAATGATTTACTTTAAAAAATTTACTAACTTGCAAACTATTTATATTTTATTCGTGGTCACATACGTGTATGTGCCTTGCACTGAACAATTCGGGCCATCAAGACTCGAACCTCGACCCTGTGCACAAAAAGAACGCATATCCCGGAGCTGGCTATGTTCACTCCGTTGATGTGCCTTCTGTAGTGACACTTAGACATTTAACAAGTCCTTATCTTTAAGAAAAGCATGGGAAAAAATGAGATGTCTCTGGAAAGAAGTCTGGAATCTGTAGTAAACTGGTGCTTAGGCCACATCGTAATATTAACCGTCCATAGCCCGGGCCTAACGCGTTGTCAGCCACTGAGGTCAGCCAAGAGCAGGCCTACATTTAGATGGTGTTATGTCCCCGAAGTCGGAATACAGCTACCTTCATGGTGGGTTAAAAACAGCCACACACACAAAATTTCACCGTCTAGCCGAGGAACGAAAACAAAGTGGTGTTATGCTGTAAAATAGTATGCTGAGATTGCCTTCAGCCTTGACAAACCTTAGCAAATCAATCTGCATTTTCCTTCAAATGAGATTAATAACAAAAACAAAACACACACACACACACACAAAAGTCGGAGTATGGCTATCTGCGTGGCAAGGCATTTTACAACAAGTCACACGCGCAAGTTTCTCATCCAGTGTGTACTTTCGATCTCGCAGTGACTTCCTGGTGGGGTGAGAGAGAGAGAGAGAGAGAGAGAGAGAGAGAGTGTATATTCTGGGCGACCCCCCCCCCCCCCCCCCCCCCCCCCCCCCCCCCCCCCCGCCACCCCCCACCTCCCCCCCTGTTCAGATGAGAAACATGGAAACATGCTACAGCATGTCTGTCCCGGAACTAAGACACAGTTGTTTGAGCGGTCAGAGACCATTAGTTTGGCCCTGAGGGCCACAAATCGTTAGATCAGGATTTCTTCAATTCCAGATCAAAGCAAAAGGGAGTTAAGAGAGGGGCTGGGAGTCGGGGGAGGGGGCAGTAGGGATCAGCTCTTATCTAGGAATGGCCCGGCCCCTCTAGAGTAGTGTTAAGAAGTAAGAACTGCAAACGCAAGAAGAATACGGGTTCTTTGTAGGTCTGCTGCCCACCTCACCCTAGAGTTCCTGTATATTTATGCTTCCACGCATCATAAGACAGTTTATGGCCCAGGCCAAAAGCTGTGTCAGTTATTGATGTCAGGTAATTGCCAAGGCCTACACTAAAATGTTGTAAAATGTTGTGTTGAGATTGCCTTCAGCCATGACAAGCTCTTAACGTAGCAACCTGCACTCTTCTTTTAAAGGAGAAAAAAATCCTCTGAAGTCGGAGTATGGTGCCTATTTGGCGAGGTACTTGAAAATAGTCATACACGCAAACTTCCATCCGGTGTGCTTCCTATCTCACAGTGATTCCCAGGTGGGATGATGAGTGAGTCAGAGCGCATGTTCTGGGTGACCCCCAGAGTGTAAAGCTGGGGAACGCACAACAACAACAACATTATAAGACAGTTTGGTGTTTGTACAAATAAAACTTATTTTATGCGTGGAAGGTACGCTCGTTTAACTGGCCAATTTTTAACGGGGTAAAGGCAGTTTCTGTCTATCATAAAGGCAGTTTCTATCATAAAGGCAGTTTCTATCATAAAGGCAGTTTCTGTCTATCATAAAGGCAGTTTCTGCCTATCATAAAGGCTATTGTAAAGGAAGTTTCTGTCTATTATAAAGGCAGTTTCTTGTACTCAAGGAGAACACACGTCCTTAGAGATGGTACCTTTAAGAAAGAGTCTCCTCATTCAGTTTTCAGTCTTCACACTGTGAGGTTAAGAACTTGGTAAGAACCAGAGTTTCCAGATTGTAGTTTCTTGACATACTCATTTGAATGACGGTTTATCACGGTCTTTTTCAACACCAAACACTAAAAAGTCCAGATTTTTGTTTTTGTCCTAAACGGCCAAGATCCCAGTCTTTATACTACATGGTACTTGAAAAGAATCATACACACAGACTTTTCATCCAGTGTGTACTTTCAATCCTACAATGATTCACAGGCGGAATGAGTGAGCTTGAGTGCATAGGCCTATTCTGAGTGACCCCAGGGTGTTGAACTGGGAGATGCAAAACAATAACAACAACAGCATACTTCATGCAACAATAGGACTGTGCTTGTTCAATCACTCCGTAGTTGCACAATGGAAAAAGTGAAAATCTGATCTAAAAAAAAACAACAACAAAAACCAAAGACTATCCTTGCTCTGCGCTTGTAATTTCTTTGTAGGTCAACAAAACAAACAACTTGTCCAAGACTCCCATGACTGGATATGAGGTATTTCAAGTGTGACGTCAATGACACTTAACTGCACTGACACCTAGCTTGGTGTAAAGTCTTTGGTTCTTCTCTATAGACCGAAAGAAGGAATATAAATCCAGTTAGAAGCGTACTGATGATTGTTATAATACAAGAAATGATTGTCTGGTATGAAAATCGATAAACTAGGTTTTAAAAAGTTGATATCATAAGAGACAGACAGACAGACAGACAGACAGAGAGAGAGAGAGAGAGAGAGAGAGAGAGAAGAGAGAGAGAGAGAGAGAGAGAGAGAGAGAGAGAGAGAGAGAGAAGATAACGAAATTGTATTTTCTGAGGGTAATAGAATAAGTACAAGACTTTAAAAAAATTTTTTTACATCCAGTCCTCATGAGAGAGAGAGAGAGAGAGAGAGAGAGAGAGAGAGAGAGAGAGGAGAGAGAGAGAGAGAGAGAGAGAGAGTGCGGGCAACAAAACAGTTTGTTGTAAAAACTTGTCTGACGACTACTGCGTGTCATGAAACGTGTATCAGTATTCAGTTTCACAATAGCAATAATTACTGCTACCGCTAACACTGACAGGCCTAACTGACCGTGACTCATCCCCTAAGTGACAGGGGTCACAGCATTGACGTCACGGACTCACGACAAAGTCAGCTGCACGGAAAAAAATCGTAAACAACACCAACAACAAAACCCAAAGCAAAACAGAACAAAAACAAAACAAAAATGAACCCCCCAAAAACCAACCTCGAAAACAAAACTAAACAAAATAAGATAAAAACTGTGTACCATGTTGCAACCACATATTAATATGCATGGAATCTAGCATGAAGTATTTACATGGGTGTTTACTATTTTTGTGTGATTAAAACTAAACCAAGACCACGGACCAGGGAACGGGATAGCTCAGTGGTCGAGCACTCGCTTTCCCCCAGCCAAAGTTAAGCAGCATCGAGCGTGGTTACCAGTTGGATGGATGACCGTTTGCGCGCTTTGGCTTCAGTGCAGTCTCCCAGTTCACCCAGCTGGAAATGGGTACCTGCCTCTTTAGGGTCAGGGAAGGTAAAACATCGAGTGAAAGATGGGCGCCGCCCTCAATATGCTGACTCCTAGAAAAGCTGAAGTTTCTGATGCCTCACTGCCCTACGACCACATAGGTTATGGGACACCTTTACCTTTTACCTTACACACTGACTATGTCACTTTGGCCTCCGTGTTTGTTTTGCGCCCAAAATACGTGATATTAATCCAGTGTTTTTGGTGTTACAACAAACATAGTTACGTAGTTGTTTTCTTGTTTTTGTTGTTGTTTGTGACATATTTTCATAATGACTTTAATAGCCTTATGTAAAAATTTATGGATAAACATTTAGTCGGAAAAGGGCAAAACACACACATTATCCTCGAAATAAAAGAATAAAATAAAAGAATGAAATACAAATAAATAGAGAAGAGAAGGGGGGGGGGGGGGGGGGGGGGGGGGGGGCAGAGGGCTATAAATCAAGCAGAGTACAGTATATACAAAAAGCGTAGTACTGATGCTTCCCTGGATTTGTCCATATTTTTGTAGGCATGCGAAACGCCGGCCATAACAGCAGACATTGGAAGAAGGATACAGGCAATGGAGATGCGGTGCTTTGGCGAACTCCTTGTTTCTCATACAGAGATCACATCATTAATGGGGAAATGAAAACCAGATTTAAAAACGCCCACGGACCGTATGAAGAGCTGAATTTAGTGGGAAAAAATGCAAACTAAAGTGGTAAGTGCACGTCACACGAATATGGGGACTGGCCAAGACTGCTTACAGGGAACAGTACAAGAGGGAGACGAAGAGGCAGACAGAGAGAACGATGGGAAGACAACATCAAAGAGTACACTGGCCTTGAGAGGAACGTTTTGCTACGGAAACAGAGGACCAAGAGGAGTGAGGAAGCTGGTCGCAAAATCTTCAGTGGCGCCCCCATAGTCTACAAGACTACGGGATAGGTCAAGGTAAAGTGAAGGTGAGATCCCACGCTTGATATTTTTACCTGTGGCTTGTTAAAAAACAACAAACTAAACTTCTTCGTTGAACGCACAAACAGCAACTATTGCTGTCTGTCATATGAGTGAAAATGCGTTGCGCTGCCGTCACTAGCGCCTGACAAGTCAGGCCCAGTGCATCCCACTTCAGCCTGAAGAGAATTGCTATCTTTTAAGTCTTTTTTTTTTTGGGGGGGGGGGGGGGGGGGGGGGGGGGGGGGGGGGGAGGGGAGCAGGAGAATGGCCCAAGAAGGCAGAGAATAGACAAGAAGGTGACAGGAAGAAAAAGGAACAAGGCAGAAGCAAAGAGAGGGATAGAAAATATGGAATTCCTAGCATAGAATTTCCAGAAGGTGGGGATGCTGTTCATACTGACAGCCCCTGGTATCCCCATGGAGGAAACCAACAAAAGCGACAGAGAATCAGCGACCAGGTTAAAAGGGTGGGTGTGAGTGTGGGCGGGATGGTGGGGGGGGGAGGGTGTAAAAAATAAAAGAAGGGGGAACAAATCTTTGGCATCCTACAGTAGGCATTCACTGAACAAGTTCTGCTTGGCTGGTAACATTCAATGCTGGGTGTTTACGCATGGGTATTTTGTTCACATCCGCATAGGCCTTTGAAATGCACTGCTCCTATTACCTACCCTATGTGAGATGTGGACAACTTAATGCCCATGTGCGTTTGGTTTCTAAAACCCTGGGTCATAGGTTAATGTCATGCCCCATTAGCCCTATGTGCCTTTGAGCTACAGTTAGAGACACTGAGTTAGTTTGAATGGCAATTTACGTCAGTCATCATCAACAACGTCATCAGTTGACGTCACAACGAGGCTGCTATTATTCACAGTTATGCCTCCATGGGGGCTGGGGTGGGGGCTACGCACGTCCCTTTTGGGCAACATCGCCAATATTCATTCCCTGACTGAAATTTATATAAGACTGTTATATTGTGTTGTCTAATGCTACTTGAATACATATTATGACGAATTCGAATAACATGATTAACACACACACAAAAGAGAATGTGTATAGTAACATCACTTTACCCATTAGTAATCATATACTTAGAAGTCCACAGGGAGCCTATCAATATCAGGCCAACTTGGGGCCACCAGCCAGAGGGGCCCTGGACTGCTGCTGGGTCAAGGGACCTCAGTGTATCGTCTCATCCGAAAGACTAGCACCCAAACCACCACTCACGATCTAGTGGATGGGGGACAATTTTTGGGCGCAAACGGAGATCGAACCACCATACACTTCGAACCCTTCTAGGCAGGCGGGTTACCTCTAGACCACCCACCCACCCACTGGGGTCTTTAATGGGTGGTGTACATTGCCCTGATGTTGTCAAGGCCTTGTCCCCTCTACACCACATTTAATTGTTTTCGGCAGTACTGCTCAGACTGGGTGAGTTCCTATCCAATAACCCTGTCAAGTGCAGAACAAGGTGAAGCTGCTTCTGGCATTCCAATATTCTTTCACAGATCTGTTGGAGGGTGCATTCATGCAGCGGTGTCTTCTCTTTCTGAAGTTCATCTTGGCTTCAATCTGCTCTTGTACACTGATCTTGCCAGTGAGACTGAGGAGAGAGATGCCTCTGTAGTGATTGTCTCTCTTGCTCCCCTTTCCCTGCTTTCATAATTATGCGCACCTACTTTAGCTGCTCTCTGTCACCAGACTGTCTACATAATATCACGCCTGTATAGTGTGCGTGTGTGCATGTCAGCGCCTGGGCTTTATCACAGTTCTTGATTAAACCATTGACAATGGGGGCAACAGCAAAGTGAGAGGCTGTATGACCAGTGGCTTTCCCACTCATGGAATTCCACTTTACAGCTTAGTCTTTAGTGATCGACTATGACTCTCTGACTAGGAGGCTTGACTCGCACAGTCCTTATGTGCTGCAGCCCTGGGGGCTGGTTGGCCTTTGGAGAACATCTCCAACACTGACTGTCCTTATGCCCACTTGGCCGAGAGAGTGGGGATGTACTGTGGGCAAGGCATCTCCACTATAATCAAATTTCTGCCCAGTTTCCAAAACAGCAGCTGCCTCCTCTGCTGTTTTGGAGGTCATCATCGGACACAACGGACAAACATACAATGTCAAACCTCACAGTGTGTATCATGTATCACCTTCCTGTGATTGCATAGGCCTATTAGCAACTGCACATGGAATCAGAGTAAAAGACAAACTAACATGCATACAATTTCTGCATTATATATATATATATATAATATATATATTATTATTATTATTATATATATATAATTTATAATTCACTATATACTGACTCTGAAGAAACTGCCTCTTTTTTTCTTTTCTTAGAGTTTCAACTCTCTTATTTCGAGGATAATGAATGATAAACGGAGGTATCGTGCGTGAACGTACGCAGAACGTCTTGCACACACACGTTAAAACCTGTTCCGCCTTTCGGAAGAATAGGCCACTGTGTGCTGGCGGTAACGAATGACAAATTTACATAACCGCATGCGCACGGGGACTAGACGTAAAAAAGCACATGGATGCTACATGATCCTCGAAATAGAAGAAAATGGATCAAATGGTACTCTTCCGAAAGGCGAAGCAGGTTTTAACGTGAGCGCAAGATGCGCATCCGGCACCTCGGCCTACAGTCTCATGAGAGAGACAATGACAATGACAATTTCTTTTATTTCGAGGATAATGAATAAGCACTCATGTGCTTTTTTTTACATCTAGTCCCCGCCCGTAGGTATATACTTAATAATAACCCAATACTTATACTCTCACATAGTAGAAACAAAGGGAAATACCCTTAAAAAAAACACACACAAATAAATAATTTTAAAAAAAAAAAAAACAAAACAAAACAAAAACTTTTTTTAAACCCACAACAATTAACAAACAAATAAACCCTAACCTCCCCCCAAAAAAACAACAACAACACCACAACAACCCAACAAAACCACCACCACCACCAACCAAAAAACAAACAAACAAAAAAACCCAAATTAAAAAAAAACAAAAACAATAACAACAAACCAACAACAACACAAGAGAGAGAGAGAGAGAGAGGAGAGAGGGAGAGAGAGAGAGAGAGAAAAAGAGAGAACTAGTCAACCACACAAATAGAATGACGACGGTCAAACTGCCAGAAAGCCCAAAAAAGCAGACAAAAACAAACAAACTAAAAACCCCAAACAAACAACAAAACATTAATAGCAGACAGGCGTAGCTTATCTGTTTGTGGTTCCCCCCCCCCCCCCCCCCCCCCCCCCCCCCCCCCCCCCCCCCCCCCCCCCCCCCCCCCCCCCCCCCCCCCCCCCCCCCCCTAGATCTGCCCCTTTTTCCCTGTTCCAAACTTTTTCTTTTCACTTCTTCACATGCAACAGTTTTCAATTGCCAGGTCGTTGTAAAAAAAAAAAAGAAAGAAAGAAGATAAAAAAAATAAATAAAAAAGAAAAGATTTAGGCCTATGTTAATCCTCAAAATCAATGGTTCATTGAAAGGGGGGGGGGGGGGGGGGGGGGTTCTTTTTTTCCTTTTACTTATTTGAAATTCGAGCAGCTCTGGGCGTCAAAGGGTATTACATTTCTGTAATCCTTCAGCAAAAAAAATACAAAGCAGCCCACCCCCCAACAACAACAACAAAAAACCCCCCCCCCCCCCCCACCCCAAAATACACACACATAGCACACACCACAATAATACTAACAACCATAATCATATGCAAGAAAGGGAACGAGAGACTTGAGAGACCTGAGAGAGAGAGAGAGAGAGGAGAGAGAAGAGGGTGGTTGTGAGTGACGCAGTTTGAGAGAGAGAGAGAGAGAGAGAGAGAGAGAGAAGAGGGTGGTTGTGAGTGACGCAGTTTTAGTGAGAGAGAGAGAGAGAGAGAGAGGAGAAGAGGGTGGTTGTGAATGACACAGTTTTGGGATGTCAGGTGAGGTGGGAACAGGGTAGATTTTATTGGCTGAAGGAAACTAGGAAGTCTTGAGTGAGACCTATTTATGTGCTTGGCTATACATCCGGGATGACCCCTGTCTCAGTCAAATTTATTACGCACACACACACATAATATACTGCTTCAACATTTGGTTACATTACAGGAAGCTCAAACAAAGGGGACGGTATAGCTCAGTGGTTGGAGCACTCGCTTTCCCCCAGCCAAGTTAAGCAGCCTCAAGCATGGTTACCAGTTGGATGGGTGACCGTTTGCGTGCCTTGGCTTCAGTACAGTTCCCCCAGTTCACCCAGCTGTAAATGGGTACCTTCCCTCTTTAGGGTCAGGGAAGGTAAAGCAGCGAGGGAGAGGAGATGGGCGCTGCCCTCAATATGCTGGCCCTAGAGAAGTGAGGTCTCTGACGCCTCGCTCCCCTACGACCTTATAGGTTATGGGACTCCTTTACCTTTACCTTACAGGAAGCTCAGTCTCAACGTTAGGCCAATCAGGGAAGCTCTGCCTGGTTTAGGCCTACCTTTTTTATCTCCTTGCATGGCTTACCTAAAACAGGTTACACCCACAATTAAAATATTGCACTTTTCCTTCTGTTTTTCTATATGACTCTTATATTCATACTAAGGCATCCACAGAAATAAAAACCACTTTTTGTGAAAGACTAACCTCTGATACAAAACTCAATGTGATTTTGAACAAATGTGGTAGGTTTGAATTTTTAAAAATTGTTCAGCAAACACTGTACCCCTCAGTCCTTTGTCGTCTGCTAGCTTTCTTTACCGGGATATGCATGCGCAGGGTCAACAACGTAGGAATTCAAGCAATCCTCATTTTGATGATTATTTCCAACTTTCTTGTGACTACCTGGTATTGCTCTATGTCCTCAATCCAAAAACACAAGTGCACAGTGCATTTGTTTATACTTTAAAACATCTGTGAAAATCACGAACACTTTTTTCGACTCGCACTCTACTACATGATCCACAAATTAGTACCTCTGTGTACCCTGCAGTAGCCTATTCTTTTCTATTCCTTTATTTCGAGGGAAATGGAATAAGCATTTGTTGCTATTTTATATCCAGTGCCCGTGCGTATGCAGTTTGTAAATGTTGTCATCTGTTCCCACCGGCACACAATGTCCTACTCTTCCGAAAAGCCTAAGAAAAAGAGACCCACCCCTTTTCAGTTATTGAATTGAACTGAATTGAATACCACTTTTGGGTCACTGCAGATTTCTCTGCCTGATTTTAGGGCTGCTCTCCTCAGGGAAAGCGCATCGCTTGCATAGCATTGTATTGCTAAGAATTGTATCATGCCCAATATTGGGCGTCTTGTGTTTAGGGTGGCCCTAAAATCGGATAGGGCTGCTGGGACTATGATATAACAAAAACAACCAAAAAATTAGGGAAAGCACGCCACCATAATAACAACGCCACCCATTTTTAAAAAGTTCTTGTTCTTGTTATTTTCCTGTTTGCAAGCACATGTATTTCCCTATCAGAGTGGCTTTTCACAACATACTTTTGCCAGGGACATCTCTCTTCTTGCCATGGGCTCTTTTTTACGTGCGCTGAAAGCTTGCATGCTGAATGCATGTTGGTTTATGGTCTCATCTGAAAGACTAGTACCCACCCTACCATTCAAGGTCTAGTGAATGAGGAAAAAGTTTTGGCACATACGGGGATCGAACTCACACTTCTGGCTTTCTAGGCAAGGGCCTCTCAAGATTCAAGATTGTATTTCAAGAAAAAAACCCCAAGGGGTACATGAAATTTAATAAAACCACAACTTTAGTCTACCGTTCAGTTCGAATTTTATTTTCTACATAAACGCAGACAGCTAGGCTACATGTTTCATGTAAAACATCAAAGCAGATCGAAAGCTATGTTTGCAATTTCACTCTGTGCCAAAATAATATTAGGAGCCTTGTATTGTCCTGTCAGTGCCAGAACTCTGTGATTATTTCACAGCTGACGGCCACCGTTACTTTCTAGACTGTTTCAGTTTGAATGGGAGTATCCTCCGTGGGGATGCCGGGGGCCTGTCAGTATAAATAGCATCCCCACCTTTGGAAATTCTGTGCTAGAAATGTCATCTTTTCTATCATTCTCTTTGTTTCTGCCTTGTTCCTTTCCCCCCTCTCACCTCTTCTTTTTTGTTTCTACCTTGTTCCTTTTCCCCCTCTCACCTCCTTCTTTTTTGTTTCTACCTTGTTCCTTTCCCCCTCTCACCTCTTTTTTGTTTCTACCTTGTTCCTTTTCCTCCTCTCACCTCCTTCTTTTGTCTATTTTCTGCCTTCTTGGTCCATTCTCCTGCCCTTTCCCCCCAGAAAGACGTAAAAGATACCAATTCTCTCTCATGCTGAAGTCCATGCGCTGGGCCCGACTTGTCAGGCACTTAACGGTAGCGTGACGCATTTTTGCTCATATAACAGACAACAATAGTTGCTGTCATAGCATTCAACGAGGAAGAAGTTCGTGTTATTTTGTTATCACTGGTCAGTGATGTTTGTTTTGATCCAATGTAAGTAGGATGTCACCCTACTGAATCTCTTAGGAATCACAATAATCGCAGTTATAGCTCAGTGATGGCTGCAGTCAAAGTTAGGTGGGATGCCCACACTGCCAGAGGCGCGGCCATCACCACTGACGTTTCTTCTGCGACAGCATCTCAGAATCTCCAGATTCCGAAGCCTCTGACACGAACTCATTCACCCACGGAAATGCATGGAATCAAAGAAAAACATCAAAACTTGAGATCACAAGAAGACCGAAAAACCACAACAAACAAACAAGGGCCACTGAATCACATTTTCAATTTTTTTTTTTTTAATTGGAAGAGGACTGATGAAGACGATAATAACGATATGGTAGTCCACTTTTTTCTGAGACTACTTGAAAACCCTGGGCTCAGTATCATGATATAGCCTACTCCAAGGTCTGAAGAGATACAAACACACTTGCAAATTCAGTCACATATTGGAGAGACTTGACGCTTCTCAAATGGCATTTGTAATGTAGATCCGAGTCAGTGATCACATCCAACCAACATGCTGATGCAATTAACATCTTGCGCACACATTAAAACTGTCGGGCCTTTCGAAAGAGTAGGCCAGTTGTGCTGGTGGGAACAGATGACATTTACAAAAGAGCATGTACACACAAGTGCTTTTTTTAAAAATTATTTTTTATAATCCTTGAAATTAAAGAATAAATGAAATTAAATAGATAATGCTCAACTTTAGTTAACAATCAACTGAAACCTAAAAATGCCCAGAAAAAAACAAGCAGACAAATTTGGACCTACAGTTGTTCTCCATGCTGGCCATCATTACAATCTATCTTGAACATACCTATGGTAACAGTAACTGTAGTAGTGGAAGTAGTAGGCTAACAGGAGTAGAAGTAAGTGTGGTATATTATTATTTGTGCTATTATCATCATCGTCATTTCTCATAAAACAGCTAGAGATGCAAAATTAAACTCATCTAGGGAGCACACTTCAGTGATTGCTGTGTTGATGACCGAGATAAGACAGCATATTCAGGATGACCCCTGAGCTGTTTAGGCTGAGGAATGCTTAGCAACAGCATCATCACTAGTCTGTTGTAGAAGTACTGGTAATAGTAGTAGAAGTAGTAACAGTAGTAGAAGTAGCAGCAGTAATAGTTGATAGCCTCACACCCATAATGATAAAGGCATGGACAGTTCCCAAGATGTTTTGGTGACAGATTGGACAGGAACACTGCCTGACAGCACACTGTTCGCAGGTCTCAAGATGGTCACAGGGTAGGTGTCAAAAGTCTTCTTCAACAATTTCACTCTACTGGCAGGCCTATGGGATGACAACAGACAAAATTAATCTACATGACTGCACTTTGCTAGCAGGCCATGCGCATGAAATGACCACACCTTTAGCATCAGATGACACAGACAAGGGACTGGACAGGTGCCCATGACTCCACAATGTTAGCAGGCCTAAAGATGACCACAGCGGGTAGGACAGCTGCTTTTTTTCATGATTGCAGGCCATGAAATGACAAACGAAGGACAGAAAAGGCCTCTATGATAGCTCACTGCTAGCAGGTCCTGAGTTGCCCCAAGGACAGCACAGTTCATAGCATGCCTGAAGATGACCACAGGACAGAACAGGTTGTCTCAGTGGCACATAGACACAGGACAAGGCAAGCAGGCCTCTATGAATGCACACTGCAAGCAAGCCTGAAGGTAACCACAGGGCAGTACAGTTCTCTAATCATTGTGCACTGCCAGCATAACGGGCCTGAAGGTGATCACAGAGCAATACAGTTCTCTAATGATTGTGCACTGCCAGTATAGCAGGCCTGAAGATAACCACAGGGCAAAGCAGGTTTTCTCAGTAGCTCCCTATTCCACTCCACATAGATACAGGACAAAGCAGGCCTCTATGAATACACACTGCCAACAAACCTGAAGATGACCACATGCCAGGACAGATTTTTCCCAAGACTCCACACTGTCAAGAGGCCTAACAATGACCACAGGGAATAGGGCAGCTTTTCTTTTCTATGGCATGCTGCTACTGGCCATGCATGAAACGACACAGAGGAGGGACTGGACTGGCCTCATTGGTTGCACACTGCCAGCAGGCTGTGAGGTGACCACAGGGGAGATAGGACAGGCCATCTCCAAGATGCTACACTACTGGTTCACTGTGAGATGGCCCCCCCGATTCCTTCACTACCTGGTTTGTGTGTGTGTGAGTTTATGTACGTGGGAGTTATTCCGAAGTATACTGCAAGTAGAGTAGGTTTGATGTGAATAGGTCTATCCCCAGAACTGAGATCTGAAGACGCCCCCCAAATCATTTAGGTAGGTACATTCCAACTTTGGGATGGTGTGTAAACATGACACATGTGTGCATGCATTTTTTGAAATTCTGTCATCTGTTCCTACTGACACAAAATGGCCTACTCTTCCAAAAGGCAGAACGGGTTTTTAACATGTGCACAAAATGTTGTGCGTGCATTTGCACATGGGGGCCTTGGTTTATAGTCGCATCCAAAAGACCTTGAAATTTCAATGCAAGGGTTGGCGTTTCTCAGCTTAGGAGCATTTTATGGCATCCCATCCTTCTTTGCTCACAGCAAAGAGTTCTTTGAGACATAGACATTAAGTGAACAATAGTTGGTTACACGAGTGTGTCCAAATATGACGATTTAAACGGAAACTGATTCTAATAGGCTGCCTATACATGCCAGTTAATGGCTTCAATTAATTTGTACTTGCCATGAGAAAGAGAGAGGGAGAGACAGAGAGAGAGACAGAGAGAGCCAAGGCATGCAAACATGGACATTATAAGAAATGCATTCACTTATCTGAAACTATCTAAATTTTTAATTACCAGTAAAAATGTCATACAAGCATATTGGTCGCATACACAGTAAGATCCACTGTAAACACACACACACACACAAAAAGGTATCAGCTATAAAAAAACAACAACAACAACAACAAAAACCCTACTTGTAAAAGGCCATTTTATCTCTGTTTTGGGTTTTTCATTTTTAATGTTTAAAGAGTAAAATTTTCAGTAATCTCAGAAGATGAACTGAATTGCGTTTCACATTGTTTAATGTATAAAATGTAAATTTTCAAAAATGTAATGTATACATTTTCAACTAAGAAAGTTACAATGTAAGAAATCGAATGCACATCCAAAGTCTACAAGTTGAAAAAATAGAAAACACAGGAAAAATCATAGAATAATTTTTTGTTAAAATCATTCAACAAACAATAAAATTCAACAATAAAACCCCAGCAAACAATTATAAAACCTTTAGAAGCTAACACAACCATAAAAGCAAATCATTCGATCCCTCAATGAATGAATAACTGACTTCATTAATCAGCCAGTCATTTACCTATTTGGTTAACACAGGCGCGCATCATAAAAAAAATTATCACAAACCAGTAATTTCAGTTATAAATATGCACTTGAAAAAGTATGTACAAGACTTAATTACAGTCATTCAGGCAATACAAGAGGGCAAGACATGGGGGCAAGGTGGGGGTGGGGGTGGGGGGTAAGGGAGGGAGAGAAGGGAGAAAGTGGTTGGTGGGGGAGTGGAGGTGAGAGGGAAGGGGTGGGATTGGGGAGCAGGAGGAAGAGAGGAGAAAAGGGAGAGAGAGAATTCTCAGTAGATATTCCCTCCCTCCTTTTGTCTCTCTTGTCTCCTCATCTTTTCTCCAAGAACATATGTGACGCTCCACCACGTAATAAGTCGGATAGCACCAGAGGTCAATCTTTAGTAACCGACATGATATTCATTTGCAA
Source organism: Rapana venosa (assembly GCA_028751875.1). NCBI lineage: Eukaryota > Metazoa > Mollusca > Gastropoda > Neogastropoda > Muricidae > Rapana > Rapana venosa. The sequence goes on along the minus strand of CM054134.1, from coordinate 25,932,236 downwards.
TAAAATGGCTATTCAATAAAAATAAAACAGACTGAAAATCAGACAATTCTTTGAAAAGTTATTACAACTTGAAATGATAAGACTGCAGGAAATGACAAAATGAGAAATTGACAAGTTTAGCATCGTAATAGGTGGTCAGAATGAGGGCTTGGGCATTTTTAAAACATGTTTAAAAGCAAAAGGAAACAATATCATGCCTTGATGTTTCATTTCAAGGTAGACAAATGGTTAGTTTTATAATTAATCGAAATCTCAAAATAGACAACCTGACCCCTACCCCCATAAAATGGCTCCTAGCAGAAAAGTGGGTCTGGTGCTAAGTGACTCATTTTGTGGTGGAGCGACACATATCAGTTCTTCAAGTCCGTACTTGTCCATCGTCTGGCATTACTGCAAGACAAGACTATCAATTTCTTGATGTCTACGCTACAACAAAACATCAGACTCCTCTACAAACCCCTTGCCAGTCACCTCACAGCAACTGTGTAGCGACAGGGGTTTGACAAAGGTCTTCAATCTGCTGTAGACATCAAACATGTCAGGGATTGGGTCATTGGACATATTTATGTGGACAAAATCACAGATACACTGTATGCAACCAATCTAGAGCAAGAAATCCCAAAATTACATTCTGTTTTATGTACTGACAGTTATTCCAGAAATGTCTTTCTGGTTTATTATGGCTCATAGTTGGTTATCAAATATTCATGGTCTTTGAAACCAACACCAGATTAAATGGGAAGAACATTCTGTCAGAAAAAGCATGCCATAGAACCATAAACAGATCATACACTTGGAATATGCAGAAGCTGGACACTGAATTCCTTCCACTTTTAACTACTTCTAAGTGTCACCATGCTCAAGACTGACAGTGAAACCACACAGAAGTGATATGTTGTCAAAAGCTGACAAATCAACCACCTAGGATTTGTAAACAAACAAAAATTAAGAAAAAAGCAACAAATCCCAAACAAAATCTGTGACATGTACAATGTGACCAAAGTGCAGTCTTCACAGACATCTCTCAGAGACATATATATATATATATTCACAGACATCTCTCAGAGACGTATATATATATATATGTATATATAAACATTAAACGCTGATGCAGCCAACACACAAGATGTGAATCACATACCAGTAACAGAATGGCTAAGCAACATTTTTTTTTTTTAAATCTTTAAAAATGTGTTGAATCTTGAAAACATGATCACTCCCAGTCCCACCCACCCCATCCCCACCAGCCTGCTGCTATAAATAAATATGTGCAGCTTAAAATGAGTACGTATGGATTAAATGATATTATATACAGCATTGTTCTAGGCAAACATAAGCAAAAAACCCTCATGCAATTCAACTAGTAAAAAAAAAAAAAGATAAACCAAACCGTGAAAAAACTGCCTTCACCCCACTCCCCTCTATTTCCAAAGAACAAATTCAAAATAAAAACATGGACAAAAGTCAACAGAAACACAGAAAAACCAAAGGTTTGTTCACTCCACCTTTTCATTTGGGAACCTGTTGAAAAAAATATCCTGAGAATTATCTTGGCTGCTTAAATGGTAGCAACTAGCATTCTAGCTTCTACCACTTTCCAAGGGATTTACTAAGTGTAGAAAATACAACAACATGAAAGAGTGAAGGAAGAGCAAAAGAACAGTGAAGGAGTCCCACACTGTTCATTTTTACAGTTTAAATACAAATTGGGGAGTGGGGGGGGGGGGGGGGGGGAGGAGAGAGGGGGGGGGATAGTTTAGTGTTGTGCTTGTGATCTGATGACCTGGGATCGAGCCACCATCTAGGCACCTGTTTAAGGGGATTTTTCCCTAAGAGTTAAAATCAGTACTGACTATACTTCTTTCTTCCTTCAGATGAGACTATAAACCTGGGTTCTGTGTGTGAATGCATGCAGAACATCTTGTGTATACGTAAAAACCTGTTTTGTCTTTTGGAAGAGGAGGCCATTGTATATATGGATGACAGAATTTTAAAAACACGAGCACACTAGTGTCATGTTTAGACTTTATTCCCAAAGTTGGAATGGGACTACCTTCATGGTAGGCAAAAACAGTCAAATATGCAAAATCTCACCATTGGTGAACCTCAGAGCTCTAAAAAGGGGAAATTAAAAAAAAAATATATCTATAGGGAACTAGAAAACAGAATGACAGTGAGCGAAATGTTGAATACTGGTCTGTGTACTCCATTTTGATGACAATTACTCAACTTGTTTCATAGAATTAATGTTGGACTTAAATCAAGTAAAAACTAAAAGGAAAAAAAATGTGCATCACATACATGTATACAGGCACATACATTATCAACATATTGTTCTTATTTAAGCAACACACATTTGTGGCAAAAGCTGTATATGTTATGTTATTTTGTAAATGTTTGTTCTGTGGAGTTTGTAACATCTAAACAAAGGCCCCCATTCTTTCCTCCTGTCTCCTCTCTTTTTCCCCATCTTTTCCATGGTATGGCCTTCACAGTGTGGTCTCTTGGACTGAGGGGAAAACTTGGACCGTCCTCAGCTCTGTGCTGTCAGCAATTCTTCTACCTGCAAACAAACCATGTCTTCTATGATAACAAAAACAGGCTCCGTCTTGAGCATAGGGATGATGATGATAATGATGATGATATACTATCACTCCTGTTAGTACTGATTCTGATGAAAATGATGATAAATGATACAGAAATTAATGATTTCAGACACAAGAACAACAGCGAAAACAATAACAGTAATAGGAGCTTCAATGAACATTTTAGAGGGGGGATCAATTTTTCAATCAGTACACCTCTTTACAAGCTACTCTAGATGTTGTACGCAGTATACAGAAACAATCAAAACAAAGGACAATCACAACATCAACAAGCACAACATCAACAATCATAAGTTAATACTTGACCAAATTGGTGTGTATCAAGTTTATCATAATGCTTAACCAAGCATAGGTGCACACAAACAAGCAACTTGATTAGCAAGTGTGTAAAATACATGTACAGGTATACATACAAGCGCGTGCACACACACAAACACACACACACTTCTTCTCTCTCTCTCTCTCTCTCTCTCTCTCTCTCTCCTCTCTCTCTCTCTCTCTCTCTCTCTCTCTCTCTCACACACACATATACATACATACACACACACACCTGGTGATTAGACTGTTCTGCTGACCTCAGTGACCTGGGTTTTAATCTCATTCAAGGGGATTTTTTCCCCTGGACTGGAGTTAACATCAGTGCCGACTCCACTCCCCCCTATGTCCTTTGGATGAAACTGTAAACTGAGGTCCTGTGTGTAAATGCGTGCAGAACATCTTGCGCACATGTTAAAGACTTAAAACCTATTTCAGAAGAATAGGCTATTGTGTGCCGGTGGGAACAGATGGCCAAATTTACAAAACTGCATACACTCGGGGACAAGATGTAAATAAGCTCATGAGTGCTTATTTCATCATCCTTGAAATAAAAGAAAATTTAAAATAACCACACACAGTGACACACACACACACACACACAGCATTTCCTACTCTATCATGTCAGAATGTCATTTTACTGAAATTTTAAGTTAGTGTATACTATACTATTACAGGCTGCACACAAAACATTCATCCATTGATTTCAGTGTACTATTTCACCAGACACAAAAGAGCAACTTACTGGAGGGCAGCACCATCACTTTGGGGCCTTCACGTCCATCCATGCTCTCCAAAACTGGCGACGCTGGTTCACTGGTGCCGGGGCAGAAAGAAGCTGTGTGCCAAGCAGGGTCTGGGAAAGGAGTGGGCCTCCCTCTGGAGAGGGAAGAGGAAGGCTGTGGGCGCTCATCATATGTCTCCTCCTGCAGGGAGATGTCCACCTCTCTGGAGTCTGTGTCTGGCTGTTCTGATCTAGCTAGTTGAAAAGGTGTTGTTACTAGATCATCGTCATTATTAGCAGAGGCTGCCTGCCGACCCCCAAACTTGCTCACAATGTAGTGACGCTTGGAGTAGATGAAAATGGCAAGAAGCATGATGATAAGGCAGACAATCAGAGGAACAGCTATCTGAGCACCCAGCGGCAGGTTCCAGGTCAGAGTATGTCCAGCCTCCTGACCCATTTGGTGGTTTTCCATCTTTTGGGCGCTGTCTTGAAGTTTCTGGGCATCATCTTGCAGCTTCTTGGCATATTCTACAGAGCAGACCAATGAGTGCGGATGGGTCAACACATTTCTTATGCCACCTCTATGATTCTGGCCTACCATGGCAGCTTACACTTTTACAGGGAAAGGACAAAAAACTTCCCTTGAGATCTCTTTTCCTTCTTCCCTGAATTCCCTTACCAGATGGTGTGTATAGTACCAGGTCTTCTCCTGAGCTTAAAACTATGTAGAGTCAACTCTCTGGCCTCAGCTGACACAGTTCAACTTTCAAGCAGCTTTTTTGTGCATGCTGGGTATGTTCATGTTTCCATAACCCACCAGACACTGACATCATGAATTATGGGATCCTTAAGCCAAGGCTGAATGCATATATATTTCATCATCTGCAAGTATGTAAAGGGAATGAAGACACTGGCAGTCTGCACTTTAAGTTGACTTGGGAACATAAAAATCCCTACTCTTAGTCTTACACATGGGGCTGAAGTTAAATGAAGTTGACCACTTGGTTGTAGCATCCATTGATTTGAGAAAAAATGTAAACAATTCTTTACTTTAGTTTTAGTTACCGCTTTCTAAAAGTTCTAAAGAAACAAAATGTAAACAATTCTTTACTTTTAGTTACCGCTTTCTAAAAGTTCTAAAGAAACAATCAAACATACAGCAGATTAACCCATAACAAAATTTGTAACATACCGCTGAAACAATCTTATGGCTACATTACAATAATTCAAGTAATCAAAACATACAATAAAAAATGCAAGAAAGTTAAAAATTATTACCAAAACTATCTGATAACCAGAGTTTTATAAATGCCAAGTTTCGACTGGTTGCTCCATGATCAAGTATTGGATAACATTTATTTTGGATGCAATACACACATACTGATAGTCATAGTCACACACACACACACTCGGTTTATATACTAATTTAGTATTAATTATCATAGTCTTCATCCTTCAGATGTTCTAAATACGAGGTTCCATATTAATTATTCATGTACCAATGCAAGCAGTACATCTTGCGCACATGTCAAAACCTGTTCCACCTTTCAAAAGAGTATTTTTTGGAAAAAATTTATGTATTCTTTTATATCGAGGATAATGGAATTTATAAGCACACATGTGAATTTTTACATCCAGTCCCCGTGTGTATGCAGTTTTGTAAATTTTGTCATCTGTTCCCACCGACACACAATGGCCTACTCTTTCAATAAGTGGAACAGGATTTAAGTTGTTAATGTGCGGGCAAGATGTTCTATGTTCTGCAGTCATTTGCACATGGGGCCTGGGTTTATAGTGTCATCGGAAGGAGTAGGCCATTTTAGGCAATTGTCTGGTGGGAACAGATGACAAAATTTACAATGGATGGAAGCAACAACACACACTGGATAGACTGATAGATCATAGAATGATAGATACTAGGATAGACAGACAGATACTGAAATTGACAGACAGCCTGACAGATGATAGATGGAAGATAGACAGTTAAATAGATCGACAGCCAGACAGATGAATTGAGATGATAGATAGATAGACAAATAGATCCGTAGATAGATCAAGACAGACATATAGACACTCAGATAGGTGGGCAGATTGTTTTCTAGTTTAACCAAGGCACTCACCAGGGCAACACACACACACACACCCTTGCATTACAAGTGTCAAAACACAAACTTTCAGTCACACACAAGCATCTGCTTTTCTTCTTTCCCCCCTGTCTCCCTTCGTCTAATATCACCGATAGTGACAGTAATCGTAAAGAAGGAACAACACACCCACGACAGATAATAAATAATAAAATGGGCACAAAGATCTAATATTTGACCAGCTATCGAGGCGCTTACCTGGGCACTTTAAGCTACATTCCTCTTCGGTTGACTTGATCTTTGCATTACAGCAAATGTCACAACAAAATTCGCAGAGCTCTGTCACATCATCGAAATAGTAGTAGACAGGAGACATCTTAGGGCCACTGGCCTCGTGGTAGTCGTAGGCAGCCCCGATAACAGAGTAGGGAATGAAAGGAGCACCGCATAAAATGTTTTCATCTGAATCATTTTGCTTCTATCTATTTATCAAATTTTTATTTATTTTAGATGACAGGTCTTTGTTTTGAAAGCCACAGTGTAAAGTCCTATCGCGAGCTGTATTTATTTATGATACTTGCCGACTACTAGGCCTACTGTACTAGGCCCCAAGCAAGTGACTGTCACTGGTCCCGCTGCAAAGAAAAGCTTCACGCACGCGCGGGTTCTCTCAGGCCAATAGGCCATGTTAGTCTAAATGCTGCCCCCGCTGATTGGTTGAGCTTGTTAGGGAGTGCCTGGCCTGTGTCCAGGAAAAGAAGTAGCCTATAATAGCCAGACAGGTATGTGCAGGTTAGAAGTGTGAAATTTGGTTTGTGGATACCTAAATCCCTTCTAAATCATGTAAGAAAGGGAAACAGATGGGTGTGACCTCTGGGAGGCCTAGTGTTACACTTGATTAGGTCAGTATGTGGTACTCCATTTTGATAGGTTTGCATGCAAACATTGAGTGCTAACGTATCTAAAGACTGCATTGAGTCAATTCTGACAAACAAACTGTTACTATAGTTTGTTGTTGGACATCAGTTAAAAAGGTCAGCTAAAATTAGGTCAAATTCAGTGAAAACTGATTTTTTCATCTGTTTGTTGGTGTTTTTGATCTCCAAGCACTTTTTGTTCAACCATAAAATAACAGCAATTGTTTCTGGATCACAGGGTGGTCTGAACTAGTTTATGTGAATAAAAACAGCCCTTTTATTGAGAACAGCTTAAGTAGGTCAAGTCTTTTGAACAAATAGGCCTCATATTTCCCTCTTACCTCCTCATACTTTCTTATTTCAATTGAAATCTCTCCACTGTATCTTAGAAAACAGCTAGGATGTCAAAAAAGGTAATTGTGTCTTCCATAGAAGAACTGATTACATAGTTGACATGTGGCTGTGGCTGTGGCTGATAAAGACAGTTGTGTCAGCTGCAATACATATTCCTCATATAGTTGGTACTTCATACTCCTTAACAGTTCTCTACCTAAGTGCCTACTGTTAAATTGTAAATTATCCCATTTGGGGGCAAAATGCATGCTCAGTAAAGTTCTACTATGTCATGAGATTTATAGCAAAAGAAAAACCAAATGGGTTCTGTATATTTCTGATCTGTCACACTGCAAGAGTGATCATTCAGTTTCACAAAAATAGCACAGTTGCTGGCTTTCAATATTTTACTTAAAGGCAGTTGCTTATTTTTTATATAACAGTTCGTAAATTCCAGTTCTTCTTCATTTGGAAACAGTTAACTGGTATCTTCTATTTGCAGTCAATTACCATAACTGCAACTCTTGTATGTGTTTGTGTTTGAGTGTGTGTGTGTGTGTGTGTGGTGTGCGTACGTGCGAGCGTGCGTGGCGTGCGTGCGCGTGTGTGTGCGGGTGCGCAGGCGTGTGTGTGTTGTGCGTGCTTGCATGGTGTGCGTGCGTGCGTGCATGTGAGTGTGTGTGTGTGTGTGTTGTGTGTGTGTGTGTGTGTGTGAATACGCTGGTGCTAGGTGTGTTGTCTGTGTTTATGTGTAATGTTTTAAATTGTGTGATTGTGTATGTAGTGCACACTCTTTCCCATGATAAAGCCCTTAAACATGCTGTAAAGCATGCTGTAAATCATCATAATGATCATATCATTATCATTGTTGTTGTAGCTGTTGTTATTAACGTTATCATTACTCATTTCTTGTTGTTGTTGGAATTGCTCCATGAACCATAAAAGAGGGAACTTGACTTATGACAGCAATGGACGACCATACATTTAAAAAAAAAAAAGGGGGGGGGGGGGGGTGTTATTCTCCCAGTGGACAACATAAGACTTTATATCAAAAAGGAAATGTTAACAGTGACTTCCTAATTTAGCATCATTACCTCAACTAAAGTGAATTTATAATTTTTCTTTGTTAAAAAAAAAAAAGTGATATCACCATGGTAAAGCTATTCCTGAAAGCAATCTCTTTTAAGTCAAGTCAAGTCAAAACACTTTAATCATACCATGAAGGACAATTACAATACTGACAGACACATTGATACCTATAAGTATAATTATCTCACAAGACACAAGAAAAATACATTTCAGATTGTTATAAACATTCCAAGATAGCTTTAAAAAATTATCACACACACAAACCCAGGTGGGTGTACACACACACACACACACACACACACACACACACACACACACACATACACACACACACACACACACACCACTCACACACACACACACACACACACACACACACACACACACACACACACACACACACACACACACACCAATGTAGGAATACAATGTTGTAAAAACCATTGATTGGAAAAGATATTAACTTTTTTTTTTACGCGTGCACACGCGCGCACTCACACACGTGCGCACATCCATACACACACACACACACCAATATATTAACACAATTTTATAAAGACTATTGACTAGAAAACACACACCTACACACACGTGTGCACCCGAGCACCATAATGACCATTGTCTAGAAAATACATAAACTTACACACACACACACACACACACACACACACACACACACACACACACACACAACACACACACACACACACACACACTTTTCCAATTTCCAAAAATTTTCCAATGCTTATGTTCTGTATCAATGTCAAGGTTTAAAAACGTTTTTACCATCATTTTAAGATAAGTCTCTGCAGGAAGTTTTAACCAATCCAGAGTTATTATGTGAGATAGCCTTGTCTCTGTTGCAATCCCCAGTATTCTCTTTTTTGTAAAGTATGATCGTCGGAATCTACATTTTGCTTGTTTCACAGCTGCCGTGACAAGTAGTTCACAATTGTTTGTTTTCCAACTTTGGAGTATTTTTCAATTGTTCGGGGTTTTTGTTAATTTTTGTATTTCTTTGCCATGTTTTTGCAACATACTGTTTATATAGTTTGGAATAGTCTTTTAATGTGCATTTATACCAGCACGTATCTATTCTACTTAAAGCCCTTATCTCATTATGCTGCCCCCCCCCCCCCCCCCCCACACACACACACACACACACACACACACACTTTAGAAATCATTCTTGAAAGCCAAAAGCAAGATACAGGAGTACTTATTTTCATTACCACACACACACTCCCACACATGCACTTGACAATCAAGGGGGTATATCAGAGAATGTAAAACTGTTTGGTCAGTGCTGTTTTGAATTTAGAATTGAATGAATAATGGAACAAAAGAATTTCTTTTTCTTTTTGTTTTACTGTTGGAGCACGGAAAGCGGCGTCCTGAAGGCAACAACTGAAATTCCGAAGACATAGCATGGGAAGGATCAGCCAAGATGGCAGTCGCTTTTCGCACAAGCTGCTGATCGCAGTAGGGCTTGAGATCTCTTTGTTCTTCTCCAATTATTTTTGAGCAGATTCTAACAATTCTCCGAAGACTATTCTTGTTTTTAACACTAAGGTTGTTGTACCAAACGATCAAAGCAAAACTTAGAACAATCTCTATGTAGGACTTGTAGAACAAAGAAAGAATCTTTTTGTCACAAAAAATGAGTTAAGCTTCCTTAGAAAATACATATGTTGCTGTCGCTTTTTGACAATAGGGTCAGTGTTAGCATTCCAGTTTAATTTGTGATCAAAAATAGTTCCCAGATACTTCTACTTCGAAACATTTTCAACTTCTTGACTATGGATGATGACATGCTCAGAAGTGTGACCAGATCTTCTGAAATCGATAGGAAGATCTTTAGTTTTGAAGCATTTAGCTGCAGATATGCCTCATCACACCAATTGACGAAATCAGTTAGGGCTGGACCATGGTTTTAGAGAGGCAATGGAAATCTTAAGCATTTTTTAAACTAAATTATTTCTTGATTGGATTATGAAAAGAAAGAAACAAACAACAACAACAAAAGGAAATTGTATATATTCCAGTTACAACATTAACAAATATATATATAAATAAATAATCACAAAAAGCACAGCGATTTTGCAAAGTATTTCTTTATTATCATAAAACAGATTTTTTTCAAAATCACAATTAACACTAAATTCATTAATAGAAGGAAGCCTAAAAGGCGCTACTTTTAACATAGTAGTCCATGTTAGTACTACACCGTAGATGTTTATAAAAGGGCGATCTGGGGGATAGGGGAGGGGGGGGTGTCTGTCATCTCTCTTGCTCCTGATGACAGCCAGGGCATGAGGTCAGGCTACGGCTATGGTGTACCAATGGAGTCAAAATGGCAATGATTGAGATCGATTATCGATCACTGCGCCTAATACAGGGTCCTGTGATGTGTTTCCCTTTCTAAAAATAATCGTTTTGGTCCATAGTATCACTGTGCAAGAGGAATTATTTTTAACTAAAACTGCGCAATCCAGTTGGTTAGCCGCAACACTAGAGGGATCACAAACCCTTGAGGTCAGCTCTCACCAGTCAAACTGCTGACTGCTCCCTTCCCCAGACAAGACCCTTGTCCTACCAGTGACATCCAGGGCAAGTCCAATGTGGTAGCTGATGGTAATTATGGAAACTCCTCTCCCCATTAAAACTATCAGATGTAAAGTCGACCCACGAGGGTTTTTGTTTTGTTATGTTTTGTTGTTGTTTTTTTGTTTTGTTTTTTGTTTTTGCCTCATCTTCTGTGACCTCTCTGTCCAGCTGTTCCCACACCCTTCATTTCAATCTCCCCGCCACAGCCATACCCAGATTCGTTATGTTGCATCCTCAGGGTCGGAAGTCCACAGGGAGCCCATCAATATCAGGCCACTGGCCACCAGCCAGAGGGGCCCTGCACTGCTGCTGGGTCACTTTGGTGGTGTGCCGTGGTGCCTGTTCTGAGCTAACATACGCAGGACACAACCTACTAAGCCCCCTTCTAAAGACAGTATTAGCTCAGGCGAAGAGCCAGAGCCCACCCGAGCTGGCGTCCACCACGTCCCTCCAGAAACTGTCCCCCCCGTAAACCTCCAACCCCAAAGGCTTTGACACAAACTCATCACAGGCACAGAAGTGTATGGGGAAACCGAATCTGAGGTCACCATGAGACCAGAGCAACTGGGGCCACCAAAGAGGCTTTTATTCCCCCCCTTACTGCATGAGGATCAATGATAACCAGGGTGATACAAATTTACAAACTTAAATGCACATGGGGACTTGATGTACCCCCCCCCCCCCCCACCCAAAACCAAAACAAAATCCCAAAACAAAAACCACCCAACATAACCCGGACCCCCACCCCTAGCCACCCATACAAGTGCTTGATCATTGTCCTTGAATTAAAAAGAATGAATTTTTTTTCAAAAAGATTTTAAAACAGAATTGGACAGTGATCTTGACCTCGAAACAATTATAGGCTACCCCGAATGTAAACATTTCTCCTGAACAGCAGTCAAACAGCTGACTTGTTGGTAGAATGCTTGTTCCATTCATTTGATTACCATGTTTTGGTTGCATTTGCTAAATTATCTAACAGACATTTGCGGTAGTTAGGAATAGTATGTGAACTAGTCAACTGTCATTAATACTGTTAAGTCATCCCTCACAATGGGGGTATGTGGGTGTGTGTGAATGATGACAGGACTACCATAAGTTTACATGTTGTCCTGTCAAAGTTTTCTCGTGTTTTTGTGATGCCTTTCTTAAATATCATTATGTTTAATTAAACCAAGTAGGCCTAGGCCTAAAGGAAGCCCAAAGCACACGTTCTACAAATGTGTGATTTCGTCATCACAGCCCAAACGTCGGATAAACTTCGTACATACGTCTGACCTAGCATGACCCATGGCAAATGCAACCTGACAAAAGCCCCAAAAGAAAGGCTTGAGTGATTGAGCAAGCAGCTTGAAAGCCCTGCGTAACGTCAGCCTCATGATAAAGCCTATGACTGCCTTGAGGTTGACGACCAACGTCAAGGCTAGGTGATTTCCCTTTTTGACATACTGATGTCGATCATTTACACACACACACACACACACACACACCACAACACACACACACACACACACACACACACACACACATCAGTCAGTGGGCAGCTTTTACTACCATGGCACCTTACTTGAACAACCCGCCAAACAGATTTGACGTGTGTGTGTGTGTGTGTGTGTGTGTGTGTGTGTGTGTGTGTGTGTGTGTGTTGTTGTTGTTGTTGTTGCTGTTTTTGTTATCATATACAACTATCATGGCAGGGAAAGAAGCCGGGAAGTGCTGCCTTTGAATGATGGTTGTATTGGTCAGAAGCATGGCACCTCATTTTGTCACCTTCACTTGTTTTGCAGGGGGGGAGGGGATAAATTCTAGAGGACATAGCGTCGATGTGGTTTTGTGCATTTTCACTCACATGAAAGGCAACATTAGTTACTATCTGAGCGTTCACCGAAGAAGACATAATACTAATACACAACTTACTGAGGGTAAAGTGAGAGTTTCCACTGACTATGTTACATCATATCTGTGGTGCAGAGGGACTTTTTCCCTTGGAGGTAATACTGACAGTGATACTAGGTATACTACAACAAAAGTTTCACAAGGACGTATCATTGAGATTGGTGCCAATCCACGTCATTATAATAAACGCGCCGCTCTTGAAAGTCCTTAGGATGAGACCCTCTCTGTTTTCTTTAGGCAGAGGAGCCTTAAGGTAAAAGAGCTGCAAGGATCTGGCAGCTGAATCAGGTCTGATGGCTGGTTGATGGATGGTACAGTCCCGAAATGGAATAGCTCTGCTGGCACTACAAGTACAATACAATCAAACCCAAATGGGCAGTTGGAGCACCAGCGTGCTGCCGGTAGGCCTACAGATCCCAGGCCCAGAGACTTGCTAGAGACAGGGAAAGCGGCGGGCATGGACAGCTGGAGGCCGGGAATCACCAAAGCAAGATGCGGAGGCATCGGTTTAAAGAAGGGGAGCCACATAAAGCCAACGCAGAGCGGGAATGCACCGTATGTCAAAACTACAGTTATCCATTAGTACATAATTATAATTATGGTATTACCTACAAATAAGAAAAAAGAAGATTTCGGTCAGTTCATAAGGTATACTGGTCACGATAGCCAGGACAAGTCTGGAGTGACACCAGCGGAAAGTCTATGGTCGTTCGACGAAGAAGCATTCAGAGATTATAGACAGTAGGCTAGAGACTTTCGGTTGATGTCACTCAGTCATGTCCCAGTTATCCTACCCAAATCTGCTTCTTTCTTAATTGTTGGTAACACCATGTGACTGTTGTTCTCAAAACTTAACAACTTGACACTCAATCATCCTCAACACTTAAACAACACAATGGATAATTCTGCCTTAGCTTCGACATCCTGAGGGTTATTCCTTTTCATAGTCTCTCTGAATGGGAAATAATAATTTCTAAATTGTGATAACTTGTCCCTTTGATTATGAAGAACAAAACATCTAATACAAACTCTTTCAGGGATTACGATAGGCTATTTTTTCCCCATTGCAACCGTAACTATAGACTTATTGCCGATATTCTGATAAGAGCCTACCTTTCCTAAAACCACTAGAGTAATCTTAGACCTACAGTGATTTATTCCCATTAACTTTTTTCAGTTACAGAGAAAAAAAGCAAAGCAAAAACAAAATAGATCAATTGGAGAATGACGAGTGTCAAGAGGAAGAGCAACTATATCAGTACATAAAACAAAAGAAAAACAACAATAAGGAATTAGACAAGGCTTTACACTGTCAGGACTTGCAGATCCTGGGTAGCAAGCAAAACTGTCATGTACAATCAGATAATGGACAAAATTATCTGAAGTAGTACAAAGGAGAAAGAAAAAAATAATGTTTAAAAGATACACAAGCATCAAGATGACATCTACATCATGGACTAGGGCTAGGCCAATAGAGCAGTTTAATGGGAAATAATTCAGAAATTTCAACGTTATTCCTGCAGTAGCTTCCCTTCCTCTCTCCAGGTAAAAACACACACCGACAGGTGTCGCACGAAAAGCGCCGCAAAACTCTTCCGGTATTGAGTGCGAGAAGTATTGCATCCACACACTCGCAAAAAACGTCACCTCTTTTCAAAAGATCCCACACAGAATGGCATCGTTTGCGAGTTGTGTGTCTTACAGAGCGTATGCTGTTTGTGCTCTTCTCGTTTTCCACGCACTTGCAGGTAAACATTGTAAAAAGATCCTTCGATTGTGATGGTGATCAGTCGTGTGCTTCCTTTACTGATTGACAACCAAACACTTCCGCTATATACAGAATGACAGATCTATACTTTCCAGACTGAAACAGGCCATGGTCTATTGTATTTTGTATGGAAACAGAAGCTGGGCATAATTGTTTCTCTCACTTATTCATATTGTACATGTATATGAGTGTAGACCTATAAGGCTATATGTTAATATTGTTATGTACGTTGTCACCTCTGTGTGTGTGTGTGTGTGTGTGTGTGTGTGTATGTATGCAGCCACTCTCTCTGTCATCTCTCTCTCTCTCCACCCCCCCCCCCCCCACTCTCTCTCTGAGTCTCCTCTCTCTCTCTCTCTCTTCTCTCTCTCCTCTCTCTCTCTCCTCTCTCTCTCTCTCTCTCTCCTCTGTGCTGCATCAAGGAGTTGGTTGCAATTGAATTTTATATTGTTATTTAAACAGAGAATGAAAGATGTGTATTTACAAGAGTGGAATGGATCTGTCATGGTCAAAGACATGATCAAACATATACTATATAAACTGTTTAAAGCTAACTTTGAATGTGAACAATATTTTTACTACTGTGATAGAAAATGTTTCAAAGACTGTTTAATAAAACTTTGTCTTGGCTTACTACCAATCAATGGATCATCTTTCAAAAGAACTGTTAAGAAAAATATTTATTTATTTATTTATTTATTCGTTTATATCGAGGATAATGGAATAAGCACTCATGTGCTTTTTTACATCCAGTCCCCGTGTGTATGCGGTTTTGTAAATTTTGTCATCTGTTTCCACCGGCACACAATGGCTTACTCTTCCGAAAAGCGGAATAGGATTTAACGTGTGGTAAAGATGTTCTGCATGCGTTCGAACACGGGGCCTCGGTTTATAATCTCATCCGAAGGACTTATTGACCACATGTGTAAGCTGTGTAATGTATTGGAAGATGAGGATCATTTTCTTAAGAGCTGCATTCTTTATACTGATTTAAGACATTTAATTTGGACTCTAGTAACCAACCATAGGCATAGGTGAGTCTGCTTAAACATGGTTCAGTTTCTGCCATTCGCAGTCTCAGCTTTCATCTTTTCCATGCTTTGATAGTATGGCAGGAATATGTTGAAAATTTGCAGAATGGATATTGAATAATTGTTTAATGTACGCAACTGCTTAAAGTAGATAATTTGGTCTCACTTTTGGATAGTCCCATGTTACATTAGGTATGTTTTGCAGTTGCCATACATGTCATGTTTTGTTTTGGCTTCGTTTTGATATGCTTGGTTTGACCCCATTCTAGGGGCTGGTGGCCTGAAGATTAAACTTTGTTCATTGTTCATTGTTAAACACACACATAATATTAATAATACATATAGTGATATACACGCAGTCACACACACAGTCAGTGAGTCACACACACACACACACACACACACACACACACACACACACACACACACACTTGCACACTCAAACTCACACACACACACTAGCAAATAGAAAGGGAAAGCTTAAACTTTATAGATAGTTTAACTGTAGTGATACATAACTCATAGTGTATAACAATTCAGAGATGCTAAACTGTAACTTTAATGTACATTGAGCCAGATGATGAATAAACATTGTACTTGGAGGAGAGTGGTTTTACATACATACATACATACATACATACATACATATATATATATATATATATATATATAATATATATATATATATATATATATATATATATATATATATATATATATATATAGTGCTATAATAATACATACATGTACATACATTGTTGTGCTTGTATAGAATAATGAACTCACCTGAATGGACAAAACTCATTTAAGGTTATTAATAGTAATATAACCTTTTTTTGCTGCAAATGCTTTGTCTGAGTGTGAATCTTTACCATTTGTATGGCACTTCCTAGTACTAGTTATACTTGAAGTTGAAATCAGTTGCCACATGATGCTGCTGCTATGTGTTTAATACACTGCCACATTGTTTTAATTCATAATTTATATCTCCTTGAAGTCAGATATTCTGTGATTCATGATAATGATGTAATGTATTTGACACTCCGCCACATTGTTTTCTAAAGTTATACTTCCCAGTTTCATCTTCTAGTACCCGCCCCAAGTTAAGTAGCAAAGTATTTTTCTGACTGCACAGACTTCTATTTCTCCCCCCCCCCCCCCCCCCCCCCCCCCCCCCCCCACCAACCTCCTTTAATTTTTTTTTTTTTTTAAAGAGAGAAAAAAGTGAGACCCTGAGGAGTACTTTTACCAGTTTTTGAGTATGATTTTATCTCATCTATAGATCAGTATGGCACTGGAAAGCATGCATTTCATCAATTCATGACAGTGTGGTTTCTGTTGCTGTTGTTTTTACTTTTTTAATGGTTGGTACTGGAGTTGTCTAAAAGTCTTGAGACGCTAGCAAAATGACGATGGAATCTGTGTCTAAATCTTAAATGTAATTTGAATGCAACCATGAATTTTTTTTATGGGTGTTTGCAGTGAATGGCAAGTTTTGTTACCAGTGTAACTCTACTCTGGACAACAACTGCCAGGAGAAGTGGGATGACGGCCTCAGCACCAACCAGTACAAATACAAAGAATGTAACCTGTGGGATACCAAGTTCTGCATCAAAGTCACTGGCTTATGGGGAGGTAGGTTTCATTTGTTTCTAAAATAAGTATGAAATCTTGTGTTCTTGCTACCTTTACTAATTATTTGTATATGTGACAAAGCTTAAATTATCATTCATTCTGTCATTTTTTAAAAAACATTGAACAGGGCTTTAAAAAAAAATTCAAACGTTAACCAGGGTTGGTACAATCTTAACAAGCCTTTGGAGATTTTGGAATTTGAGGTGAAAGGGCATGAAACCTTGTATGTCCTTGATTACCGTAATCATCATGGTTCCCCAATTAGAATTCAGACCAGTTGTATGTTTTGTCCGTCGTGTTCGATGATGACCTCCAATTTATATTACCAAAGTTGGAACAGTAATGTATTGCGCATTGGCCACATTGCCCTACCTGTGAGTTTGTCATCAGAGAACAACTACCAGGAATAAGAAGTGGTATCTTTTAGCTAGTGAGAAGTTAAGAGGAAATAGTGTCAATTTCAAAGCCTTCATCTGTTACAAAGGCATTGTTTTTAGTATGTCATTTAGCTACTCAAAATTTGATTTAAATTGTATTGTTTTAATTTTTTTTCTTACTTATGAAATTGTGTGTGTGTGTGCCTAAATAACTTTTTTTTTTTTTTCAATCAAAGAAAATGACATAGGTATGATGTTTTAGTCTTGTTGTAAAAAAAATTACTTCTGACTAGCCGAGTTGTTCTCATCAAGAAAGCTGTTTGAATAAAGCTTTGCAGTTGATGGCAACTGAACATGATATAGGCGAGGTGTAAGTATGTTCGGATAAAGCAATTTCAGTGTATTTGATCACAGTTTTTCTGTATCAGAAACCCCCCCCACAAATTTCTGGCATAGTTTTATAAGCTTTCTCACAAGTTATTGTTTCCTTCATTAAGTGTTTAAAGCCAGCTGAAACTGTTCTAACATATATATATTGTTAAAGTGAGGTGAGCCTTTGCAGTTTGCTTGAAATTTTTCTTCATTTGGGGATATATCATGCATTGCTTATTTATAAATTATGGTAACTAAGAAAATACATGTGTGTGTGTGTGTGTGTGTATAAAATTGCCTCACTCTCTAACTACAAGGAAACTAGAAAGTTAGCACGAAGATGGCGATTGCTGAGTCTTACTTTTTTGTGTTGTGCTTTTGTTTCTACAAATTCATGTTTGTTGTAATCTATTTGTTTCAGTACAGTGTCAGGTAGTGTTGATGTGATAGACTGACTATTTGTTGCTTTTATGATGCATTACTTATTGTGTGAGCAGTAGTGAACAGTCTTCTTGCCATCACAAAAACACATCCTGGAGCAGAAAAGTGAATATTTGAATAAGGTTATGAAAACTTAATTAAGTTAATAGATATCATTGTGAAGTAAAAATAAAAATTTTTAAAAGGGATTCAGCGGAATAATATTGTCTCTTTTACAGACTGTCATGTCACTGTTTGACAGAAGAGAAAACATTGTTTTTTGACAGGTGTGGTAGGAACCCACCGGTTCTGCAGTTCCAGAGACATGGGAGATCAGTGCCAGGACATTTGGTTTCCTGACCACGACCGCATGTACCGCGCCTGTGTCTACACCTGTTCAGGAGATGGCTGCAACTCTGCCACACTGCCTTCATCCACCCCTGCGATTCTGCTCTCTGCTCTGATGTTGGCTGTGCAAGTGTGGAGAAGATTATGAACAGTAAACGGCAAGGGACACTTTGGGTTGAACTGCAAATTTTAAAGTATAACTTACGCAGATTATTATGTGAACTATATAAAGAAAGGATGATTAAAAGCTGTCAGAGGGAGGATTTAAGTCACATAGAGCCAGTACTTCTTGAAGAGCGGACTTGATGTAGGGTTTAGGATAATGTTATGCCGGTTTTTGTGTGGATTTGTTTTTGGTCCTTCAGCTAGAGCAGTGAGGTTTACCAATGGTGAGATTTTTGTTATTTGACTGTTTTTGCCCACGATGAAGAAAGCCACGTTCTGACTTCAGGGATGTATACTGGGTATGTTTGTGTTGCAGTGACCCACCAAAAGTAGACATGAATTATGGGATCTTAAATGTGCATATTTGATCTTCTGCATGTGTATATATGTGAAGGGAATTAGGCACTGGCAGGTCAGCACTTGAAGTTGACCTGGGAGATCATAAAGATCCCCAACCCCAATTCACCAGACACTGCCAAGATTCAAACCCACAACTTTATTAGCCCATGGGATTGAAGTTGAATAGTCTTAACCACTCAGCTATAGTTTCCATAAAGCAGAGTTTAAGATACGGAAATGTAACTGTTGGAAAAGGGCGGGAAAATAAAAAATTATGTTGAAGATTTCAGACAACAGTTTTCTGGAATCATTTGTACACAAGAGCAGAGGTTTTTAAAACTGAAAGACTATTTACATTAATGTGTTTAGTACATGGAAGTTTTAAGATTTTGTTTATGGTGCTTAAGCTAAAGTCAGCAGTTAAGATTGTTCAAAAGTTTTGCCTTGAATATGATTAAGATCTTTATGCAATTCATGTCAGCATTGAATTGACAGGGGGTGTATAGCATTTATATGTTCCATTAGAAAAGGCTTATAGATTACTACTGAAATAGTCCAAAGATGGCCTTTGGCATGTCTTGTTGACGTAAACATATCCTTCTGAACTGTTCACTCTGGAAGCATATCAGAGCAAGTGCAGTGTGGTTGTGAAATAGATGAATGATACTGAGAGGAGGAAAGAAATAGAAAGCCTTGATGGAAACGAGGATGATGTGGATTAATTCGTATGAGTTTGTGTGTGTGTGTGTATGTGTGTGTGTGTGTGTGTACATAGCCAAACATTTGAATGGATAATTGTTTTCATTGATTCATTAAGACTGTATGAATGGAAAATGAACAATTTATTTTTTTTAAATACTGAGAGTCTGCTTGTATGTATGTTGTGCTCCCTGATAAAATAGATGCAGTGAAAATATGGATAATTTGCTTAAAAGAATGTATACAGACAAATAAAATGTGTACATAGCTGGTGTATATTACTGCATGCAGAACACATTCCATTTATTCACAGGTTGTGAAAGAACTCTTAATGAATGTTAGGAGCTATTCTTATATATCATACACTAGCATTTAGCACAGAAAGACAGTGTATCTAGATTTATTTTTCAAGTGCTTGCATAATTTTGTCTGTGCTGTGAGTGTGTGTGTGTAAGTGAGAGAGAGAGAGAGAGAGAGAGAGAGAGTGTTTATGTGTGAGAGAGTGTATGTGTTTATGTAGAGAGAGGGGTGGGGGAGGGGTAACAAATATGCTGATCTTCGATTTTTAATTTGGACACAGATGGAACATGAGCATTTTTAGTATGGTTGTTAATGCTTGCTGAATGGCTGTTGCCCATGAAAGATATACAATACGTTTGTATTACTCTGGCCTTCAGAGATACATTTCATGTATATAATGAAAAAAATTGAAGAAAATGTTTGCATCAGTGTTGTAAACATGTCCATGAAGTGTTAATTTCAATGTGCCCTCATAATCGAATCCCATTGTTTTATTCATAGGCTTTTGAGTTTTCAGAATAGGAAAAGTGCCTTAAATTTGAAAAAGCTATTGTGTTGAAATACATTCCACATTTTTGTCTTTCCATCTCTCTTTCTTATTTGTTATTGATTATTTAGTTCTATGAAAAAACATTTATTTTATACATAGTCTTATTCTCATCACATATCATGAAAGTATTTGTACATAATTGTTAACTTTTGAAATAAACTTTTTACAAATACATGTTTTATTTTGTGAGTGTTTAGTCTGTATGAAGCATGTATGATGTGTGCATAATCCAATAATCATTGTGCCTACAGCTGCAGGTCAGAAAGTGGAAGTGTAAAAGTCACATAAATACATGCAGACAACTTGGGTCAGTATCACTACGATAAACAATAAGCCTGAAAAATGCCATTAACTCTTTCACTTGTCCACAGTGGCAATGCTGTCATGGTTCTGTGTTCCTAAAAGTACTCCGTAACAGGAGATGCTGTTAGGATTGCAGTACACACAGTGACATGCCTGTGTAGAGTACTCGTGAGTAGCAAGATTCAGTCGCAGTCCCCATGTCAGCATTTTGATGTTTTTCAGTGCCGCATCTCCTACCCCTGCCCCCCAAATCTCTTGCAAGGTGGCCATTAGTGAGCTTACAATGGGTGTGCTGCAGTGGTGAAAGGATTAACAGGAAGAAAAGTATTATGTTGAAAACATCTTGGACTGTCACTCTGGATCTCAGTTAGGTCAGAAAGAAATGTGAAGTAATAATTCACAACTGGAATGCAAAACTAGGGAAAATCTTTGGTTGATCTTTGACAGACTTTAATGTATTAGATTACCTGTCACTGGTTTCTTTGACTGATCCGCATTTCGCAATGTTTTCAATATCAGACTACAGTACAGGCCACTGACACAGTTGTCCCATACACTGTTACATCAATATTACTTTTGGTCAGTTTTTAAGGAGGAAAAGACGTACAAATCAAAATGAAAAAAATTGTGGAATTTGAGATATTTACATTATTTCACATTATTATAAAAAAAAAGAAAAGAACAACATGTGTCATTGATAAAAATTCAGCAGGTCTACAAGGACAGACTATTATGTGTGTGTTACAGTGGCGGAGTTTACAGTCTTTCCTGCAGTTCAGCTTCATTCCTCAGTTAGATAATATTTTGGTGATGTGTTTACATTTTGATTTATAAGCCACCACAAAGGTAGCTACATTCCAGGTTCAGGGTGGTGATGTCATCGTCCTATCATGACACCAGTCTGAATGCGTTTTTGTTTTATATGTCATCTGTTCCTACCAGCATGCGATGGCCTGTTTTTCTTTGAAAGGTGACATGGGTTTTAGTGTGCATACAGGCACTAATAGGTCAGTGGATAGAGCACCTGACTCATCCTTTGAAGCATGTAGGTTTGCATCATGGATAAATGGTCCTTACTGCCCTGAAGTCTTTTGGGGGAGATTATAAACCAAGGTCTTGTGAATTCACTCATACACATCTTGCACATACATACAAAAATCCATCCATCGTTTGTGGAAGATTTGGCCAATTGTGGCTGATGGTATGCATGACACCAGAATAACCAGCGATAGATGATACAGCCAAGTGGTTAAGTCCATTTGACTTCAGTCCTGTGGGCCCATGAAGTTATGGGTTCAGATCTTGGCGGTGTCTGACAAATTAAGGGGTGGAAACTTTTACCATCTCCCAAGTCAACAAGTGCAGGCCTGCCAGTACCTTAATGCCCTTATTATACACATGCAAAAGATCAAACATGCATGTTACAGATACTGTAATTCATGTCTGTGTTTGATGGGTTACAGAAACATAGACACACCCAGCATGCTGCCTGTACAATGAAATGAGCTCTGAAGTCAGAATGTGTCAACTGAGGCCAGCAGGCAGACCTGCAAAATTACAAGCACAGAAGATCAGTCACCGTGCACTCTACCTGGTAAAGAAATGCAGAGAAATGAGAATAACCAGCATTTACTAGATGACGGACTGGTAGCAGTTAAACATAGCACCTACGAAGTGGCTGATATGTAGATCTTTAAGCCCACACTGGGAAAGTGTCCATAAAATCCATTTACTTGAACTTTAAGCGATAGCCTGTTTTCTCTTTCTTGTTCCGTTGCTTGACTTTTTGATACCATTCCCTTGAGTAGAAGAATGGTGTCATGCGTAACCCCCCCCGGAATAAACAAAAACAAAAACCCCATTTAGCAGGACCATCCAGAGTTGTAGACCTGAAATAAGAGCGCAAGTGCTATATCAGTGTTTTATTTAGCAATTTGTTTGCTTACCATTTGTGTATTGAAGCGCCCTTGTCAGTATCTGTAATATTGACTGTACACCATCATATACTGATAGTAGTTACATGCTGGTTGGTAAAATACACATACATGTTCACACACATACATACTCTTATAGGTAGCAAAATAGATTTTTAAAAATATGCAAAATATCTTTATTTCATAAGTAGTAAAGTAAAGTATGTTCTTTCGAGCCAGAAGGCCCATAGAGCCGGAGCTTATCCCGGTTTCTGTAGCGTTAAGCGAACTGATGGTTTTTCACCACCCCTGTGACAGGACGCTAGTCTGTCGCCAGATACTTCCCCAGCAGAGCTGGTACCCACTTGTACACCTGGGTGGAGTGAGGAAAATAGGAGTTAAGTGTCTTTCCCAAGGACACAACACCGAGCCGAGCGGGGATCGAACCCGCGACCTCTGGATCACGAGTTGACCGCCTAAACCACTCGACCACGGTGCCTCCTTTTATTTCATAAGAAGACGAGTAAAACAGTCTATTCAACACACAAAAATCACACAATGCCCCCCCTTACCAGGGGTTGTATAGGTCCTAGAAGCCTTGAAAAGTTCTTAAAAAAAGGAATGATCTCTTTCAAAGCTTGAGGAGCGTTGGAAAATCATCACTAGCATATCAATTTCTGGAAAAGTCCTGAAAATGTTAAAGCTCAACAGGAATCTTCCTTTCAGGACAGTGTACAAATCTAACCTGTGTCCAAAAAGACTGAGGAAGAGAGGTTGACAAAAAAAACAACCCAACCCAAACAAACTTGTAGTACCAATACTTATATCAATGATGAGCGGAACACATAATAGCAGACAATGTTGCAGTGCCTGATTACCCCTTGATTTTGTTCTCTTGAATTCTTTCCCTTCTCATTATGTCTGCTTTGTGATAATGTCTGGAAGCACAATCTTGGCAAACATGGGCAACAGCGATTTTGTTTTTAACTGTTAGCTAAAAATGGTGAGCAATTTAGTTGGTGAGTAAAAAAAAAAGACTTGACTTTGCAAACATGGTGAAAGTACTGTGAAAAGCCATTCCCAAGGCCAGAAACACAAGCATCTTATAGAAAAACCATTCTAAAGGCAATAAGCACAAGCATCATCTATCTAAAAGCCATTCTCAAGGTGAGAAAAGCACAAATATTGAAAGCCATTCCAAAGGCACAAGTATCTTTTACCAAAAAACTATTCTAAAGGCCAGAAACTCAAACATCTTTTGTTGAAAAACTATCCTGAAGGCCAGAAACTCAAACATCTTTTATCAAAAAAACTATTCTCAAGGTAAGAAACTCAAGCATTTTCTATCAAAAAACTACTCAATAGGCCAGAAACTCAGCATTGTTTATCAAAAAGCTACTCTCAAGGTAAGAAGCACAAAAATCATTTAAAGTGTTGACAAGCACCACAAGCTATAGTTTTTGGGGGGAGGAAGTATCTCACAAGATAGGATCCAGCTTTTTCTCTGTGTGTTCCTTTAAAAAAAAAAAAAATTGTGTGTGCTCCTCCCTCTTTCTAACTACTGAACTTCTTCCTCTCTCCCTTGCCCTGTCTCTCTCTCTTTGTCTCTACCTCCCTCCTCCTCTCTCTTCACTCTTGTCTTTGTCTACCCTTCTCAGTTTCTCTCTGTGGATATAATGAAATTCATCACAGTTTTGTAACTAGTGATTCTCCTTATAAATATTTTTTTAAAACTCACCAGCTGTTAATTCTCCCCCTCTCTGTCCACACACACTCAAGTACTTTTCTGGCTTGCAGTTTCGTACCCTTATTACATAGACAATTTTGTTCTTTCAATAATTCATAACAGATTTAGCAGTAAGAATATTTGTGCGTATAATCTTTCGCTGAAAGCCCTAGAAGTGCTTACAAACATACATATAAAACAATGTACACACATCTGCAGAAAAACGCTTCCACCTCTGGGAGCTTATTCTCTTTTCACCTATCCCCCTTCCCCATGTCACTGATATGCCAAGTTCTGTATCAAAGCACCGGATATAAAACTTATAGTTCAGCAGTATAATTGTTGCATATACGCAGATCATTGCAATTAGCATCAATGCTGTCAAACATCTCTCTCTCTCTCTCTCCAACAAAACATGCCTACATCCTCCCAGGCACAAAAAATCTCTCGCTTAATACATAATCTTCTCTGGTACAAAGAATCTGTTGCTTCTCAATATCTGGCAAGAGTATTTACAATAAAATAAAAAAAAAAATCCAACGAAATTCTTTACAAAGGTCAGCAGAAGAGATTAAAGTAGTTCACTATATCTGCATACATTCATTTGCACACCTCCGCCATGGCCTTGAAGTAGACCTGGCTATGAAGGAAAACAACAACAACCACACACACACACACGTGCACATACATACACACACAAACTGAACATTCTCATCCCATCACATTGTTGAAAAAAAAAGGGAAAAAATCCCATAAACCAAGTATTTTTACCCCATCACATTATATAGAAAATATCCCTCATGCTGAACAAAAAATACTGGTATATATATATAAATGTGTCTTCTAACACAGTGTTTCAAAATGGATTTCTTACTTCCTCAAAGTGTAATCAATAACAAGTACAAACAATGATATGTAAAAAATCAATAACAAATACAAATAATGATATGTAAAAACAACAACAGAAACCCCCCAAGTAAACAACTCGCACACTCTCAACCCAAAATGAATTGCCATACATCCCCCAAAAAGCAAGATCTGTTTTCGTTGTCAGAAGAAGTTAAACACTGTGACACTCAATAGATCCAAAGACCACTGTTGCCTTTCCGAATCTCCCCACCCTCATCCACTAAAACTGGGGGGAAAAAACCCCACGTTTTTTTTCTTTGTATCAAATGATAACATCTTTGTCTAAATGAAACGTTCCTGCTTGTGTGTGTGCGTCTTCGATTCTACGTCTGTTCACTTAAAGTGATATTAGACGATTCCTGCTTGTGTGTAGTGAGAGGTGGTTTACAAGCCAGACCAGCTCCAGTCCTACAGCAGCAGGCTCATAACTGCCCATCTCTTGAGTATCAGCACACCTCCCTAACTCTTGAACAAGACAGCTGCAGCTGAAATGTGTGTTAGGGATTGGTAAAAAGGGTCGGATTCTGTGTCAGAGGCTTTCAAGGTTAAACCACTTTGATTCATAATATTCAAACAAAAACTGGTCATTTTAAATCAGAACAGTTCAGATGTGAAACACATTCTCAAAGTCCAGCTTATAGTTTCATTCTTTGATAATATACATTTTGGCAGTAACTAAGTGACAATGAAAAGAGTTTAACAATTAATGTGTGTGTGTGTTTGTGTGTGAGAGAGAGAGAGAGAGAGAGAGAGAGAGAGAGAGAGAGAGAGAGAGAGAGAGAGAGAGAGAGAGAGAGAGAGAGATGGGGAGAAGGGGGTGGGGGCGATACACTGTATTTCCAACTTTTCAATCTAAAGAAACTTGACTACAGCATTCATGTTATAAAAAGTCTAGACCACACTAAAATCTAGCACCATGAAAAATGAACTAAACTTTGCTGCATATATGTAACCTTAGGCAAAACATGGCTTCAAAAATATGATGTACAAAACTTGGATTTTATGAAATGTGTTTCACCAAAAAGTTGTTACCATATCTGCCTAACAACACAGAATGTTGATATTCTACCTGGCAAGGGTGCAGGATTCTTATTGTAGAGGGAAGATTATTTCCACCCTCAGTTTTTGTAAGTGATGTTTGTGTTGTTTGTGATTATGTAATCATATATGTATGATTGGTTCTTGTTATGCACTATGTTCCTCTGTATGTTGTTTTTGTTTTAAAGGGTGGGTAAGGATTTGTGCCGACGCACCTCGTTTGTTTTATGTTGTTGGTTACTGAATGTCATGGCTTACGTCAGGCTTGGTGTGGTTTTAGGATCAACTGGACTCTACACACCATAAAATAAAATGGAATTGCTTAATACCATTATCCAGCTGGAACAGACGCTTGTTTCATTTGGTTTGAAATATGATTAAAGTACAAATTCCACACAAACATAATGTAATCTGCCATGTCTTATCTTAAGGGATTCAATGATAATCTATGTGCACTGTATATGGAGCAATATTGTAAAGTCTCTTCAATAAACCAAAACAAAAGTTATGAAACGCTATCAAAATACCATGGCACATCAATAACCCTCCTTGGAATACACAATAAACATGTGCTCATATAACTAATGAAAGTCCTCATGAATGGTTTTCAAAGTGCTGGACATTACAATGTTAAGTAGCAGCCCTCATGACAATCGACTGATACGTGAAGCATCACAGACAAATCACAGGACCCAGGTGAGGCTGAAGGGAATGAGGAGATCGATGTGCAACCCGTCCACTGACAACACCTGGAACACAATGCAACAAGTCTGATTCATTTTTACACCTTGATCCTCGGCGAGAGA
Organism: Rapana venosa; assembly: GCA_028751875.1. Classification (NCBI taxonomy): domain Eukaryota; kingdom Metazoa; phylum Mollusca; class Gastropoda; order Neogastropoda; family Muricidae; genus Rapana; species Rapana venosa. The sequence goes on along the minus strand of CM054134.1, from coordinate 25,904,963 downwards.
TCTCCTAAGTTCACTGCAGGTGAGATTTTGCATATGCGACCGATTTTGCCCACCATGCAGGTAGCTGCATTCCAACTTTGGGGACGTTTGATTAATCAAAACAATAGAACTGCCATCATGTGTGTGTGTGTGTGTGTGTGTGTGTGTGTGCGTGCGTGTGCGTGCGTAGTGCGCGCGCATGGATTTGAAATCTGTTGCTCATTATGTTTAAGGAGAGTTGCATGCCTGTAAATAATTGAGTGCAAGCGCTTCGATTTGTTTGTTTTTTACAAGATTCAGCGCTTATAAATTCCATATATTATTATTTATTATTATCATGCCTTCAAATGCTAAAGTCTCTTAAATAATTTGACTAGAAATATTTTTCTTATACTTGAAATAAATAGGAATTTTACAGAAAAAACCCCCACACTAAAAATAAAAACCAGTAAGCATGGATTACTAGAAATTCTACTCCACATAAGCCATACAGAGCAGTGCCCGCACAAGACGGGCAGCCAGACAACAGAACATGCGCTGCAGTCCTGTCCACTATACAAGGCTCTCTCATAGTGGACTGTTAGTCTAGAGGTAATGCACCTCCCTAGAAAGTGAAAAGTCCGGGTCTGAAATGTGCAGTGGTTCGATCCCTGTTTAGGCCAAAAAATTTTCCCCCATTCATTATTCCTTGAGTGGTGGTCTGGGTGCTAGTCTTTAGGATGAGATGATAAACCAAGGTCCCGTGTGTTACACATAAATGATTTAGCACATGTAAAAGAACTTAAGGCAACAAGAGAGTTATCCCTGGCAAAATTCTGTAGAAAAAAAGCCACTCTGATAGGGAAACAAATACTGTTACAAGAAAAGAAAAAAATAATGGGTGGCGCTGCTCTTGTGGTGACACGCTCTCTCCGGGGACAGCAGCCCAAATTTCATGCAGAGAAATCTGCTGTGACTTATATGGTATAAATAAATAAATAAATGACCTGGCCTGACCCCAACCCAGTGGTCAAGAAGCTCTAATGTGACTTGGAGGACCTGCACCATTCAGCTGCCTTCACTGCAGAGACTGACTGAGCTGTTCATCAAATTCATGCAAAGGAGAAGAGGCAAATTTTTGTCAGAAATACCACTTTCTCCAACACAATGTATGCATACATGAGTTGACATACCTTGGTTGCTGCAGTGTATGAGAAAGTGAGAGAAGTCTTCTCATTCAGAATGACAACTTTGGGAAGGCTGGCTACACCCCACACTTGTACAGCGTCCATCTTCATGTTAGGATAGTAGCTTGCCACCACACCGTTCTTCAGAGTTGTCTGCCAAAGAGAAGGCCACACCGGTCTATGTTAGCATAAAATATATCCAGCTGCTTTTGTCAGGTCTACTCTACAAACGCTAATCACACACACAAATGTATACTTGAATAGGAAATACAGCCCTGGTCTTTTTAAAACTGGCCTCCCCACCGGGGATACTGGGGGCTATTTCAGTATGAATAGCAGTCCTGCTTCCTGGAACTTCCCCTTTTCTATCACTCAACTTTTGTTTCTGTATTTTTCCTTATCCCTTTATCCTCTCTCTCTCTCTCTCTCCTCCCGTTTTTTCAAGCACATCTGAAATATTTTCTGGCTTTTTAAGATATATTGTTTTTAATGAGCTGCCCTTTAAGTTGGAATGTGTTTGGGAAGGCTGGCTACACCCCACACTTGTACAGTGTCCTCCTGGCTGAGGCCAGGGTGAGCACAGGAGACTAGGCGCTACCCGCTGCACCCAATACAGCCAGGAGACTAGGCGCTACCCACTACACCCAATACAGTCAGGAGACTAGGCGCTACCCGCTAGACTAGGCGCTACCCGCTGCACCCAATACAGTCAGGAGACTAGGCGCTACCCGCTAGACTAGGCGCTACCCGCTACACCCAATACAGTCAGGAGACTAGGCGCTACCCGCTACACCCAATAGTCAGGAGACTAGGCGCTACCCGCTACACCCAATACAGTCAGGAGACTAGGCGCTACCCGCTACACCCAATACAGTCAGGAGACTAGGCGCTACCCGCTACACCCAATACGTCCAGAGACTAGGCGCTACCCGCTGCACCCAATACAGCCAGGAGACTAGGCGCTACCCGCTAGACTAGGCGCTACCCGCTACACCCAATACAGTCAGGAGACTAGGCGCTACCCGCTGCACCCAATACAGCCAGGAGACTAGGCGCTACCCACTGCACCCAATACGGCCAAGAGACTAGGCGCTACCCACTGCACCCAATACGGCCACGCAAAACATGCCAAGCTAAAAACATTACCCTTACTATGACCCATTGAACTATTCAAGAAAGGCAAAAAAAACCCAACCAAAAAAACGAACGTGGTCTCAGTTTCAGCATAGGTTCTCTAGTTATTGGGGTTTTTTGTTTTGTACTGGTTTTGTTTTTGTTTTGTTCCATGGCTAGAACTGAAAGGTTCAACAAGGGTGAGATTTTTGCGTACGCGACTGTTTTTGCCCACCATTCAGGTACCTACATCCCAACTTTGGGAATGATGTGTAAACGCAACACCAATGTTCGTATGTTTAAAAAAAAATCTAATCCATTTTTTAAATTAAATCTCATTCCTCAGCTAGAGCCCCAAGGTTCACTGCTGGTGAGATTTTGCATGCAACTGTTTAGCCCATCATGGGGTATAATCCATTTAAACTGGCATGCAATGGCCTACTCTTCCTAAATGCAGGACAGGTTTTATGTGTGCGCAAGATATTTTTCCTGCATTCGCACACAAGACCTCGGTTTATAGTTGCATCCGAAGGACTTTTGGGAGAGTGGAGTCAGTACTGAAGTTAACTCCAAGGGAAATTCCCCTCAAACAGGCGCCTTGGTGGTGGCTCAATCCCAGGCCATCAGACAGATTGCGAGCTCAATGGTCTAACCACTAGGCTATCCTGCTCCCCCCACCTCCCTGGTTCCTTAGTTTGAGTCTGTTATGTTTAAGTTCCATCATATCTAGAAATACAAATTCCCTCCTTGACAGCTTTTAACACTATCCCTACATTTATGGTCCATCCCTACTATTTCTGGTCCATCCACCTGGACCCTTTCACTTTGCCAAAAGCCTTCATTGGACTGACACCTTCAAATCCAGCCTCAAGACACACTTATTTTCTACCTGAGACCTTCCCTCATATCTGTCCCTAATTTTCAACAGCATCCTTTTGCAAGTCTCTGTGTGTGTGTGTGTGTGTGTGTGTGTGTGCGCGTGTGTTTGTGTGTGTGTGTGTGCGCGTGTGTTTGTGTGTGTGTGTGTGTGCGCGCATGAGTGTGTTTGTGTGTGTGTTTGTGTGCGTGCGTACATACATGCGTGTGCACGCATGGATTTGAAATATGTTGTTCATTATGTTTAAGGAGAGTTGCATGCGTGTAAATGATTTGAGTGCAAGCGCTTCAATTTGTTTGTTTTTACAAGATTCAGTGCTATGTAAATTCCATATATTATTATTATTATTAATAAGAGAAATTCAAGAGGAAGACTCTTCTGACTTTGCCAACCCTCTTTCCAAGTACATGTGCTCTGTGCTGTGCTACCGTAACCCATTAGTGGGTGATACGGAGGGAAGGATTAGTAGATGGTTGGTTACCCTATAGCAGGTTACCCGTATAGAAGAGGTTAAGTAAAATATTTTTTTCCCCAAATATGGAGTGTTTCACCTATTGGTATGTTACAGGACTTATAAAACTGTCAAAACTTACAAATACTTGTTTTTTCATCACCCACGAGAAAAGAAATATGGTTGATACCTCTAGAACACACTTACCCCCACCAGAGTGAAGTTAACCAGGGAGAACTGTTTCATCCCCATGGGGTCTGGTGGGAACAGAACAGAAAACCAGTAGGCCTAGTTACAAAAGGTAAACGACATGGTATGGAGTGATCAAGTAATTACACATGTCTAGAACATACATAAACAAGTATCACATGCTTTGTGTTTTTGCTTTTATACTGATTCCATCATTCATCATCATCATCATCATCAATGCCTTTGTGCCTTATTGGCACGTAGGGCAGCAACAAAAGTTCTCCACTCCTGTCTGTCCTGGGCTAGCTTCTGAATGGTTCCCCAGGTATGTTGGAAGGTCTTCAGCTCTGCTTCAACAGTCCGACGCCAAGAATTCTTGGGTCGTCCTCGTTTGCGTTTTCCCTCTGGTGTCCAGTGGAGGGCTGTTCGGGCGATATTTCCATGTTCCCGACGGCAGATATGCCCTATCCATCCCCATCGTCTATGCATGATGATGTTGTCCATGCTTTCTTGGTTGCAACGGGCAAAAAGTTCTTGGTTGGAGATGGTCTCAGGCCAGAAGATGCGCAAGATTCTTCTGAGATTCTTTGTGTGGAATGTGGATAGTTTGTCGAGGTCACTCTCAGTCATCCTCCAGCACTCCGAGCCGTACAAAAGGGTGGAAAGTACACAGCTCTGGTATAATCTTAGTTTGGTTCTGGTGCTGTACTGGGATGATTTCCACACATTGTTCAGATTTCTATAAGCATTTCTTGCTTTGCTAATCCGGTTCTTGATGTCGCTGCCTGCTCCACCGTCATGCCTAACAGTGCTCCCGAGGTACGTGAACTCTTCAGTTGTTGGTAAAACTTCTTCATTCACTGTGACCGGTGAGGGGTTCGATTCCATCATTGCTTATTCATAAACACACAGCAGCACCCACAGAGTTGCACACATGCACACACACACATCTCCTTTGGACAAATGATCCCCCCCCCCCCCCACAACCCACCTCCACAAAAACCCACCAAAAAAACCAACACAAAACAAAACAAAAAATGTAAACCACTAGAAATCCTTCATGCACACCAAATGATCAAAAGTGACTCAAAGGACATACTCGACCTCTCCCTAAACTAATTCCTTGAGGAGTTAGTTATCTGAGTACTGCCCTGAGTCTTTCATGCAGTACTGCAGGAGGCCAGCACCAGATTTTTCAAATAATTATGATAATATGATCAGCTATTCCATTGCTATCAACATAGCACAGACCCCAGGCAACACTGATTAAAAAAAATCTTACTTTGGACTTCAAATACCAATGTGAATTTTTGCACATATTCAAATATTTTTACTGAAAATTTGCTGTTGAAGTTTGGTTTCCATTTATTATGAAAGTTATGGGTGCCTGTTTGCAAACTCCACTCTTAAGAACTGCATTGCTGCTATAAAATTCTTCTTAATCTTTTATCCATATAAAAAATTAAATAACAATTCTTCTTTTCTGTTTCTACTTTTCTAACTTTAACATAGCTATCAACTAATGCTCACCCAGGGATTCTCCATCATCCCAGTACAGCAGACCGTAAGCAGAGGATTTCTGGTCAGGAACCACTACTAGGTTGAAGGGCTTGGTCCTCCTGCAAACAGATTAACTGACAAAATAAAATCAGGCAGAAAACCTTGAAAGGAGGCATCAGGTTTTGAACAAAACTCTCTTGTCATGTAACTGGTAAGATAAACTACTCATAAAAGAGCAGAAACAAAATAATGTTTCTTTCAATTTTTTCAGAATGGCTAGTGATGACTCATTATACCTCAGCCAAATGAATTCTTCTTCTTCAAATGCTTAGACACCAACTATTGTCTGTCATAAGGGCAAAAACGTGTTGCGCTGCTGTTAAGCGCCTGGCAAGTCTGGCCCAGCACATCTAACTTCGGCATGGGACAGAATGGTCATCTTTTAAGTCTTTCTGGAAAAAAGGCAGGAGAGAGGAACAAGAAGGCAGAAATCAGACAAGAAGGAGGCGACAGAAAGAAAAGGAACAAGGCAGAAACGAAGAGAGGGATAGAAAAGTGGGAATCCCTAGCACAGAATTTTCAGAAAGTGGGAATGCTATTTATACTGACAGGCCTCCAGCATCCCCATGGGAGAAGCCAAATGAATGATGACTGGGATATCTATAACTGTTGATGACAAATGATGCTGATGACAATGATGATCAAGGATAATTGTGATGACAATAACAGAAAAAAAGTCTTGTTGTTGAATTATACTGTCACTCTAACCAGCTGTGAATTCCATCATAGTCTTTGAAACCAGCTAGAACTATCTGGGCACTAAACCAGGTAAAAAACACCTTCCAGTGAAGTGAAGAAACCGCTTGCTCTGCCAATGTCAACATGAGAAAACAGTGGCCAGCTGCCTTGTGGTCATTCTCCCTACCTATCCACTTCGTCACAGAGTATTTTGAGCTGACTAGAACTTAAGGAATGAAACTGTAGAAGATATCTTAGCTCATATGTATGAATGTGTGTGTGTGTGTGCACATATGTAAACTTCTTTTATAATTTGACCGTTCTGCCTTCAACTCAAAGCTAGTGAAAGAACATGACAGGCAGTGGCACTACTTCACCCGATGTAGCCTCGTCAGAAATGTGCGCTTGATTTAGCATCATAGCGAACTGACATTAAGAAAATAACTTTCAATACCAGAACAAGGTCTCTTCGTTTAAAAAAACCACAACAACAAAACAAACACCTTCACAGCAGACTGTTAACCCTAGTGGCGCGGTTCCCGGAATATTCCGGGAAAGGCGGGTCTAGGCTGTGTGGCGGATCCCGGAATATTCCGGGATGACGTGGGTAGTCATAGTTGAAAGCTTACTTTCGCTTTCAAAGGTCAGCCAATGAATGTTAAGGCCGTTGTAGGCCCGCAGAAAGGGGTGAAGGTCGTTTGACACACACAAGCAACAAAGAATCTGATTGGTTAAGAGTGTATTTTAATTTTTTTTCGGACCAGCCGAGATTGTCTTCAACAAAAATGGCGGCCATCGTTTGCACTAGAATTTCTTCAATCGTTTTTCGAGCTTTTTTACAAAATTGACAGCGAGGAGGAGTTTTAGAGGCTGGATTTGGTTGAAATAAACAATGAGAGAGACGATGAGGTAAGGATTGTGGAATATTTTTGAAAAACTTGGTAAAAATCGATCGCGATCGGACTGAATCGAGCGGTGCTAGTTTTGCTGGATGGACTTTTTCGCTACTCGGCGATTTCGACGACACAGATTGTTTTACTTTATTTTGACGCAACGAGGCTTCGAAATAACTGTTGTTGAGTCAAATCGCTATGCTGCTGAGTACTTTGCATCACATGAAATCAAGCGATCTTTGTATTTTTGTCATAGAAAGCCACCACTTCGCACATTCCGCCATGACGGTCGCGATGGCGTCGATCCTGTTGCTGAACTTTTCCGAGTATTTGGTGACCGATAAAGCGATACAAACTCCTTATTTTTGAAAACTAATGTCAAGAAATAGTGTTTACCTAATCATGACATTTATGCACCGCAAGAACTTTGCTTATCGTGTTAAAATCGATCCGGGGCCCTGACAGTGGAACAGCGATCGTAGTGCGAACATGATTTTTTTTTTGGATTTTTTTTTTACATAATCATAAACACTACACACTATTATAAAATTATACTCATTTAAAAGCATATTATCTCTTCTTTCCAGTGATCTATAGCTTAACACATTTAATTCAGTTTTATATATCAATATCAAGGGTTGTTTGAGCCCACCATGCTCCAAAACAATGCTAGCCAATGTTAATTCAGCCAATAGAAGTGAGGCTTGTTGCTGTTTATTTAGCGCTACTAGGGTTAAGGCAAGTTAGAGGCGAAAAAAGAAAACCTTTTCACCTGCAGTATTATTACTCTGTACTTAGACTGACACCAAAGTTGTTTTTAGTAAGTTTATCAGAACTCATGAATAAGAAAGAAGAGTTATTCATGTTAAAATTCCAAAATAACCTCCTTTAAAATAACATGAACCACAGCTCATGTTCCTAGGTGGCAAGAAATTCAAGAGAAAGACTCCCTTGACTTTGCCAACGTTAATTTCATAAAACACTTTCTAGCATAGAAAGACCACAAGACAAAGCGATAATTCAAGAAAAGAATGCAGCAACAAATCAATGATAACAAGAAGAACCACTGTGTCCGGTCATGAGAGACTTACATGTCGTCAGTAGTAAGCGCTGGTGGGAGGCGAGGAATGATGGACCCTCCTCGGACATGCACGGTGATGGTGCTGAGTGGGGCTTCCAGAACCAGCGTCTGTTCCCCAACTGTCTGCAGCAAGGAGCCACTGTGGAGGTCGTACCACAGACCTGCTGGGAAATACACCACCACAGTGGTCATGCCCTGGAACAAATTACACCGGGGTTAATTCATTCCTATGCGCGTGTGTGCACGCACACACACATACACCCACACGCATGCACACACGCACACTCACACACACATACAACCCCCCTCCTCCTACCCCCCCCCCACATTCATTGCTACATCTTATCATATATTATCTCACTCCATCTGGACATTATCGATCATTGGGAATGTTCATCATATAACTGCTTTGTTGGAATATCCCTGATCAGGAATGTGAGATTCAGAATTTGAGTTGTATGTCTTTACTGGCTTCCAGACAAAGGTAGCTACAAGAGAGAGAGAGAGAGAGAGAGAGAGAGAGAGAGAGGAGAGAAGAGAAAGAGAGAGGGAGGGAGGAGAGAGAGAAAGAGACAGTGAGAGAGAGATACAGAAAGAGAGAGAGAGAGAGAGAGAGAGAGATGCATTCCTCTTCTTATTTATTTATTTTACTCAGCTAGAGCTCCGAGGTTCCCCAATGTCGAGATTTTGCGTATGTGACTGTTTTGGCCCACCTTCAAGGTAGCTGCACTCCAAGTTCAGGGATGCATACTTGGTATGTTTCTGTAACCCGCTGATCACTGACATGAATTACAGGATCTTTAACACGCACATTTGATCTTCTGCATACATACTAAAGGAATTAAGGCACTGGCACTTGAAGTTGACCTGGGAGATCGTAAAAATCCCCACCCTTAATTCACCAGACACTGCCAAGATTCAAACCCATGACTTGATGGATCCATGGGATTGAAGGTGAATGATTTTAACCACTCGGCTACTGCGTCTATCCTCTCCTAATACAATACAAGCCCAGGCCACAATTACTCCTATCATGACACACTGTGCATTCTTACCCCCAAATCTATCACACTGCTTCAACTGTTACAAACACACTTCTTCTACAGTAACAACAGCAATCACTAAACAAAAGACAAACGGTGAGAACTGTGTACACAGATGGTGACTTACACGTTCAAGAACAGGTGAAATTAGCAGTGAATCACCCCACATAAACTGTCGGTCCATTGACTCAGTATTCGGAAACCTGTAAAAAACACCAAAAAAATTACAAAGCAAAAGAACAAAACAAAACAAAAAACCCCAATACTTCAAAATCACGAATGCACACACACACACACATCTACCAAGGTTTCATCAATCCCTTGTTCCCACATGCCGACCACCCCCTTCTCCCTTTCCCAGTTTCCCTCACCTAATATCGCGTAGAATGAACAGACGTTAAACTGAAGATGTCTACTACAACTACTACACATGCATACACACCACCACCAATAATACCAACAATCTTAAGAACAACAAAGCAAAACTACAACATGATTTAAGCATTGTCCCATAATAACATCATTTAAGTCTTTTGGTACATAAGTAACACAAGCATAGTGTATACATATGACTGGCATGAATAAAACATGATAAAATTTTGATGAACAAGTTTGTCTTGTCACTTATCCCCCCCCCCTCCACACATTCATCTGACAAACAGGTCTGACAACACTCTCAGTGAAAGTATACATTGCTTTTCATCCTGTAAAAACCTTACATGTGACGTATGTCAGCAAAACAGAGAGGTGGACACTCACAGCATGAAGAGAGGCCTGACGACTGGTGTTCCTGTGGTGTGGCTGAGGAAGAACCAGGTATACATGAAAGGCAGCAAGCTGTAACGCAGTTCAAGAGCACTGCGCATGTAGTCCACAGCTACTGCATCGAAGCTGGCTGGGTCTTGGGGCTGCGAGTTAGCACATCAATCAGTTAGTCAAGGCCAAAAGCGTTGTCAGTTGTAGATGCAGGTTTTGGGACAAGGCCCACATTAAAACATTGCCAGAGGGACGCTACAGCCGAGTGGTGAAGACCTTTCGACTTCAATCCTATGGATCCATCAAGTCGTGGATTTGAATCTCACCGGAGTCTGGTGAATTAAGGGTGGGGATTTTTACAATCTCCCAGGTCAACTTCCAGTGCAGACCTGCCAGTGCCCTTATTCCCTTTGTGTACATACACATGCAGAAGATCAAATATGCATGTTAAAGATCCCATACTTCATGTCAGCGTTCACAGGATTGTGGAAACACAAACATACCCGGCATACGTCCCTGAAGTTGGAATGTGGCTAGCTTCGTGGTGGACCGAAATGGTCACATACGCACACTCTCACAAATGGTGAACGTCGGACCTCTAGCTGAAGAAGAAAAACAAAACAAAAAACCCCAAAACATAAACACACACAGAGAACTGTTTGCCTGGTACTATTTTTCCGTCCTTTCTTCCACGATATCAGAAAAGAAACTGAACATACCATGGAGTCAAAATACTTGTATTTCTTTTTGTTATTTTTACCATTTTTGCTGAATAAAAAAACGATGGTAAAAGATAATTCCTCTCATATTAGTTTTCAGCTTAAATCTTGGATTTGAACTACCTAGGAAGTCCATGATGACTAAATTAACAGCTGTCATGAATTTGTGATTCACTCTGAAATGAATCAGAAAACTCTTGAACTAGGAAATTTTATGTTGCAAAAGAAACACAGCATGAGTATGCTGCTAAAGTGTTGAAAAATTAAAAGTTAGCTACCATACAAATTCTAACTACATACACCAAAAAAATTACTGTCTATATTTCGTTGTCAAAGTTGTAATGGCAGTGATTCTTTTAAACTCTTTATAAAAATTTTTTTTTTTCTGTACTATTTTTAATGGAAAGCTGGAAGTGTAAAATGCAGACCTCAAAATAAAAAACAAACAGAAAAACAGAATGACTATTCTAAAATCTACCCCTTAGAAAAACACCTCAACTCAACTCAAAACACATCCGAATACAGCAAAATCACTGCTATTCATGTTACTGTCTGACTGAAGAAAATATCTAATTTTCCTGAACAGCCAAAGCAAGAGGATTGGCATTCTATGGCATTTACCGTAAAAATACCTAACAGAAACAAAACTCCTGATGCATCAAATTTTGCTTCTGTTAAGGTGAATACACAGTCCAACATAAAAACAATGTATAAATCAAACAGCCTCTGGTCCAGGCCAGAATTTTCATCAGTTTTTAATATTTCAGATAAGACCCAAGGCCTATGTTAAAGATCATTATATTATAAGATATTATGTTCAGCTTGTCTTCAGTCATGACTAGCTCTCAGCATAGCAAATGCATTCTCCTTTAACAGAAAGAAAAAATCCTCTGAAGTCATGTATGGCTGGCTGATAATGTGGAGAGGTACCTGAAAAGAGTCACACAATTGTTCAGTATATACTTACATTCTTACAGCGATTCCCAGGTGTGATGGAAGGGTCAAAGTGTGTATTTTGGCTAATTCACAGGGGGCAGGATTTTCACCAAACACAACAACAACAAACTAGTCTGTCTGTGTAATGCACAACAACACCAACAAACTAGTCTGGGTAAAAAAAAAGGTAAAGGTAAAGGTGTCCCATAACCTATAAGGTCGTAGGGGGAGCGAGGCGTCAGAGACCTCACTTCTCTAGGGCCAGCATATTGAGGGCGGCGCCCATCTCCTCTCCCTCGCTGCTTTACCTTCCCTGACCCTAAAGAGGGCAGGTACCCATTTACAGCTGGGTGAACTGGGGGAACTGTACTGAAGCCAAGGCGCGCAAACGGTCACCCATCCAACTGGTAACCACGCTCGACGCTGCTTAACTTGGCTGGGGGAAAGCGAGTGTCTGTCTGGGTAATGAACAACAACAACAAACTAGTGTGGGTAATACACAACAACAAACTAGTGTGGGTAATGCACAACAAACTAGTGTGGGTAATGCTCAACAACAAACTAGTGTGGGTAATGCACAACAACAACAACAACCAACCCGAGAATAACCCTTTTCGTTACCTTTCTGTGCAAAGAGTTGTGATTTCTCATGAATGGGTAGAATGCAGCCAGCTGCATCCATCGTATACAAAGTTCACGGGTAGTATCATTGCCGAAGCCACATGTATCCGCACCCGACATGGATATGCCAAACATGTTGGTATTCAAAATCACTGCAGAGGGAAAACAGTCGATATAAATATGAAAAGAATACATTTAAATACATAGACACAATGCCCATTTTTCATGTTGATAATATTGTTGATATTGAGAAAGTATTATCATCATGTTGATGATTATTAGCATTACTCATTTCTGTCTGAATGAATATTTCCAGAACGACACAACTGAAATAGAGAGAATGTCAAATATTGCTTTGGTGTATGTATGTTACGGTGGTGTGTTTGAGTGTGTGAATGCATATATAGCTCTTGTGAGGGCGAGTGTGTGTGTGTATGTGCATGCATGCAAGTATGGGTGCATCAGTGAGTGCTTATGCATGCAATATTTCATGTGCACAGGTGACTGAGTAACCTACTACAGCATTATAGACATCTACGTGAATGAAATGCTAGAAATGACATTCTTTTAAAAATTTTTAAATTTTTATCTCATCACAAATAACTTACACAAAAAAGAAAATGCAAGTTTACTGACCCCATCAATGTTGATATCAGACAATACTTTCCTACAGACCTTCCTAATCAACAAACAGCTGGTGTGAATCATTGCATGACTTAGCAAGTATATATTTTCTGATCAAAACAAAACAATGACAAAAAAACTTCATAAACCTACAAAGACATACATGCATGCTTTGAAGTTTAATATTATTTTTGTAATTAATTCTCTTAAAAAAAAAAAAAAAAGCAACGTGTAAAACAAAAATGCCATGGAAGTTTTAAAAAATCTAAAACAAAGACTTAAGAGAGAATGAAGATCACATAGACAGCTCCCTCCAATGTTGAAAAGAAAGATGCAACATGAAATTTCAAACACCTCAGCAATGCTCGCATGACACAAGGCAGAAGTTAGATTTATAAACCCCATTTAATCAGTTTATATGATTGATGAAGGGAGTAGGATAGTTTAGAGGTTAGAGCACTGAGCTAGTGATCTGATGGCATGGGTTCAAACCACCATCAAGACATTACTGCAATGCGATTTTCCCACTGAAGTCAACATCAGTAATGATTCCACTGCCCCCAAAAGACTCTTAGATGAGACTATAAACTGAAGTCCTGTACACGAACACACATAGAAATCTTGTACACATATAGAGAAGCCTGTTCTGCCTTTTGGAAGAATAACCCATTGTGTGCTGGTAAGGATGGATGACAAAATCTTCTTGTAAAAAATGCATGTATACTGGTATCTTGTTTGGACATCATACCCAAAGTCGCCTACCTTAATGGTAGCCTAACAGTTGCATAAACAAAATCTCACTTCATAGCCTAAGAACAAAAACACGCCCCTCCCCCGCTTACAAAATCATTTCAAATGCTTGAAAAAAATGAGAAAATCCTGCAATGGAGCAAAAGCTTGTGAGTGAACTAAAACAGGGACTTCAAAGCAAAACTATTTGTTCACTAAATAATAATCCCTCTGTAACAGTATGAAGGTCCAAACATAATTTTGAAACAGACAGACTGAACACAGCAACTCCTACTTGGAATGGAGTAGTAGAGGTCAGGCCACAATGACCGGTTATCTCCAGACCAGTGGGCGCCAAAACGCCCTGACCCCACAAACGTGGAGCGGGACAGAATGAAGCTCCTCTTGCCCAACAGTTTGGTCAGGCACCTGGAAACAACATTTCTGATTAACAGCAAAGTATTTAAAAAAAATAAAATATATATATATATATATATATATAAAATTCTTGCTGTATGCCGAGGCAACGCTGGCATTTTTTTTCTTCCCCAGAGCTGCAATTACACTTTTAGGTTTGGAAGTTTTTCTGTGTTTTATAAATCACACTCATTCTGTCAAGTTCACTCCCCCTTCCCCCCCCCCCTCCCCCCCGGATGCCAGTATAAGTAGCACCCCTCGCTTCCTGAAATTCTGTGTTAGAAACTTCCCCCTTTCTATTGCTCCCTTTGTCTTTACCTTTTCCTTTATCGATCTCTTGAAATTTTTCCTGCCTGGTAAGCCCATTCTCTTAACTTTTTTCAAACAAATCTTAAATCATTTTTGATGAACTTTTTAATGAGCTGCCCTGAAGTTGGAATGTGTTGACTGAGGCTAGCGAGCAGACCTGCTGCATGAGTTACATGCACAGGTGACGACCAGGCATCACACATTCTATCTAATATGGCAATGCAAATCATTCAACATTTTCTGTCAACAACCACACTTCAGTTTAAGTTCATTCTTGTTGGTGTCTGAGGAGAATTTTTGTTTGTTTGTTGTGGGTTTTTTTTTCCATTCCTCAGCTGGAGCTCTGCGGTTGACCAATGGTGAGATTTTGTGTATGCCACCATTTTTGTCCACCATGAAGGTAGCCACATTCCGACTTCAGGGATGTATGCTGGGTATGTTTGTATTTCCGTAACTGACCGAACACCGACATGAATTACCGGATCTTAAACATGAATATTTGATCTTTCGCATCTGTATATTCACGAGGGGAATTAAGGCACTGACAGGTCTGCACTTGAAGTTGACCTGGAAAATCTCCACCTATAATTCACCAGACACTGCTGAGATTCAAACCTGTGACTTCATGGACCTAAGGGACAGGAGTCAAATGCTCTTAACCACTCAGCTAAAGCGCACATCATTTGTTGTGTATGATATAGTGCAGAACTATGCAGCACAGCTGAATGAGTATAAATAACGCAAAGCTGCAGCAAAACGAAGCACTACAGCATACAGTAATATAGTGAGGGCAACACACTCTTTTCAGTGCAGTAGAAAACAGCCTAAAGCAGCGTTGTACAGGTCTGGACAGTATCTCCATCTACTATTTAAATTTTTTTTTTTTAATTGTAATTTTTTTAAATCTATCTACCGTTTTTTTGAGGAAACTGAGCTGATTATGATACAGTACTTAACTTCATAAAGTTCTGCTTTGCAGAACCCTCCATCACCCTGCCAGAGAGTACATCCTTTATGTGTGTGTGTGTGTGTGTGTGCGTGCACGCTTGTGTGTATACATTTGAATTTGTAAAAACTATTAATTGTAACTAATTGCATGTGAAAGACTAGGATGAATGAAAGCGCTTTGATTTTTGTTGTTGTTGCAAGATATAGTGCTGTACAAATTCTATGTCATATTATTATCATGTAGTACAGCATAGTCTTCATAAGAATTTACCAATCAGTATTCAGATAAAGGCAAAATAAATCAGAGGGGAAGAAGGAAAGGATGAGTGAAAAGAACATACATTTTGGTGATGAGCATCTCGCTCCAGCCATACATGTTGTGCAAGTTGTAGTGAGAGGACAGTGCTTGTTTGGCAGAGGGGCAGATAGTCTTTGACTCGAGTGATTTCCCATTGATATCTGTAACAGACGAGATCCCAAGTCATGGTCACAATGACATCAAAGATAACTAAAAACAATGCTGTTACTGGTACAGCAGCTACTTCATTAATTTTTTAATAAAAATAATTCACAGTTTTCCTTTGTTTGACCAAGTACATTTATCCCCCCAAAATCAGTCCATATGCCAAACGTATACAATTATACTGAGGCAGACTTCATAACCAGCTGCCATGGTGCAGTGGTATGCCAGTGTGGAGGACTTCAGGCTGTGGTAGGCGGTTGTGGGTGTAATGCCAAATTCAGACAGGGACTTTTTTAGGTTCTAGGTGGCTTCTATCCACAGCCGACAATTTTATGGGCTCAACTGGAAGGCTAGAACTGATTAGTTAAGCAATATCTACTTCATAGATGCAAACTTTAAGAATGTTGCTCATATTACTTGACTTATTCAGCTGGTGTCTGTATCTCTCAGGGCTGATGGCAACAGCATATATTACAGAAGAAACAGAAAGTAAGGACCCGTCTCATCCTAGACTGAAACCCCCCAGCATAGCTATTTTCATTGCCACCATCAGTGATACACTCACAGGGAAAGGAAGCTTTCTCTGACTTGTTGGCCCTTGTAGGCTTTTGTCTTATGATGAGTTCAGAAAACTAGGTAAGTTTTAGTCTTTGACACCATAATTTAGCTGACCCAATGTGGTATACATTCATTATTCTGAATTAGACATCTAAAACTGAAACCTAAGTCCATTCGGCAGCATAGCTTACTTTCTAACATAAAGAACAACAAAAGCATCACAATGCAACAAAGAACTAAACTCACCTGGTGGAACATAAGGTGGGTCATCTAAGGGCCCAACACCACAGCCATACGTTGAACCATTCACAAAGTTGGACATCTCATTCATGTCCTGCAGCCATATAACCAGTGACAGAATATTAGAAAACTTAGCAAAATGTTACACGAAATACCAATTTAATGGAAAGAAAATACTATACAGCGGGTCTACTCAAGCCATTACTTCAGGTTTGTCATTAACTTCTCCAATGGAGGATCTAAAATGAAGCTGAAGTTTTGTGGGAAAAAAGTCAAATCATGAAGATATTTAAAAACAAGACAAATAATTAAACAAAATTCCCCAAGTTGTTTTTTTTATTTCACTCACCATTCAAACTGCCAGAGAAGACTCCGAGACTGACTTTACAGCTAGCATCATAGCATACAAAATCACATATTCAGATAATGCAGAACAATAAACAATGGTGTAACAACCCCCCCCAGCTATTTCAGAGTATATGAAGTACTCACCAGCCATATGCCATCAAACTTGATCTGGCCATAGTAGCGCTTCATCTGATTATACCAGTACAGCTGAGAGTTGGGGTGGGAAAAGTCAGGGTAGGCAGTCAGGCCTGGCCACACCTGTTCACAGACAACAAACATACCTGTCCTATTACACACCTTAAATCTTCAAAGTCCAAATGTGGCTACCTTAACAGTGGTATGTCACAAAAGTCTTACCATTGGTGAACCTTGGAGCTCTAGCTGATGAACTAAAGAATATAGAATATACTTTAAGTGTTATGGCTAGCCAGCCCTAGGTGAATTTAAAACTGAAGCACTGAAAAGCAGAATATGCTTAAAAAGTGGCACCTTACACAGCTATTCACACAAACCGATCTTTTCTCATGATAAAATTCATCAAACTCACTAGAAATTCACTTAAGTTCATACTGACATGTGCACACACACCTGTCCACTCACCCACCAACAGAAAGACAGACAAACAGTTCTTTGAACTAACATTCCTACAATGAAATATATGAAGACAACAGACAATGCACTGTAAAGCAAATGCCCCTTTTCACTTTTAAGATTAAGAAAAAAATAATTTTCATACAAACTGCATTTATGCAAAACAAAAAAACATCTTATTTCAGACTTAGCCAGGGAATGGGACACAAGAGACTGGATATAATGTTTCTTTCACTTATATCTTTGGCCCAGGCCAAAAGCTATGTCTGTTACTGATGTAAGCCAAGTAAAAAGCCTACATTAAAATGTTATGCTGTAAAATGTTGGGTTGAGATTGCCTTCAGCCATGACAAGCTCTTAACACAACAACCTGCACTCTCCTTTCATTAAAGGAGAAACAATTCCTATGAGGTTGGAGTATGGCAAACTATTTGACAAGGTACTTAAAAAACAGTCATAATAATAATAATATATGGAATTTATATAGCGCTGAATCTTGTAAAAAACAAACAAATCAAAGCATACACGCAAACTTCTCATCTAGTGTACAACTTCAATCTCACAGTGATTCCCAGGTGGGATGAGTGAATCAGGGTGCACATTGTGGGGATCCCCAGGGTGTTAAGCTGGAGAAAGCGTAACAATGACTTATATCTGGATTTACAGCAAGAAAAGCTTCACAAGTTGATCTATATACACACCTTGCCAATCAGGACCTGTCCTGTGGCATTTTTGATGAAGACGTCCATCATGAGGCCGTCATCATAGGGGGGATATGTTCCTGGCTTCTGGGTACTGCTGATTCCTGGGTCCTGTCAACAAGGAACTCTGTCAGTGTGCCTGTCTCTTGTATGTGGCAAATGACAATCTAATTCATAGATGTATGCGGCATGACAATCTAATTCATAGATGTATGTGGCAAATAACAATCTAATTCATAGACGCATGTGGCATATGACAATCTAATTCATAGATGTATGTGGCAAATGACAATCTATTTCATAAATGTATATGACAAACAACAATCTAATTCATAGATGTATGTGACAAACAACAACCTAATTCATAGATGTATGTGACAAACAACAATCTAATTCATAGATGTATGTGACAAACAACAATCTAATTCATAGACATATGTGACAAACAACAATCTAATTCATAGATGCATAAGACAAATGATAATCTAATTCATAGATGTATGCGACAAATGAATATCTAATTCACAGTTACCAAAAAGTGAAAGAAAACGATACAATATAAAATCATAAGTATTCTTATATAAAAAAGAATTCCAAAACATCTAAAGCATATAGCGGAATATCTAGTAGTCACAATTTCATTCTTCTTTCCGCTTTAAAAAAAAAGAGCATGAACTGATGGAATCTCTTATGTGTAGACACATACACACACACACACAAAGCAAAAAAACCAAAAAACCGAGAGAGGGGGAGACAGTGAGAAAGACAGAAAGAGAGGGAGAGAGATAAAGAAGAGGGAAAAAGAGAGTGAGTGGGAAAGGGAGAGTGTGAGAGAGAGAGTTTTCATGTTTGAAAATAATAATACTATAAAGGAGAAAGATAATTTTCTAAACTGTGTGCATGGGTAAAATAAGAGTATGGGTGTGTTAGGTGTGTCTGCTTAGTGCGAGTTTGAGCACATGCACGTGTGTGTGCAGATTGTGTGTGTATGTGCATGCATGTGCACACACAATTGAGTGAGAGTAATGTGTATGCAAGTGACAGCATGCACATCTGTGAATGCATATGTGTACACACGCATGTACACTTTTATTTCAAATCCTGTTTTGTCCACAGCTGCATTTTCACCCTGCAGTTTCAAAGGAAATATCCATACGCCATCACCCTCTATCCTCAATAACATTTCTCACAGATCTAGAGGAAAAAAGAGAGGCTGGCGTACAATATCATGACATAACGCTGGTTATGCTTGTGCAGGTCATCCACCACAAGGTCAAGGCCGGCGTAACTGCCATTGGAGTCATAGGTCCAGTCCTTGTAGGCCTCCATGTAATCAATATCGCTCCACTGGACATCCTGCTCACAAACAACACACATTGTTTCCATTTTTCTCTTCAAATTCAAACAAATATACAAAACACCAGTCTCACATATAATAGTTGTATGGGATCACTTTCAACAAAATCAATAAAAGAAACATTTTTCTTTCTCAAAAAAAAAAAAAAAAGTGAAAGCAAAAGTTCTATATTACCTAGCAAATTATCCTTTACAAAGCTTACAAAGACTGGATTGAAATGGTGGCTTTCTTATACTAGCAATAGAAGACATGTCAGACAAAATATGAAGTCACCTCCTCAAATGCTTTTCTTTTCATTCCTTGGCTAGAGCTCTGAGGTTCACCAATGGTGAGATTTATGCGTATGCGACCATTTTTTCCCCCACCATTTAGGTAAATGCATTCCAACTTCGAGGATGAAATGCTAATTTGATTGTTTGTTTTCATATCTATGTGTCCCAAGGGAGGGCCACTGAGAGTGAGGTAATTTTGCTACACTACCTCTCCTGTGAAATCACTACATAGATGCTTTTAAGTAATGTAAAACTCACTGGTAAGGCCTCAGAGAAGTGTGTTGAGTATGCCTATGTTTCTGTTTTCTAAAATGCTAAAGTTGTTGTTGTTGTGCGTTCCCCAGCTTTACACTCTGGGGGTCACCCAGATCGTGCACTCTGACTCGTTCATCCCACCTGGGAATCACTGTGAGATAGGAAGCACACCGAATGGAAGTTTGCGTGTATGACTATTTTCAAGTACCTCGCCAAATAGGCAGCCATACTCCGACTTCAGAGGATTTTTTTCTCCTTTAAAAGAAGAGTGCAGGTTGTTATGTTAAGAGCTTGTCATGGCTGAAGGCAATCTCAACACAGCATTTTACAACATAACAACATTTTAGTGTAGGCCTTGGCAATTAACTGACATCAATAACTGACACAGCTTTTGGCCTGGGCCAGAAATGCTAAAGTGAATAACAGGATCTTTAGTATGCATACTTTTTATATGTGCACACATGATAGGGATCATAGCATGACAGAATCTGGACATAAGCTGATATGGCAGATTGTGAAAATACCCACCTTTTGTTTCACCTGTGTCATTTCAATTGATGACTCCAGGATTTATACTCAAAGGATTAGGAGTTTGATTCTGACAGAGGTCCCCCCCACACCCTTTTTTTT
This sequence comes from Rapana venosa, assembly GCA_028751875.1. Classification (NCBI taxonomy): domain Eukaryota; kingdom Metazoa; phylum Mollusca; class Gastropoda; order Neogastropoda; family Muricidae; genus Rapana; species Rapana venosa. The sequence goes on along the minus strand of CM054134.1, from coordinate 25,884,459 downwards.
TTTTTTCCCTGAGAGAGGTTTTACACACTCACTAACTGAAAGACCCCCCAACATATTATGGCTTTTCCACTGTATCTATAGATTGTTGTCTGACAGACTACAGTTGTATACTATGGCCCAGGAACTGAACCTAAAATTTGTTGCTTTTAAGTTAACGTAAAAAGAGACAAAAGATTTCCCACTTTTAGATCAGAACAAATACTGACAGATATGATAGGTTAATCAACACAGCAGCTACCTTAATGGTAGGTTAAAAATAGCAGTCGCATACGCAACATCTCACCATTGAAGACCCTTGGACTTCTGGCCGAGGACCCAACCAAACAAACCAAAAAATCAACACTTGACCGTTTTTAAATTTATTATTTTGTATTTAAAAAAAAAAAATAATATTTAAAAAATACAAAATAGGTAAAAATTCCACTCTCTTTAAAAAAAAATCAAACAGTAATTACATAAAAAGTTCACTGCCCCAAAACTATCTGCCACAAAATAGTCAAACGTGACTGCAGTATCAAAGGACAGAAGAAAGGAAGGGGAAAAAGTCCACATACACATAGTATTTTGGCAAATGGAGAACGTAACAAGTCCATGATACATAATACCAACAGCATTTTGGCATAGAAAGAAAGGAAAATGTCCACATGTAAAATATTCTTCTGGCACAGAAATAGGACAAAAGCTCAATAACACAGCCGGTTTTCTTGACAACGAAAAAAAAAAGCAAATTTGGTATTCCCCCCCCCCCCCCCCAAATAATACAAAGGGTATTTTGGCACTGAACAAGAGGTCTTTGAGTGTTTTGTTTTTGGTTAATGTTGTTAATACTATTTTCTAAATTAAAAAAATATATGCAGTTAGTATTTGTGCACGACAAAAGAGAAAAAGTATTGGCAAGAAAAAAAAAAGAGAAAAGTTCACATACATACGGTATCTTAGCAGCTCGGTTTCTCTCAATCACTGCCTTCAGATTTGTAGTGTTGTCATAACCCCAGCGACACAGATGGAAACCCAGAGACCAAAATGGCGGCATGGTGGGTCGACCAATCAGAGAGACGTACTGCTCCACCACCTGTAGCGGTGAAGGTCCGGTGAGGACGAAGAAATCCAGAATACCTCCAAGTGACCGGTAGGTCAGTCCACCCTGCCCTCCAGCATAGGGCTGAAGGACCACCTCTGAAAAACACCACCAGTTCATGTATTCTCAGCTGCTTGTCAGACTTCACATAACTTTTACATCCCTGAAGGCAGAATGCAGAAACCTTACTGGAGTGAAATCAGTCGCATACACAAAATCTCATTGTTGGTAAAACCTCAAAGCTCTAGCCAAGGAACAACCTACCTCCCCCCCTCCCCTTCCCCGACCAAAAAAACCAAAAACACCCTGGCTGAAAAGTCTTCCAGATGTTGTTGGCAGGTAGTAAAAGTCACCCCAAATATAAAGACGAAGAAACAATTAGGAAATACAAAACAATTACATCTTTGTCAACTGACACCAAAAAGGAATGTAATCACCAGTAAGTTATTCAAAGGCTTTGCTCTTTGCTACTTTACACTTTTACAACAATCATGCTGGCACTTAGAATGCCCCCCTCCCACCACACACATACATACAACAGTACATATCTTGGAAATAGAATAGATGTACATTCACTTAGGCTTGGAGTGATAATACAGCAATGCACACACACACACACACACACACACACACACACACACACACACACACACACACACACACACACACACACACACACACACACACACATACATTCTTACTCTGTCTCTCTGTGAAGACACTCAGCTACATCAATTTACAATATTGTTTACAAATTAGACATATGTCAGCCTTTATGATATCCTTATGACAATTATTCAGGTTCAGATAGCAGGCAATGTGGCTTTGTAAAAAAGCTTCAAATATATACTTCAAAACGAAGCCAAGTGCATTGCACAGGAGACCCTAAGCCACTAAGCCTCATGCAGTTCACAGGTGTATCTAAAATTAGTAGTGTAACTTATAATGACTGTTTACAAAGAGAAGCAACTCAAGCCAGTCCCTTGTAAAAGCAACTCAAGCCAGTCCCTTGCACACAAAAAAGTACACTTTTATTATAAGCAAAAAATAAAAGTTCATTTAACACTGACAGAGATAAAATGCATACCCAAGGCATTACTACTGAAGAGGAAGACTCCATGAGCACTGCCTTCTGGCTCCAGATTCAGGTAAAATGGGTGGGAGCCATAAAGATTTCCACCTGCCTGTACACAGTATTTATAAAAAGCTATGTGATCACATAACTTGAGTTGGATTTATTCAAATACATCATATCATCATACCACAGCACCAAAACCACCCTAGCCCACACCTTAAACACACTTCTACACGCATCTGATTCAGGAAAAATTTGCCTTCTCACTCTTCTCGACTTATCTGCAGCCTTCGACACTACAGACCACTCAATTCTTCTCTTCTGTCTCCAAAAAACTTTTGGTATTAAAGGCACAGCCCTCACCTGGTTCAGTTCATACCTTACAGATTGATTCCACACAGTTGCAGTAAACAAGATTCAATCAACAACTGCCAAACTTGAATGTGGAGTCCCACAGGGATCAGTTCTCGGCCCTGTTCTTTTCACTCTCTAAACTGCTCCTCTTTCACACATAATAAATCGTCATCAGATCAACCATCATTTTTATGCAGATGATTCTCAAATTCTTAGCAGTGATACTCCTGAAAATCTGCCTTCTCTCTTGATTAATATGTCATACTGCCTTCAAGATATCCAAAATTGGATGATACAGAACAAATTATAGCTAAATGCAGATAAAACCGAAGCCATGCTTGTAGGAACCAAACACAAACTCTCTTCCATCACAACAGCTTCAATAGAATTTGGCAATACGACTATACGTCTGTCCCTCTATCTACTGCTGTGAAATATCTAGGGGTCGTTATAGACACTACACACTCTCCATGCAAAAATTCATCACCCAAACCTGCCAGTCATGCTACTATCAATTGTGGCACATCAGTGCAGTTAGAAAGTACCTGTCCACTGATGCAACATCCAAACTAGTCACGTCTCTCATTCTTTCACGTCTGGACTATTGCAATTCTCTTTTGGCTGGACTGCCAGCATCATCTATCCACTCTCTTTAACGTATACAAAACTCTGCAGCTCGCCTAGTCCTCAGAAAGAAAAATCTGAGCACATTACTCCTCTCTTGCGATCTCTCCACTGGTCACCTGTGCCACAGAGAGTAAACTATAAGATCAGTACCCTCTGTTACAAATGCCTCCATAAAACAGCACCTTCCTACCTCTGTGAATGTCTTCACCTGTACACTCCTTCTCGTTCCCTCCGCTCTGCTGCACATACCTTGTGCTTAAGAATACCTAGATTCAACCAGTCCACCGTTGGCTGTTGCTCTTTCTCTGTTTCTGGTCCATCGATCTGGAATGACCTCCCTCTCTCCCTTTGCCAAAAGCCTTCTTATGACGCTTTTAAATCCGGCCTCAAGACACATTTATTTCAAACCTAAGATTCTCGCCTCTTGCATTTCATTTGTGTCCCTGCCCTCAACAGCCAAAACCCCATCACCCTGCAGGAATGTACAACCTTTATTGTGTGAGTGGGTGTGCATGTGTGTGCGTGCGTGCACGCAAGCGTGTGGGTATACATTTGAATTTGTAAAAAAAACTATTAATCGTAACTGGCTGCATGTGAATGAGTACGATGAATGAAAGCGCTTTGATTTTTTGTGTGTGCGAGATATAGAGCTCTATAAATTCCATTTATTATTATTATTATTATCATATCAGTATGCATACATATACAACTGACACATCAGGTTAAAAATTTAAAAAACAAACAAACATATACATATGAGAAGACATGAACATCTATGATAATTTTCAACCAAATTATGTGACAAATCGAACTGACTCTTTTCCACATAGTAAAATAAAAACGCTTGCGCTCATTGAAATTCCTTTTAAAAAGAGCTTAAATTATTTTATTTTTCTATTGAAACTAAGGGATTTACAAGCAGAAATGCAAATTATACAAGCTAAAAAAAATTATATTCTACATAAATCTCTGATCATAACAAGCTGTTAAATTCAGCAGTTGAGTCAAAATGATTCACAACAGTGCGCTGCACACACACACACACACACCACTCACACACACACACACACACACACACACACCAACACACACATACACACACACACACACACACACACACAGAGCCAAGGAGCATGTATATAATCAAAAATGTATCAATCTCAGCACACTAAAGGAAAAAAAAGGGGCAAAAAAATCCAACAGATCCCTATGTTGAACAGGTGCCTACATCTGGGCCTATATCCCTGTTCCAGATGACAAGTTTGCTCCAGTTGATGTTCAGTCTCAGAGGTCCCTGGTGCTCCCCCAGACCATAGATGTTGGGAGTGGACAGTCTGGTTCCTATCTGGAGGAACTGGTCAGCGAACACCAGAGGGGCCATGTTACGGGAGTCGAACCTGGACCATGCAACAACGAAGAAAATAAGCAACACCCCAGCTTTTTGAAAATGAATCTTTTTTTCATTGCTTAGCTAGAGCTCTGAGGTTAAACAGTGGTGAGATTGTTGAGTATGTGATGTCCACCACCCCCCCCCCCCCCCCCCCCCCCCCCCCTTCTGACTTTGGGGATGGTGTCTGAGCATGACACTGGTGTGAATGCATTTTTGAAAACTCGTCATCCATTCCTACTGGCACGGAATGGCAAACTCTTTCAAAAGGCGGAAAAGGTTTTTAATGTGTGAGCAAGATGTTCTGTGTGCATTTGCACATGGGGCCTCGGTTTATACAACTTTATAGTCTCATCTGAAGGACCTTGACATTCAGTTTGGTTTTCTCATCAAATTGGGAAGAAAGGGAAAGGCTGGGAGTCGAACCCAGAACCTCACAGTTTACTTGCCACCTTCCTTCTTGAAAATGAAGAAAAGAAAGAAAAACAAACCCCAATAAATTAACACTATAACAACAAACATGTGCAGTGATTTTTTTTTTTTAAAGTGTCAACGCCCTTTTATTAGTAATATTACAAAGACTGAGGTGAGAGACTGAGGTGAGAGAGAGAGAGAGAGAGTGAGACACACACACACACACACACACACACACACACACACACACACACACACACACACACACACACACACACACACACACACACACACACACACAGAGAAAAAAACCAGAGACACAATACACGAGCACATGTATGCATACACATTACACATGCTTATGAATAGACTACACATTTCCACATCCCTTACACATTCACCCATTATCTACAGGAAAATCTATGTGAAAGCCTGCTTTTTCTTTGTTTTTTTTTGGTTTTTTTGTTCCTTGGCTAGAGCTCTGAGGTTCACCAATCAAGAGACTTTGCATATAAAAGATATATATAAATATATATAATATATATATATATATGCAATTGATTTTGCACACCATGAAGGTAGCTGCATTCAAACCTCAGGGATGTCTGCTGGATATGTGTGTGCTTCCATAACCCACCAAACACTGACAAGAACTACTGGATCTTTAACTGCATAATCTCATCTTCTGTACATGTGTATATATACACATTGGGAATTAAGGTACAGGCAGGTGTGCACGTACAGTTGACCTGGGAGGTTGTAAAAGTCCCCATCCTTAATTCACCAGACACCACTGACATTCAAATCCATGACTTCATGGACCCATGCGATTGAAGTAGCACGGTCTTAACCACTCAGCTATACTCCCAATAGTGTCCATTGAAAGCCTGCTTAAAAATGGATGTATTGCAGAAGTCAGAATGCAGCTACCTTAGTAGTAGGGAAAAAACAGTTGCATGTCACAGGAAATCTCACCGTTGGTGAACCTTGGAGCTCTAGCCAAGGACCCCCCCAAACCCCCCCCCCACCACCACCACCACACACACAAAACACACCCAACAACAACAACAACAAACAAAACCCATAAATGAATGTGCCTTAAGATGGGCTTCAAACTTCAGAGTCTGAGTGTTACAGATTGGACAGCAGAGACATCCAAAATTTTGGTGCAGTAAAGCTTAATTTTAAATGCCTGTTCACTCACAGTCTCCAGTTTGAAACTGGGGAGTTTTAACAGCTTTTTCATGGAAGGTGCGAGAAGGTTTACAAGAATGACAGTATTTATTATCAGTAGGAATTTTGCTCTGAAAACAAATATTATGACAATAAAACTGTTCCTCACACTTACAGAGTAGCTCCGTTGCTCTTTCTGGTGATCTGAATGCCAAATGGACTGTGCTGGAGGATCACATTGTAGTCTGCCTTCTCAAGGGGGATGGCGCTGGAACCTGAGTTCAGGTCCATTGGCACTTCATAGCGTTGGTTGTTTGGGTCAAAGATCTGAAAAATAAATTTGATAATTATTATTTTCATACAGCAGTCTTTCCTTTGTTATAACTTAGTTTTAAAGCTGCTTTTTCCCAGTTTCATTTCTTAAAATTATTTTTTTGATTTGATTGAGACTGGCAAAGTGAATTTGTGAGTGAATGTGTGTGTGTGTGTGTCACTGTGTGTGTTCAAACTATTTCATGTTTTTCAAAAGTCATGATATTAGACAGTGTGAGTGTGTGTGTGTGTGTGTGTGTGTGTAAGTGTGTGTGTGCGCACATGCATGCATGTGCTCAAATTATTTAATGTCTTTTCACAAGTTAACACAAGTTGTAAGTGGTTACGTAATCTGCACTTGTTTTCCTCCAATACTATTTCTGCATTAAAAGTTAACGCAGTTGTGATATTAATAATTTAGACAGTGTATCACTGTGTGTGTGTGTATGTGTGTGTGTGTGTGAAGTCAACTCAAAATGATCTTTATTCAGGGTAAAAGATTAAGTTTTTACAACTGTTTTTCATCCTCCCCTCACAAAAAAAAAAATCAAGAAAATTGACATATAATTAACTCAATGGAGTTGCAGTGAAATGGATCCAGTTGTTTTGTGGTGATGTATCACTTTGGCTATATAGTATATTTGAAAAATTCAGCAGACTTACTCAACATAATAATGACACACACATTATACATCCTTGAAAAGTTTATAGTGTCTACTTTTGAGATTGTTTCACAGTTTTTCAATAGATGACTCCATTTATTTTTTTTTACAAATTTTCAAAAATGTCACCGAATGCTGAAAAATAAACAGTTTTGAAAATTAGGGCTGCTTATCTTGCATGCCTTGAACTGTTCATCAACTAGTCCCCTTCAAGCAATGCGATGATTTTTCACCAAAGTATAGTTCCCTGAAGTTGGCTGAATCCATCTGATGTCACTTTTTGTACAACAGATTAAAAAAAAAAGAATCATAACACTGGAGAGCCTGAAATCCCAAAGATATCACTTGTTGACATGTCAAACAAAATTAGCCAACAGACACAAACTAGGCATGCTTATGGTCAAGGAAAGCAACTGTGCTTAGAAAACTGATTGCCCTACAGGCCAGAGTACTTTCCCTTGAGTTGAACATCACTTAGTGTATTTAAAAAAAATTTGTAATTCTGCTGAATCTTAAGCCGAATCTTAAGCTTCGGCACGTCACAATGATGGAGAGGAGTGCCGAAGCTTAAGATTCCGCACAACTTCAATGAGTTAAGCATTCAAAATACAATGACAATGTTGATACATGTTGAAAAAAAAATGAAGCTTAAAATAAAAAAAATCCAGACTAACAATTTAAAGTAACAAAACATGATAAAGCAAATCAAGACAGTATAACATAGGCTCAAGTCATACACAATACAGACAAATGAAGAAGAAAACAAAACAAAATCCCCCAAAACACAAAAAACCAAGACTCACAAAACAAGATAAAACGAAACAAAGTATAACATAAGCTCAAGTCATACAGACAAATGAAGAAAATACTATTTTTAATAACAAAGGTAGGAATAACAACAAACTAGCCAGATGTAAGGTAACCTCGAGTATAAAAGTGGACTTACAATTTGTCCATCAGAAGTTTCTTCAAGAGTTTCTTGAACATTTGTTTCGAAGGAGCTGATTTTAAAGAGATAGGTAGACTATTCCACACTGTTCTTCCTGAATAAGCAAGGTTTAAGTTATAGAGATTATTATAGGGTCTGGGTAAAGACAATCTATGAGCAGGCTTGTTTTTATTAACGGCAACATTTTTTCACAATTTTGTTTGGGGCTTTTCTGTTTATATATATATATTGTACATACATAGACACTTGTGGAAATGTAGACTGTCTTTGAGTGGAACAATATCTAATTCTTTGTAGTTATTGGTGGTCAATGTATTCAATCAGATTAGTTTAGATACAATGATAATTCTTGTATGTAGGCAGCTTATAAGCTTTAGGTTTATTTTACTAGCACTATCTTGAAACATAATTTATGAGAGATTGAATATGTGTGTGAAAGAATAGTTTTCATGATTGTAGGTTTAGAAAATGTTTGATTTTTCTAAGTTGATATAGTCTTACTGAGATTCGTTTTCCTAAAGTGTCTATGTGTTCTGACCAAGATAAATCATTGTCAATTACTGTACCTAGTTCTTTGAGTGAAACAACTTCTTCAATTTTTTGGTCCTTGGATAAATATTGGCGTGAATGGAAACGCAAGTTCTGTCTTTTTTGCCGACTTGTTATAAACATACATTTTGTTTTGTTTGAAATAAGAGACATATGATCGAGTTCTGTCCAGTTGAGATGTATGTACACATGTGTGTGTGTGTGTGTGGTGTGTGTGTGTGTGTTGTGTGTGTGTACATTGGTGTGTTTATGTCTATAAGTGTGTGTGTGTGGTGACTGTGTATGTGCATGTATGTGTGACTGTGTATCACTGTATGTGTGTGTGTGACTGTGTTACTGTACATGTGACTGTGTGTCAACTGTCAAGTGAAGTGAATGTGTGTGTATCTGTGTATGTGTGTGTGTGTGTGTGTGTTGAGAGAGAGAGAGAGAGAGAGAGAGAGAGAGAGAGAGAGAGAGAGAGAGAGAGAGAGAGAGAGAGAGAGAGAGAGAGAGAGTGTGTGCAATCCTGTGTGCCCAAATGAGTATGCATTCATATACATATGATTGTAGTTTGTTTGTTTTGAACCTAATTTTTTTTCTCAATTTATATAATTAGAAAATGCCTTACCCTAAAGCGGACCATCTTTTCTGACAGATAAATTATGTTGATCTGGAGTTTGATCACATCATTCGGGTAAGGTGATGCTGTTTTCCTGGTCAGTTTGGCTGTCATGCCCTTAGATGATGAGTTCAACGATGAAATGGCGTAGCTAACATGATTGTCAGGATAGTAACAGCAAGGCACATCTGTTGATGTTGCTGCAGGTCTCCAACAGCAGCCCCGCCCTTCACAGATCTCCTGCGATACGTCTCTGTAATCTGGGAAGCAGTCAAATCGATTAGACTCTGCTATTGAACAAGATAATGAGTCTGTTTGGATCCGTAACTTTTTTGGGTCATGGATGACGTCTCTGTGGTTAGAACCATTAGACCTGCTGATGCCAGGCCGATCAACCAATCCATCAAGTTCGATCCGAGTCACCTCAGTCAAAAGCGTTCCTGACTTATCCCATTTTGTAGTTGGGAGAACCGCAGGGACGTATGGATTACTGCTAAACAGACGCAAAACTTCAATAAAAAGAAAAAAACTGATCAAAATGCCCACTACCAACCCTAGATTGGAAAGGCTGCGTCGTCCCCGGACAAAGTTTTGCGTTGTCATGCTGAAATACTCAAGAGACGAAGGATTGCGATCGTATGAATATTTGTTCTCATCGTTTCTTTTCGACAGATTCCCTCCGCCTCGTTTCATACTGCAGTTTGGATTTCTCTATCTGAATGCTGATTAATTATTGACCACTGAACACGGAAATAGGCTAGTACTTCTCTGGCAATGAACCATCCAAGTTTACCAGCGTCTGTTTGTCTTGATTGTATCACGTGGAGCCAAGGGGAAACTATTCTTTTTGCTTAAAAAAAAGAAAATCTTGGGCCTAGGCAATTTTTTTGTACACTAAAACTTGGTCAGTAGGAGAGGTGAAGGATTCGATTATTGCGTAGGCCCTACCGGAATCGAACCAAGTCATTGGCTGTTTGAGTAGGCTTCTGTCTCTCTCTGTTAAGTGGTTTGTTCTCCTTTATTTTATGGAGATTTTGCTTTGTTTGGTTCTGTTTTGGTTTGGGGTTGTTGTTTTTTGAGGGGGGACTATTCGGTTGTCCCCCTCTCCCCTTGTTGTTGTTGCCACTTTTGTTTTGCTCTTGGTTCTTGCTATTTTTTCGGTTGTTTTTGTGTTTTCTGTTTTGCTTTCTTTCTTACTTGTTGCTACTTTTTTTTCTCTCTCTCTTCGGTGATTTTTGTGAGGATTTTTGTGTAGATATTTTTTTCGTATTCTGTGTAAGTGTATTGCTATGGGCTTTACTTTATTTTATTATCATACATGTCCTTAAGGGCGGGGACTGGATGTAAAAAAGCACATGGGTGCTTATTCATTATCATCGAAATAAAATAATTTGTCATTGTCATTGTCCATCTTACTACCATCAAAATTTGTAGTTGTAATGGAAGTCAGTACCGGTATATATAATTTGTGACCTGCTGAAACCAGTGAGACAAGTATTTTATTCTTAGCATTAGGACATTTTAATGACCAAAAAAGTTTCAACAAAGGGTTTAGAATTCCCACTTACTGGTGACAGTCTGACAACATACTTACTACTTCACAGTTCGCTGAGTTCAGATGCTACATAATCCGAGAACTAGAAACTATGGTCACAGTTCAATGTATACACTGTTTGTGTTTTTATGTATAAACACACGAATCCAACAATGTATGATCGAAAGTCTACATAAAAGAAAAGAAAATTGGTGCTTTCTTTTTGTGAAATTTTAGCTGGCCAGGTTGCTGCAATTGTTAATTGTAGCTTTCTTTTAATGGAAAATTTACACATGTCAGATTGTTAATGCCTCAAAAGGCAAGAAAATACCCAAACCATGTATAGGACCTTCTTTCTTTATTTTTGTCACTCTTACTCTCCTGCTCATCCCCCCCCCCCCCCCCCCCAACGCGTGCACACGCATGCGTGCGTGCATGCACACACATGCACGTGCTACACGTGCATGTGTGTGTTTCGTGTGGAGGGGCGCATGTACATGGGTATGCATATGGAGTTTTGTATGACAAAAGTTCCTACTTAACCAAGTCTTCATTGCATGTTTTTTAAAGTGAGATCTGTGTTGCAAAATTTTTTAATATTCTGTTACACAGTGTCTATATGATAGTATATATCTGAAACCATGATCAGTTTTCATTTTGGTATTTTGTTTTTCTTTCTCCAATGTATAAGTGTGCGCTACTACATGTTGCAGATAAGTGATATTTGTGTCTTTAAAGGTTTTGGTTAGTGTTTGTTTTGAATGTTTTACCTTCATAGTTACAGGGATGCTGGGGCTCTTTCAGTCTACATAACATCCCCACTTTCTGGAAACTCTTGTGTTAGAAATTTTCCCCTTATCCATCACTCCCGTTGTTTCGATTGTTCCCTCCCCCCTCTCTCTCTTTCATTTGTAATTTCTGCCTACCCAGCCCATTCTCTTGCCTTTTTTCAAGTAAATCTGAAATGTTTTCATAATTATGAACTTTTAATGAGCTAGCCTGAAACTGGAATGTGTTGGATGTGGCCAGCAGAATCTGGCAGAATCACAAGCACAGGAGAAGACCAGGCTCTACGCATTCCATTCAATATGAATATGGTTGTAGGAGGGGGGGGGGGAAGATTGCATACACAAAAATCTCACCATTGGTGAACCTTGAAGCTCTGAGGAATGGTGGGAAAATGTAATAATATTGAAACAGTTGCTCTTCCCCTAGCGTGTGCGCACACACACACACACACACACACACACACTCTCTCTCTCTCTCCCTCTCTCTCCACAGACACACATTTTGTATACATAAAAATATATTTATAAATATATTTATTTTGCATATGATATAGCATAAAAACGCTCAATAAAGCATCAACATTCACTAACGGGGGAAAACATAATTTTATTCTATTACATTATCATACAATACCAATGGTAATAATACCACAAAAGATTATACTAGTTAGTAAGCTGAACCTTGGAAACATAAGCTGTATCATTATTGTCAAATTTTTACACTTCAACACTCGTCTTGGAAACTAAAACTACATCATCATTGGCATTATATCTCAACATTCATAAAGTGAAACTTAGTCTACACACAAAAAGCAGCTGTTCTTGGCATAAGTTTCAGACCTTTGGTTTAAGTACTAAACAAAACATCAAGACGGAATTTGGTTTGAAAATCAGCTGTTTAAAACCAACTACCACAATAGTGAGTGCAGTAGTTAGCACAGTGCACAGTTTACTGAGACATTGTCAGTACTGAGGTAAAGCAGGTGATGGAGACAGCATCAAGAAAAAAAGGGAATCCATTCAATTTTTTTATATAATATAATTATGGACCAGTCCCATACAAAATCCATCCTTTTTTATGTGATAGTTTGTTGTACAAACAACTACTTGCTCTTTTCTGCTACTGTATACACTACTTCTAAAATTAAAAACAAACCAAAATGACTGAAAGGGGCAAGAGATCACTCTGGGTCTGAAAGAATACAAGGGCAGAAAAAGAACAAAAACTAGAACAATTCTCTGCATTTTTCAAGCTAATCAGAGCTTTTATATATATATTTTTAAAAATTTTTTAGAACTGTCAGGGTGTCTATCATGGCTCAATCTTCAATTGTCAGAATTCCATCAACTGAAGGAAGATTTCCTCCTGTAACCAATGCAATCTGTTCACATGAATACTTTATATATCTCAGGAGTGATCTGTGACCCATTTGAATAATTATGTCATGACCTAATAAAAAAGCACCTGGCAAGAATGTAGCATGTGCATAAAGATAAATGAAAAGTTAAACAAGAGGCAAAGGCTAAAAGGACTCATTTTTGATTACCTCACTTTATCAACTTTTGTGAAAAATCCCCCCATAACATTTGGAAATATGGGTGATGTAATACCTTGAATATATAACAACAATATCAATGAGCTGCTGGATGCCAATGTCACACACACACACACACACACATACACACATACCTTACACACACTTCCCTTTCAATAATAATAATAAAATCATCCACATTTGACATTGAACCATCAAATACTTTGGCATTTTCTTTTTGGCTGAACTCTAGTTCTATTTTACCATTGCATTTCTTACTACCTACATTGAAATATATCAACAAAGTAGCGAATACACATAGAATAAGCAGGCTGTATATGTGTATGGATGGAGGAGGCTTACCACGGCATCGTCTTTCGTGTCTCCTCCACGACCGCCAAGGTCACGGGACTGATGATGATGATGATGATATGTGTATGCTTACTTGGTTCATTGCCACACATCACAGGGTATTTACTAATGTGATTTGTTATCATGGATTGTTTTGATCATGGACTACTACACTTATAAAGCACATTTTGTCCCTGGAAAGGAGTAAAGCAAACCACTCAAACTGAAAAACCTGTCTGACATTTCTCAGAGGCTGAATGTGGCATTTAGTAGGGATCTGATGATTATTCACCATTGTGGCAGTCATTAAAATGGCACAAAAACAGGGAGGGGGGGGGGGGGGGGAAAGCATCTGTAAAAGTTACAGCTATTATGCAATTTTTTTACATCTCCAGTCATCTGGAAACATATAAGAAAACAAGTCTTTTTTAAAAATTTGGAACTGATCAGAGAACATTAAAAAAACCCAAACAAACAAGCAAACAAAACCAAAACAAAACACAGAATGGGATGCTATACAGTATTCATGTACAGAAGAGAATGTTCTGATTAAAAAATATACATTCCACCAAACGGAATGTTCGTGCAACAAATATCCTTTAACATGTAATCTGTATTTATCATCGTAACTATTTCAACCATTCTCATGAAAAAGAAAGTGTAACACATACAAACATATTACAATAAAAAATGTTTTCAGCCAAGTCGCACTTTCATCTGTCATCATGACCAATTTCATCATTGCAGAATCTATTTAATCAGAAAGAGCCAGGGAGAGGAGGAACAAAAGCTGATATTTCCCCTTACATTTATGCTTGGATGGTATGCACACCATGTCAGACAACTGCATTCACGTCTGTCACACTGATTGTTCTGTTGGCCAACTAATCCTTACAATCTTTGGGTATAAAGACACCTTCCATAATATCATGGATGTGATTTAGTTTTATTTTGCTTTATTGCTTTGAAAAAATGTGAATTACTCAGTAACCATGATACTGATATATATTTGACTTCAGATTTGGCGCTTGATATTCTTGACACCCTTACTTGATCATGTGACTGTTTACTGGAAAGTTTTCAATATTATAAATCAAATGTACATTCTAAGTACAAAAGCCAAGCAATCAAACAAATTCTGTGCATGATACTATCAAAACAAAACCTAATTACTGATGAAGACCAGTACAGTTGGGATTTCCCAAAGTAATAATTTTTCATTATCAGGAAAAAGAAACAATTAAAAACTTTAAAAAAATCAACCTGTTTGAGCAGTTTGAGGTATACACACATAACAAGGGACTAGCTCAGCAGCTTTTAAAAAAATCGGATAAAACTATAAAATCTGTTGAGAAATATACCACGCTGTTTGCTACACCTCAACAAATACTCATTATCACAAGCAAATCAGTATGTCCACGCCAATCACAGAATCCATGTCAAGTTGAAGGGAACCAGGAGATCAACATCCAGCCCGTCCACAGACAAAACCTGAAAGAAAAAGAAAGAGATTTGTCACATGGAACTTTCAAGGAAAGGAACATTAAAAAAAAAAGTAGTTAGCATTGTATTCATTTTTGGACTAGTCGGGTTTTTTTGACAGATAATTTTTCAACAAAAAGAATCAAATTTTTCAATGAAGAGAGTCAACTATTGTCAAATGTAATTTTCAATGAAAGGAAGAAACTATTTGGTCTGGTCAGTGTTTTTCCTGATAACTAATTTTTCAATGAAAGGAATCAACTCTTTGGTTTGTTACACTCAAAGTTTTACTGTTCTTATTGCATTGGATCCTACTGTATTGTAATGGATCACTGCTAAGTAATGAAATGTATTGTACTGTTCTGTATTGTATTGCATTGTCTTGGATTGTACTGAATCTATCATATTTCACTGCATTGCATAGTGTTGTATTGTACTGTTCTGAACTCTGTTGAACTATATTTCATTGCAATATCTGATAATACCAATAATGGTATTTACATGTCCATTGCTTTGCTGATAAAAAATCATCAATTGACACTCTTGTTATTTTTGTTGTGAGTATCTGTGAAAGTGTGTCTGTGTCTAATACGGAGTTTTCAAACCTGGTCTTCACTTGTGCTCATGATGCCAAAAATAAAACAAGCATGATAATGACCTTAGAGTTCTTGCTAAAGAAGGAAGAAAACAAGAAGGAGGAGAAGAAGAAAAGATGGGGAAAAGGAGAAGGAGGAATAGGAGAAGAGAAAGAAGAAAACAAATAAGAAGAAGAAGAAGGAGAAGAAGAAAACAAGAAGAAGATAAAAAAGAAGATGATCACAATGAAGAAGACCAAGCTAAAGATGGAGGATAAGAAGGCAGATTACAGAAATAAAAGTAGTCTAAACTAGACACAAAAAAGAAGAAAACTATGCCCACTCCAGATTAAAAAAATACATATATATATAGCTGTTGGTATAACTTTATTTTATGAGTCAATATCCACTCGTCTTGTCAGTCATGCCAGCTCAATGGGGGAAAGAAGAATATAATTTTCTGTAGCTATTCAGCCTGACTGACTGGTAGCTGGCATTGCAGGATGTGCCAAGTAAAACATGACGTTACATACAGAAATAATGGTCTAATGTCATTTTGAGTGAACAGACGTTAAAATAAAGAAAATAAATAATGTGCTATGTATACATTTCAATATGATAGCATATATATTTAGTCACTACCTTGGTTGGGGAATTGTAGAAGAAATTGACAGCAGTCTTCTCATTCAGAATGACAGATTTGGGTCGGCTGGCTACACCCCACACTTGTACAGCGTCCATCTTCATGTTAGGATAGTTGCCAGCCACCACACCGTTCTTCAGAGTCGTCTGCGAAGCATGAAGTTCATAAATTGAAGATTATTGGAGCTGCATCACAAATATTGTAACCACAAGAAACATGCACAAGAATGATACTTTGAGTTGGATATTAGCGTCAATATGTAAATTATGTAAAATGATGACCATTTTTGTAACTGTCTAAAATTTTTGTTCTTATGAAAGAGTTTATCATGAGTGACATTTCTTGTTGACAAACACTAAAAGAACAAAACAAAAGACACCCCCCCCCCCACCCCACCAAAACTTGTTCAAGCTGTCTCAAAAACATTACGATCACAAAAAAGTACAATTAGGCTAGTTTGAGGATGGGTTGGGTGGAATTACAAAAGTATGCACTGCCATTAAATGGACCTGACAAAATGGCTACCTGAAATCAGAACAGTAGAGTTTCCTGCTGATAGGACAGTAACAGGTTAGCAAAATGTATCTGGTCATGGTCAGGGTTAGTATTTACTTGCATCCTACAGATCTGTGTATGTGCATGTGTGCACGCATGCACACATGTGTGTGTATGTGTGTGTGCATGTACATGGGTGTATGTGCATGTGAGAGAGCAAGAGAGACAGACAGGCAGACAGACAGACACATAGACAGACCGAGAAAGATTAAAACTGTGTCACATTTATGATGCAAAATAAAGCTTCTACATCCATCCATCAATACTATTCAAATACAAACTCACTCACCCCCATCAGCGTAAAATTAACCAGTGAGTACTTGTTCGTCTCAACAGTGTCTGATCCACAGATAGAAAAAGAAAAAAAAAAGAAAAATTGTACAACAAGCAAACAGATACTATATAATAAAAGAAGTACGGACTGAAGCATCATTTTTACAACAGGAAAAATGAAAGAACAAATATTACAACTCTGCTTACTAATATCACCATTTTGCTTGTAGATATGAACCCTATATCATGGTGGAATGGATTGATCTATGATCTTTTACAACAGGAAAAAACTCCCAAACATTACTACTTTGCTTATTACCTAGCTTACTAATATTTTCCAAATTAAAATTCCCCAATAAGTTCCTACTTCAACAGCAGCAACAACAGCAGTAGCAGTAAAAACAACAACAGCAGTAGCAGTAACAACAACAACAAAACATGACAACCACCACCACTGATGATGATGATGATGACGATGTTGATAATGATGGTGATGATGAAAGTGATGATAAAGGGAAATCATATAGCACCTATCCTTGAACAGCTCTAAGCATAGGTACAATTGCATTTATGCCAAAATTCATATTCATTCACAAGTGTGAACACACACACACAGACCCCCCCCCCCCCCCCCCCCCCACACAGACACACACAAACTATATACAATTCTCACCCAGGGATTCTCCATCATCCCAGTACAGCAGACCATAGGCAGAGGATTTCTGGTCAGGAACCACTGTCAGGTTGAAGGGCTTGGTCCTCCTGCAAACAAATTAAACGACAAAATAAAACACAACAAAATTCCCAGAACAAACCCTTCATGGTGAAGCGGTTTCAAAAACATGAACAGTCCTTCAGATAAGACTATAAACTGAGGCCCTGTATGCAAACACATGAGAACATCTTGCGCATACATTAAAAACCTGCTCCGACTTTTGGAAGAGTAGGCCATTGTGTGCTGGTAGGAACGGATGACAGAAGTCCTGCATACAGCATACACACAGGTGTTGTGTTTAGACATCATCCTGAAGTCGAATACAGCTACCTAAATGGTGAGGGGTGGGGGTGAATGCTTGCATTCGCATAAATCTCATCATTGGTGAATCTTGGAATTCAAGCCGAGGAACCCCCCCCCACCCCCCCAAAACCTGACACAAAAAAACCCACATTAAAACTAAGACATAGCAAAACAAATACACATGCATACAGGGAAAAATGGAGAGAGAAAACAACACAAAAAGAGGGTGGTAGGGCTCTTCTTCTTGGTGGCTTGCTCTTCCTGGTGAGAGCAGCCCAACTTTCATGGAGAAAAATCTGTTGTGACTGAAAGGTTATACATACAATACAAAACCAACATAATATACATTAAAATGCAATAAATTACACAATACATATTACTCCATAAGAGAGAAACAAAATGACAAATATAGGAAACAACTGTCACAGATCTCCAGAGAGTAAAAGCACTCTGTAGCATGCTCTAATCAACACATACACACACACCTAACACACACACACCTACACCTACACACACACACACACACACACACACACCAAAGCAAAACAAACAAATGTCGATTAACATGCATCAAGTAAATAAATACTGTGCATAAAAATTCCACAATGTCCTGTACAGTAACTGAGACTCAGGCATTGGCACACTGCAGAGATCCAGACATTGGCACACTACAGAGACCCAGGCATTGGTACACTGCAGAGACCCAGGCATCGGCACACTGCAGAGACCCAGGCATCAGCACACTACAGAGACCCAGGCATCAGCACACTACAGAGACCTAGGCATTGGCACACTACAGAGACACAGGCATTGGCACACTACAGAGACCCAGGCATTGACACACTACAGAGACCCAGGCATTGGCACATTGCAGAGACCCAGGCAATGGCACACTGCAGAGACCCAGACATCAGCAGACCCAGGCATTGGCACACTGCAGAGACCCAGGCATTGGCACACCACAGAGACCCAGGCATTGGCACACCACAGAGACCCAGGCATTGACACACTACAGAGACCCAGGCATTGGCACACTACAGAGACCCAAGCATTGGCACACAAAAAGTAATCTGATGAACAAATATCTTCAATGTGGTACTTAACTCATGAAATTTAAGTAAGAACAACAAAAAGAGGATAAGAAGAAGATGAAGATAAAAGAAGAAAAGAAGAGGAAAAGAAAAAAGAAGAAGAAGAGGAAAAAGAAGAAGAAGAAGAGGAAGAACAAAAAGAAGAAGCAAAGGAGAAGAGGAAGAAGATGAGAAAGACATAGAAAGAAATAAAGAAGGCCTGATGCCCGTATTATCCAATTTAACACAGCAAAGAACCATAATTGCGGACAACAGACTTACATGTCGTCAGTAGTAAGCGCTGGTGGGAGGCGAGGAATGATGGACCCTCCTCGGACATGCACGTTGATGGTGCTGAGTGGGGCTTCCAGAACCAGCGTCTGTTCCCCGACTGTCTGCAGCAAGGAGCCACTGTGGAGGTCGTACCACAGACCTGCTGGGAAATAGGCGTCCACTGTGGTCATGCCCTGGAACAAATTATGTTGACATCAATGCTTCTGATACATTTCTGAATACATATTTATTGGGGGGCTTTGACAGCAGCTTGTCTGAAAGTCTTATGTGTTACGGTTATATTGGTATCAGGGTGCTGGGATTGACTAGTGGTTAAAGCATAGAGCTTGCAATCTGAGCCACCACCATGACATGAGTTTGAGGGGACTTTTTTTTTCTCCTGAAGTTAACATCAGTATCTTGGGGGGTAGCTTAGTGGTTAGAGTGTTGTGCCAGAGATCTGATGTCCTGGGATCGAGCCACCATGAAGGCGCCTTTTCACAGAAGTTTACTGTGGTAATAAAATAGCACTGAAAATAACTGGGTATATTGACATTCAATGTTTCAAACACAATCCTGAACACAAATTAGGGGCTTTCATAGAGGCACACTGGAATATTCATAACTTAACATTCCTGAACATATATTAGGGGCTTTTATAGAAGTACAACCATTGGAACATGTTTAACTTAACGTTTGATACTTACAGGTTGAAGAACAGGG
The DNA here is from genome assembly GCA_028751875.1 of Rapana venosa. Taxonomy (NCBI): domain Eukaryota; kingdom Metazoa; phylum Mollusca; class Gastropoda; order Neogastropoda; family Muricidae; genus Rapana; species Rapana venosa. The sequence continues at coordinate 25,864,458 of CM054134.1, read as the reverse complement.
GAGATGAGCAGGGAATCTCCCCACATGTACTGCTTGTCTATCGTCTCTGTGTTTGGGAATCTGTAACACAAATGCACATATGAACACTCATGAACAAGTCCACAGACAGACAGGCACACACACACACACAGACACTCACATGACACCCCCCCTTCCTGTGCCCACACACACACACCTACACCCCCCCCTCCCAACACACACACACACGCACACACACACATGCATGCATGCATCCATGCACACACACACACATGCCTGCACGCATGGGAAGGGGGGGGGGTGTCATGTGAGTGTAGGGGGACGGGATAGCCTGGTGGCTAGAGTGATGCACATGTGATCTACTGAGCCGGGTTCGAATCATGTTCAAGAGGATTTTTCCTCTAACATCAGTGCAGACTCCACTCTCCCCAAAAGTCCTTCAGATGAGACTTTAAACTGAGGTCCTGTGTGTGAATGCACGCAGAACATCTTGCGCACATGTTAAAACGCGTTTAGCTTTTCAGAAGAGTAGGCCATTGTGTGGCGGTGGGAACAGATGACAAAATTTACAAAACTGCATGCACACAGGTACTGTATGTAAAAAAGCACATGAGTGTTTATTCCATTATCCCTGAAATAAAAGAACAAAAATAAGAAATAAAAGAATAAGAATAGGAAGAATAAGAACATGCATTTGCACGCATGCATACACACACACACGCACACACACACATACACGCATACACTGACACATACATACACGCACACACACACATACACACAAGTTTGGGAGATTGCTTAAAAATATTGTGAGCACTTCATTTAAACAATGTATAGCAAGCAATGAGCAGATAAAACTTGAGGTGGACAGTCCACGACTGTAATGAAATACCACATTGAATAATCATGAGTGTAGTTTAAATTTTAAACACTTTTTTTTTTCAATTGTGTTCCCTTTTCTTTTCTTAAACTGATTGATTTTTTAAATGTGTCTATTCATCAATTTTAACACATGCAAAAATATTAATTATCATGGATGAAAAGGAGAGATATCATCACATGTACAAATATCAAACTGTAACGAATAATGACAAACCACACACCAATTTCCTGTACAAATCACAGCCAATAAAAGCTTAAGAACCAGCAAAAAGCAGAGTTTATCTGTGTCCTTCCCAGAAGTCGGAATGTGGCTACCTTAATGCCGCACAAAAACGGTCACATGTGTGATAATCTCACCATGGGTGAAACTCAGAGCTCTAGCAGAGGAACAACAAAAACAACACAACAAAAATCACATCCTACCAAATACAAAACAATCCCGTTCACAGGAGAATACAACTCTCTAAGCAGTCTTCTGTCATCAGTCTCGACAAGCCATCACATGTTTATCAGATTCAACAGGATGATATTTCCCCTCTTATTCAATCAGGCAGACAATTACCTTTTTGCAGTAGTTTTCTGATTTATCTTGAAGATTTTATTATGAACACATCCCCAAAGTCGGAATGTGGCTACCTCAATGGTGGGTAAAAATGGTCACATACACAGAATCTCACCAATGGTGAACCTCGGAGTTCTAGCCGAGGAACAAGAAAAAAAAGTATTAACAAAGAGGGAATATGTACCAAACAATCACGAAACCTACCCTCCAAAAAAACCCCTCTCATAAAACAACAAGAAACAACATCCCCCCTCCAACCTCCCCCCTCCCCCCCAACCCCAAACAACGCCCCCCCCTCAAAAAACCCCCCACCTTCACCAACAACAAAACCCTAACCACAAACCAACAACAATCCACCAAACAAAACTGCCAGTCTTGGCCAACATGACACACAGAGAGGAGGACACTCACAGCATGAAGAGAGGCCTGACGACTGGTGTTCCTGTGGTGTGGCTGAGGAAGAACCAGGTGTACATGAAAGGCAGCAAGCTGTAACGCAGTTCAAGAGCACTGCGCATGTAGTCCACAGCTACTGCATCGAAGCTGGCTGGGTCTTGGGGCTACATATCACACAAGTGTAGCTTTGAGTCGATTACTTCCAACTGCTTGGACAAACTGAATAACCAGTCAAAATTTGTCTTGCTATTACATAAACATCTGCTTTAGATTATTATTATTATCTTTTTTATTTAAATTCCTTGGCTAGAGCTCTTAAGTTCACCAGTGGTGAGATTTTTTCGTTTGCGACCATTTTTGCCCATCATTTCGGTAGTTGCATTCTGACATTGGGGATGGTTTCTAAAACAGTGTGCATGTGTTTAAATTTTTTTTGGTACATATCTTTTATATGGCCTACTCTTCCAAAAGGCAGAATGGGCCTGGCTTTAACATATGCTCAAGACGTTCTGTGTGCATGCGTTTGCACACAGGGCCTTGGTTTATAGCCTCATCCAAAGCACTCTCAGTGGTGGGTATAGGCCTTGTTTTAATGTTCTGCACATGACGGTGCATTCTGTCAAGAGAGGAGCTTGGTCATTCTGCACACTGCTGCGGGCTCTGTCAGTTCAAGAGCAACATTTAGCACACAGAGGTATGTGCAGCATTTGAAAAATGTTAATGTGTTCTGCTTTGAAATGTATTGTTAAATATTTTTACCTAGAGTTCACCAAAAACTAGCAGCTGTATACAAAACACATCCAGTTCCAGGCTTTGATTTAGGCACATCTGAAAGATGTAGAGTTGAAGAAACGGACAGTTCTAATGGTGAATACTGTGCAAAGCTACAGGGGATGGAATGAATAAGGAGTTGAACACTGCAGCTGCTCCTGCTGCAGACAGTCCAGGTTTCTCAGAACCTTTCCAGGCAAGTGACGGTCATCTGCAGTTGGAGTATGGCTGCCTACATGGTGAAGTACTTGAAAATAGTCATACATGCACATTTTTCATCCAGTGTGTGCTTACAATCTCACAATGATTTCCTGGTGGGATGAGTGAGTCAGAGTGCATATTCTGAGTAATCCCCAAGGAGTCAAGTTGGGGAACATGCCACAGCAAGAGGGAATCTACAAAATAGAAACATGGGCTTCAACCAAAAGTCAGACAAAATTGAGATTAAAAAGGAAAAAAAAAGAAAAGTGACTGAAAAGCAGTCAACAAGGATTATAGTTTGTTGACACTCAGACAACAACTATGGTCTGTTATATGAGTGAAAATGCGTTGCACTGCCGTTCAGCACCTGACATGTCAAGCCAAGTGCATCTGACTTCAGCGTGGGACTCAACGAGGATAAAACAACTGCCAACACAGTTTCTCTTTCAAAACCCTGTAGAGCTCGGTGATACACACCAAATGTTGTTAACTTCCTAATGGCTGACTTTTCTTTTGCACTTTAACAGTGACACATTCCTTTCTTAAATCCAGGAGAGAACTATGATGCATTCATGTCCATTACCACTAACACTGACCAACATGACTTTCATGACCAATTCTACAAAAGCAGCAATCATGACTGAAACTATAGACTGTTAGCAAAATTTTGCTGAGAAAAATTTGATAAAGCAGGAAAGCATTATTCATAAAAAAACCCACCCAACATCTATGTCTGAGTCAGACTTGTGATAGGTCCTTCCTCATTCAGAGTCTAAAACTATACACCCATGATGTTAGAAGCATAAGCGTATGTGCATCACACACATAGGCAGACAAAGACATACACACATATACACACAAAACAATACATACACTCACACTGAGTCACACAGAATCTCACACAGAGTTACATACACACACTCACTCATTCGCTCACATATTCATTTACCCATACAAGCAAAAAATGAGAGGATACAAAAGCTAACAAAGACACAAAAAGACAAAGACATGGAGATTGCCACTGAGTAAGAGAAACAGAAACAAAGTGCAAACTTACACAACACATCCTTTACCTTTACATTAATAGATGCATGATTTCTCATGAAAGGATAGAAAGAACCCAGCTGCATCCAACGGATGCACAGCTCTCGTGTTGTGTCCCCTAAGAAGCCACAAATATCTGACCCAACCATGGAAGTCCCAAATAAGTTGAAAGTCAAGATGCCTGAGAAACAGATAATAAGCATTTCCATTAAATCTTCTTTCTTGCTCGGGTGTGCATAGCGACTAGAAACAGTGTAGCAGAATCAACCTCCTGACTGCCTCTACCAAACTTTTCACAGACAATAGGAAAACAAAATACAACGCAGCAGATGAAGCTTCATGTTAGTGGCATCTACTGTTAGTTTGTTTTTAGCAAAATCCGATTATGGCTATTGTAATATTGATAGAAATCTAAACTTATATGGTGATGAAGTTGACTGCATAAGTCCTATTTAGTCTTCATTTTTGAATGACTGGAGGCAGTGAGAGCACTGTATAACTGACGGGCAAGTTTGGCAGACACAGTCAAGAGGTTGTAGGTTCTGTTAAAGAAAGTGCAGATAGCTGGCTCCTTGAGAAAGGCAACAGCCTGCTGTTCATACAAAATTTAATAAAAGGAACTCCTGCTGCATCTGTAGAAAAGACATGCAGAAAGAAAAATGAGGGGAAGAAAGTTATACTTGAAGTTACACTTGAACTCCAAACAACACAAAAAGCATGCATGTTCTTACGGTAAATCCACAGTGGTTTCTCAGTCAAAGGTCAGACCAAGTGCAGGTAGATCCAGTATTCCTACAGGGGAAAAAAAATGTTGAAAGGGATCATTTGAAGTATTTCTCTCCCCAAAACAAAAAGTAGATGTGAAGGAATCTTTTTTCTGCCATTCCTGTTTACAAAGGCATGTTCATAATAAAGGAGCAAAGTGTATAACTTTAAATCTTGCTTCCCTTGGCAAAATAGTACAGAAGTACGATGCACTGCCTATGATTTGTGATACCTGTTAGTTTTTTTTATATATAAGATTTATGGATTTGATACGATCCCCAAATACTCTGTTAAGCGCTTTGATTTGTGTTTTACAAGGTATAGCGCTATATAAATTCCATTTATTATTATTATTATTATTACTATTATCTTGTGACCACTTGACTTTTGAAAATTGTTGCTTCCTGTTCTGCTTCACAAAAAGCTTGTTAGTAGGTAAGCCTTGCTACTGAGTGAAAACTTTGAAACATTGAAAGACATTTTCTATGAAGTGAGAAGGAAAGCAAAGAAAAACTGTCTGATTCTTAACAAACTGAAAAGATTTGGAATTGTTAGCAATAAGCAAAGTTAAACTCATGAGTTTGACAGGAATAGTTGCAAAGATTTCTCATATAAGCCATGAGCAGCGTTGTCCAGGGGAAACAAGAGTGAAGAAAACTACATGTAACACTGTATCTTCTGTAGTTTCTCCTGTTTTAATTCATGCAGTCATGTTCCAACAGTAAAGATTTAACAGCCTGTGTCATGATCATGAGGCTATACACATGTACTTCACACAAAAATCACCTGGAAATAAAGCTACACAGACAAGAAATTTTGCTGTTGATCTTCCTCTGTAGAAACCCACAAGACAATCAAAACACACCAACAAAAAGAGATGACATGTTGTCAAACTGGAAGCCTATCTGTCAACAGTTTGTTACCTTGCTGCGCAAATTGTCATGATTTCTCATAAATGGGTAGAATGATCCCAGCTGCATCCAGCGAATACAAAGTTCACGAGTGGTTTGACCCCCAAAGCCACAGACATCTGCTCCCGACTGTGGTATTCCAAACATGTTGAAACTCAAAATCACTGTGAAGGAAAACAAACCACTCACATTAGTAAAGAATTCAATCTCATAAAGAAAAAAACAACCAAACTTGTTCGCTAGCTGAATGATCAAGAAAACATGTCAAGTTTAAGCAATCAGAGATTTGAGCATGGTAATACATCTGCTATACTCCATTCACACTACCAAAAGGAGACTGAACACAGGTGGAAAAGCTAAAACTTTTTTTTTTACAAAAACAAAAAGTTCTAGGAATCATCAAAACCTTCTTTCTGGTGGAAATATCAATTTGTTCATTCATAAGAAATACCTGACAAAATGAAAACAATGACAATTCCCATTAAACAGGTTGGTTCTTAGCCAACTCTTACAATACCTGTTTTATTTAACTGTGTTTTTATTATTTTAGTACCAAAAAAGTACCGCTGTAAACCCCTGTTATGTGAAAGTTTCATTTACTCTTTTGATTTAGCATCTTCTCACTATTAGCGATAATAGACCTTAAGTTGTAACTTAACCTGTTACTTGTTTGTGTGATGTTTTGTACTGGATATAAACTGTCTACTCTCTAAATGTAACAACAACCAAATCTTAAGTCACACAACAGAGAAAGAAAGAAAAAGGAAGAAAGAAAGAATGAATGAAAGAAAGAAGAAACGATTGAATGAAAGAAAGAAAAAAAAGAATGAAAGAACAAAAAGAAAGTCACACAACAAATACAGAATGAAAGAAAGGAACACAAACCCCAAACCAAAAAACTAATAAAGACAGGCAAAGTATCTCAAGAATGAAACTAGGCCATACTTGGAATGGTGTAGTAGAGATCTGACCACCGGGAGCCAATATCTCCAGACCAGTGGGCGCCAAAACGCCCTGACCCCACAAACGTGGAGCGGGTCAGGACAAAGCTCCTCTTGCCCAACAGTTTGGTCAGGCCCCTGAAAATCACGCTCTACTTTTGACAACTTGCAAATGTGTTTTTCAGCAGTACAATTATGCCAGTAGGAACAGATGACGACATTAAAAAACACATACACACTAGTGTTGTGCTAAGACATCATCCATGAAGTCGGAATGTGGCTACCTTAATGATGGGCAAAAAACCGGTCGCATACATAATAATCTCACCATTGGTGAACCGTAGAGTTTTAGCTGAGCAACAACAACACTAACAGAAAAAAAAGGGAAACAAACAAAAAACCCCCAGAAAAGTGCCTGAGTGCATAATTCAGCCTAAACACGCCAATTTTCAGTCTTTCAGCCAGTAACAAATCAATGAAGAGTTGTTTTTTTATGCCAACATCTTCATTTTTATCTAAAAAATCATATATTACAATGATGCATGTCTACGTAAGTGAATTTATACACACACACACATACATACAAACAGACAGATACACCAACAAAACAGATATACAAAGTCAGGAACACAGATAAAGAAAAGATGGAACTCTTGCAGTTTGCTGGGAAAACTTTGTGAAACACTTCAGCACATTTTAAAGGATGTTTTGGAAATTTTTTCACCAAATAATTGCAGACCCCAAAATAATACTGATTAATTCCCATCCCTTTCAATGTGGTTAAAAATAAGTCATGAAAAGAGTTGACAGTATTTCCACTAAAACCAGTAAGCAGGCAGCTTGTACAATCTAACTTATTATCGTGTTAACATTCAGGAACATGTAACATCTGCTTCTATTTTAACCTGTTCTTGTCACCCCTACAATAATCAGCTTTTGAGATAGCCCGAACAAATGAAGCTGTACACAATAGTGCATGCTTTGCTCAATGAAACAGGCACTGTAAAGTAACATTGTACTATGCTCAAGAACTCAAAGTCACATCAACTAACATAACGCATGTGTAATGCAGTGTGAGCATATTGCAAAATAATGCAATGCTGTGCCGTGCACTGTCAGTTAGACATAATGCTACCTCTATCATACCCACTGCTACAAAACATGAAACCCTGCTGTGATGGTTAACAGTTTACAGAAATATCAAGTAAAAACTAACCCAATACTGAAAATACAAAATGATGCCACCCTACATCATACAGGAATCTGTGATACAGAGAAGTTACATATCTTGCTCTAATATAGAATAATACTGTACAGAGTAACACAAGTGTGTGCTGCTCTTGTGGGAATGTGCTCTCCCAGAGGACAGCAGTCCATACTTCACACAAAGAAATCGGCTGTGACTTAAAAAAGTGGTATACAATACACAACACAATACAATACACAAAGTGTTGAGTCCTGTATTGAAATGTAATGTACACACAGCTAACTCATATGCTTCTGAACATCTGTAAAATAACCACAAAGAAAGTGAGAACATACGCCTGGGTGGACCGCATCTCGCTCCAGCCATACATATTGTGCATGTTGTAGTTGGTGGAATTGGCTTGCTTGGCGGAGGGGCAGATAGTATTGGAATACAGTGTTTTTCCGTTAATTCCTGTAACAGAAAACACAATACACTGGTGGTTGTGATGAAAGAGATGAAAACAACAATGATAAACCAGTTCTTTTATGCATTCATTTGGCACAAAGTAAAAAAGAAGAACTAAAGACTGAGAGCAGAGAATGAAATGCAATGGGATTCAAAATGGCAGAATATATAAAGCAATGACGTAAACGATTTATTTTTATACCTTGGTGTTTTCTCCTCTTGTCTTTAATAAGTTTCACTATCCACTCCTCTCCCCTTACTCCCAATCTCTCATCCTCTTGTTTGCTTTTCTTTCCCCAACTAGTCATTTTCTCTGCCTCTTCTGTTGCTTTAAGTAGAGCAACCCTATTTCTGCTTCCAAACTGGAAATCCTTACAGGAGAGAGGTAAAGAAGAACAGAAAACCATCCAAGATACTTTTGAGTTAACGATGCTACAGTTATCAACCACGCTACTAAACTTGGCAGGGTCAATTTTCACCTGTATCCCCTGATGTTAGAGTGTGGCTACCTTATGGTGTCAAAAAACAAAACTGACAAAAGCCAGTTGTATACTAAAAAATCTCATCATTGGTGAATCTCAGAGCTCTAGCTGAGGAATGACCCCCCTCACTGCAGAGACCATCCCTCTCCATTTTACCTACTGCTGCATGCTACTTAATTCTGTTTGTCTATACCATCAGCAACAGCTGATCTTCTCAGCAATAGACGGATGGGCTCTTGACACCTGTTCAAGATGTTCTGTTGGTGCTAGCATGTGGGATCTTGGTTTGCAGACTCACATACACAGCTTGTATAGGATTATGGACTGAACTAATGTTAACTTAAAGGGGAAATATCCCCTCCAAACCAAACACTCACTCACTTGTGACTCATGTTGTGGTTGTTTTTATACAGTTAGGTTCCAGCAAAGCTTCCTCATTGAGGGACTCAACTGTGACTCAAAACCACAGGAGCTACAAATAAGTGATTTGAATAACTATAGAGGATTCTGCATGAGACCATTTCTTTTTTTTTTCCCCCCCTTTGTTACTTCTACAAATTTATCTTCAAAATATCTTGATAAAAAACGTCAGTGGGCAATGACAAACATCAGTTCACAAGTTCAAATTTAGTAAACATATCTGATCATGATGAGTGAAATCTATATCACAGGATGATGGAAGACACTCACCAGGCGGAACATAGGGAGGATTGTCTAAGGTTCCGTGAGTACAACCCACTGTCGAACCGGCCACAAAGTTGGACATCTCATTCATATCCTGCATTGAAACATCAACAGTTCAGCTTAGGATGTCTACAAATGGAGATGAATGTTCACAATCAAATGGTTCAAAAGTCATACAAAACACAGCAACATTATTGCCACAGACATTTACACACACACACAACACACACACACACACACACACACACACACACACACACACACACACACACACCACACACACACACACACACACACACACCACACACACACAAGAAAACTAAAGATGGTCACTGCCAATAATTAAAAAAATCTTGCATTTTGTCTGTCTTTTTATATAGATATTATAATATCCAGACTAAAAGCCCATACATGGTTTTGGGTTTTTTTTTTGTTTGGGGGTGGGGGGAGGGGAGAGACTCTTGTCCCTGATATCTTGTCCCTGATATCTTTTTCTCTATTGTTTTTCTTTCTTTCATTTCTATGTGTTTTTAAAGCTAACCATATGTTGAGCTTGGAAAGGTTAAAAGATTTATGCTAATGACTCAGTCCATTCATAGGGTTTCCCTCATTCACAGCCAATCAGAGTGAATGAAATACTCATTTCCTTTCTCACCATAGCAATCAATTGTGGACATCATGATTCAAGAGATAATGCTATCATCAAAGACTAGTAAGGCTAAGCCAGTACTAAAATGAATGGAACTGTGGACCATCTTTGCAAGCTGGATCATAACAGTGATTGATACATAATAAAATGGAAGGTTTATAAACCAGGGCTTTAAGTCATATCACACATCTTCTAAACCATGATATCTTAATATGCTGAACAACCAACATGTAATTTTATCATTACTAATGCTCTGAAAGAGCCTACCTTTATAATGTTTCTTCTTCAGAAACTAAGTGACGTCAAACACTTGAAATATTATGTACCTGTCAATTCATAGGGATTGATAAAATTACACACACACACACACACACACACACGCACATGCACACACAAACACACTACAATTCATTGAATGCATGCAAGTACATGCATGCTTGTAGGTACACAAGCATACACACACATCCACACACACACCACTAACAGTGTGCACAAGTCTGTGTGTATATATGTGCTTACATCCAAAACATGACCAATACACACACAATAAATCAGAAGACAAAACAGCACCACAGTAGAGGCTGCTGACTAATATATATATATATATATATATATATATATATATATATATATATATATATATATATATATATATATATATATATAAAGAAAGAATAGTACTGACAGGGAAACAACAAAATTGAACAAAAAACAGCACACTACATCACAAAATAGCAAAACCTCATAACAAGCCACTACACCACAGCACAGTGAGACCAAACCAGTCAATTCCATTCCATTCCATGCCACAGCTAAGCTATCAGAATACCCACCACCCAGATGCCGTCAAAGCTGATCTGGTCATGGTAGCTCTTCATCTGGTTGAACCAATACTGGTCAGCGTTGGGGTGGAAAAAGTCAGGGAAGGCTGTCAGACCTGGCCACACCTGTTCAGGTCACACACAAATACTTTTTCATCTCACCTCTTTCTGTAAATGCCCGTCAATCCAATCCAATCTGACCCAATCCAACCCAATCATACTGTTTATATTTTCAATCATGGAGGCCATATCAAGTCTGTTAACTCATCAAAAGTTAAATCTCCGATTAAAACTGTGTGACTATATACAGACTAAAGCATGACTTAAAACCAACTCTTCTGCTGTTCTTCAATATCATCACTCTAGCCAACCATATTGCCCATTAAGAGATGATTACAGTAGTATGACGTGACTAGATGTTGTTGTTTGTGCATGTTTCCCAGCTTAACACCCTGGGAATCAAGCAGAATATGCGCTCTGTCTTACCTCTCCTGAGAAATCATTATGACATTGTCAGTACACAATGGTTGAGAAGTTTGTATGTATGACTCTTTTTATTTACTGCACCATATAGGCAGCCATACTTCAACTTCAGAAGACTTTTTTCTTCTTTGAGTATAGGTTTTTATATTAAGAGCTTGTCTTGGTTGAGGAAAATCTCAATACAACATATCAAAGCATCACATTTTAATGTAGGCCTCAGCACTTCACTTACCTCAATAATCTTGCAAATGTACACTTAACTTGCACGCACTATAATCACAGAGTTGACCACTCTGGCAGTTACCTTGCCAATCAGAACCTGTCCTGTGGCATTTTTGATGAAGACGTCCATCTTGAGGCCGTCATCATAGGGGGGATATGTTCCTGGCTTCTGGGTACTGCTGATTCCTGGGTCCTGTCAACAAGGAACTCTGTCAGTGTGCCTGTCTCTTGTATAGAACACAGTTATATGGTATCATTTGACATTTTATTTGCAGATGTGATACAAATCCAATACAATCATTATGTCTCGCTGACAACACAGACCAAGACATAGTCAAGAATAAAAGCTCAGTTTAAAACCATGCAGTTATTTACAAATCAAATCACCAAGAATACAAAGAATCTGTAAGCTGTTAGCTGTGTGCTGGAAACTAGTGTATGGCTACCTCTAGTTCACGTCAGCAACACAGCAAATGGTCAAGTAAAATACCGAGCTGAGATTGTCAGTGTTTTTAAACCAGGCAATTTCAACAGGTTCTCTTGCAAGATTGTACAGAGGGATTAGAACTGGAGATATTGCCAACATAGCACTTGTCTGTTAGAAACGATATTCCTGTCTGAAAATTCCTAGCTAACTTAGCAAACATTGACCATGTAGCAAATCTTATCGTGTGGCAAAAACATGAGAACCTTTACAATTTCTAGAATTCATTTTCAGACATAATATCCATGGTTAAGTGTGTTTTGGAGGTTTAAACTCAGACAAGTCGGAAGTCAATCACAGCCTTGTTATGAGCTATGACCCAATTATCAACAGTGATCTTCTGCTTGCTTTGAAATTTTCCCCTCCTGTACCAGTTACTACTACATATGAAAAACGAATTATTGTTTTGGGTGTAGTGATGTCTTTATAATTTTTTAAAAATAATTCGTTTTAGCATTTTTATGCATTTGATGAGAAAAAGGAATTTGTTTACTGATGTATTTTTGTAGTGGGTGTGCATGTGTTGCAAATATATTACTTTGGCATGGTATTTTCACTTTATACTTACTAAGTCTATAAGGACAGCAAAGGGTTAAGAACATTTAAAATATGTCTCAAGTAAGAACAGACCAACATACAATGATCATGACATAACGCTGGTTATGCTTATGCAGGTCATCCACAACAAGGTCAAGGCCGGCGTAACTGCCATTGGAGTCGTAAGTCCAGTCCTTGAAGGCCTCCATGTAATCAATATCATTCCACTGGACATCCTGCACACAAACAACACACAAGTGTTAGGTATAAAACACTCAAGCATTGGACTGACAGTCTTTATTTTGTCATTGGAAAAAAGTGAAAAAAAGATGGATAAAGAGGCATTCTTTGACAACTGGAAAAACAGAAATGAAAAACAACAAAGATCGGAAGTAATCATCTGATGACAGAAATATTTATCAAAGAAAAAAAGAAAGCGTAAATATCTATCAACAATACACATGTAAGGAATCAAATCCAACTAACCAAACAAAAAAGAAATATTAGTTTAGTCCACTACATTCATTATGCTGTTGATTATTCAAACAGTCTGCTGAGTACTTCTTAGATAAAGACTGGCCTAATTATATCTGCTCTTTCTGCATTAAATGTGGGACAATATAACACCAATAATTTATCATCTCAATAAACAGAGAAATCCATGTGGGTTACAAGCCATATATACATACAATAAACAGAAAAAAGTTTTTACCACAGAAAGTTAAAAAAAAAATCTATGTAACCACCCAGTTTATTCCACCTGAAATCTTAAACTTAGATCAGCTTAAAAAAAAACAAACACCCAACACCACCATATTTCAAAGATCTGTGATAAAAATCATCCACTTACATATGGTATTTTCGCAGCACGGTTCCTCTCAATCACCTCCTTCAGGTTTTTGGTGCTCATATAACCGTACTTGCACAGGTGGAAACCCAGAGACCAAAATGGCGGCATGGTGGGTCGACCAATCAGAGAGACGTACTGCTCCACCACCTGTAGCGGTGAAGGTCCGGTGAAGACGAAGAAATCCAGAATACCTCCAAGTGACCGGTAGGTCAGTCCACCCTGCCCTCCGGCATAGGGCTGAAGGGCCACCTCTGAAAGAATACATCAATGATACAGAATATGTGTTCTTGACAGTGTCTTACTGCTTGAAGTGGTGATTTTGTAAAACTTCAAATTTTCTCCTTCTTCTTTTGTTCTTCAGTTAGAGCTTAGAGGTTCACAAATGGTAAGCTATGAGAATTATGCATATACGACCATTCTCTCCCCCCCATGTAGGTAGCCACATTCTGACTTTGGGGATGGTGTCTAAACACGACACCTGTGTTCATGCATTTTTGAAATTGTGTCATCCGTTCCTACCGGCATGAAATGGCCTAGTCATCCGAAAGGAGGAATGGGTTTTTAATGGGTGCGCAAGATGTTATGTGTGCATACACACATGGGACCTCAATTTATAGTCTGATCCAAAGGACTGACATTCAGTGCGATTTTCTTGTCAAACTGGGAAAAAAGGGCAATGGTGGGAATTGAACCCAGAACCTTATTGTTTACTTGCTAGACAGGTAAACATCTTAACACACCCACACACAACAATGTGTGTGTGTGTTGTTTTTGTGTGTGTGTGTGTGTGGTGTGTGTGTGAATGCACACATGCACAGTACTCTGAGACTTGTTCTACCAAAAACCATCAGCAAGAATTTCATGCCAACAAATCTGTTCTGGTTACAATACAATACAACCCCAAAAAACATGACAAGGCAGGGCATTGTGTATAAAGCAAAAAGCCAAAAAGAACAAAAGTACTAACCCCCAAAATTGTTTTTAAACAAATGAAAACAAAACGAAATGTGTAGTCCAATTCAATACAGCACAACACAAAACAGTGCAATCCAATCAAACATCACAGTGATCGTTACAACAGTGAAACAGGTGAGACATGCAGGTGTGATTCATACCCAGGGCGTTACTGCTGAAGAGGAAGACACCATGAGCGTTGCCCTCTGGTTCCAGATTCAGGTAAAATGGATGAGCACCATACAGATTACCTCCTCCCTTTAAAAACAGGAGGCGAGGAGTGAGAGAGAGAGAGAGAGAGAGGAGAGAGAGGAGAGAGAGAGAGAGAGAGAGAGAGAGAGGAGAGTGAGAGAGAGAGTGAGAGAGGAGAGGAGAGAGAGAAGCGAGAGAGAGGAGAGAGAGAGAGGAGAGAGAGAGAGAGAGAGAGAGCCTTTAATAATATCTGATTCAATGAAAATAAATCTATACACAAACTCCAAGTGCAGAATAATATAACCTTTCTACAGTATTGTTTAACTTCTTGTGGAATTGGGGATTACACTGGAAACTGTCTGTCATGCAGTGCATCATGGGCAGGTCTGACTGATGCCATGGCCGAGAGGTTAAAACATTCGACTTCAATCCCATGGGGCCGTGAAGTCATGGTTTAGCGTATGTGATCGTGAAAGCAGACGCATTCCGACTTTCAAGGTGCATGCTGGATATGTTTGTGTTTCTGTAACCACTGAATGCTGACATGAATTACAGGATATTTAACGTGCATATTTGATCTTCTGTATATTAAACATGAAGGGTATTATTGCACTGGCAGGCTGCATTTGAAGTTGACCCGAGAGATCGTAAAAACCCCACCCTTAATTCACCAGAAGTTGCCCAGATTCAAACCCACGACTTCAATGACCCATGGGTGTGAAGTCAAACGGTCTTAACGACTTGGCTATAGCAATTATTACCCCAATATAAATTTTACACAACGAAAACAAATATTAAGAAGAAGAGCATTGCAGGTAAAATACAACAGATTTCAAGACGTTGTTTTTGTTTGGGTTTTTTCTAGCTCTTTCGCTTTCTATGTCTAAAACTCCCCCAATAGCTACACAACACACAAACTTGTTACAATCTTAAGCACAGTCACGATAACCTATCAACAACAACAAAATCCATATAATATACCATCTTCAGATTAGTCAAAATTTGTGCACAATATACATAATTATTATTTCACACATAAAAAAGCTACAAAAACAACAAAGGAAATGTTTTGCACGGGTAGGTGAATACTTACATCAGGAGTTTCATCCCTGTTCCAGATGACAAGTTTGCTCCAGTTGGTGTTCAGTCTCAGAGGTCCCTGGTGCTCCCCCAGACCGTAGATGTTGGGAGTGGACAGTCTGGTTCCTATCTGGAGGAACTGGTCAGCGTACACCAGAGGGGCCATGTTACGGGAGTCGAACCTGGACCATAGAAATCACTTGCTGGGAAACAATCAGTGAAAGACATATTGCAGTTTTCTATTTTAAAATCTCATTATAATGTCATCAAAATATCTAAACATAACCCTCAATAACAGACACAACACAGCAATTAAAGAAAAAGCTAATTTCTTTAATGAAGGACAAAATGATAGGCTATAAGATATACCAAACCACTTTCCCACAAATCACCCTCATCACAGATTTCTTTGCAAGGATTTTCTACTTTTGTGAGCCCCTCTCTCTCTCTCTCTCTCTCTCTCTCTCTCTCTCTCTCTCTCCTCTCTCTCTCTCTCTCTCTCTCTCTCAGGATTCAAGCATTTTTGTACAGCTGGCAGCTTTTCTGATTCCTAAGATTTGTGTTTAAACCTGCAGTTAAACATTGAGGGATGAAGATTTAAAACTGCATTTGTAGCAGCAGCGGTGACTGTAGAAGAAGCAACTGCACCACCAGCATCAACCAACACCAGCATCAACAACAACAGCCACACCAACATCAACAGCAATAGCACCACCAGCATCAACAGCAATAACAACAGCCACACCAACAGCAGCACCAGCAGCAGCAGCAGGAACAGCAGGAAGGAGTATGATTGACATCCATTCAAAATAGTCCTCACAGAACGACTCCGCTGCTCTTTCTGGTGATCAGAATGCCAAAGGGACTGTTCTGCAGGATCACACTGTAGTCTGCCTTCTCTGGTGAGACGGGAGTGTCACTGGTGTTTAGCTGCATGGGAACTTCATATCGTTTGTTATTTGGATCAAAGATCTGGAACAGAAAATGTGCAGAGACTGTAGTATTTGACACAAATAATGAAACAAAGTAAGTTGAATAGTTAATGGCAAGATTGCTTTTCACTCAATTTCAAAATGATGAACAGACTGACAGGTGAAACAGGGGATTGAAAGGTAGCCGACTTTTTCTCTTGATTATTTGAAGAACTTTTGCAGGTTGAAGGTTAACATATCTTGCACTCTTTCTTCTGCTTGAGAAGATTGCCTGGGCTAATGTAACAATACTGTATGTGTGTGTGTGTTGTGTGTGTGTGTGTGTGTGTGTGTGTGTGTGTTGTGGTGTGTGTGTGTGTGTGATGTAGTGGTGTGTGTGTAATGTGTGTGTGTGTAATGTGTGTGTGTGAGTGAGTGTATGTGTGCATAAATAATGCATGTGTCTATGAATGTAAAATTGATATATTTATATGTATCACTACATGCTCCATACTGGCAAACAGTAATTGAATGGAAGATTTTCCCAGAGGATATACTTCTCTTTAAAGTATAACAGTAATTTTTTTTCTCCAGTATTCTCCATGTGAATTTTCATATTGTACTTGAGCACAATATAAGTTACTTGTTTGATGTTGCCTTGCTGATTACATTATTTGTGCTATATTTGTTCCATGCTTAATCAATCATGAATCAACTCTACTTAAACCAAAATATTGTAGGACCCAATCTACATTGACAGCCAAATATGGATCTTCATATGACAAGTTTATCTAATTTTTTTTAACCACTTTTTTATATATATAAAAAACGTTACTCGGCTAAAACTCTGAGGTTCGCCAATGGTGAGATTTTTGCATTATACGCAACAGTCTCCCCCCCCCCCCCTCCCCCCCCCATTAAGGTAGCCACATTCCAAATTTGGGGATGGTGTCTAAACACAACACCTGTGTGCATGCGTTTTGTCTTTGTTGTTTGTTTGTCATCTGTTCCTACCGGCACACAATGACCTACTCTTAAAAAAGGCAGAACAGGTTTTTAATGTGTGCACAAGACATTCTGAGTGTGTTTCCACATGGGGCCTTGGTTTATAGTCTCATCCATGTTTCAGGTTTTGAGGTTGTGCCTTGAAAGCTTGTTAAAAATTTGTTGTTGTTACACCATATCATATGATACACTGTGATTTTACAAGTCATCTAAGTCTAACATCTGCTGCGCAGCACACACAACAGAACATGTGATCCCTGCAGCTGCACTTTAGGGCAAAGTCCTGAAGAGGGTTGGTATGATAGGCTATCTTATATCTAAAGGTTGTATTGTTAAGTCATGTGGCAGATTTCTCTCTCATGAATATTGCTGTTACACCTTTGCATGATGATAGCAATGGTTGCACATTATCATGTGATACAATGGTATGAGCTGTTGAGCTTGAAGTCCACACACTTATTTTTATCACTGTGTAAGGACTTTTTAAACAATCACTTAGTTATCTATGGTAATAACTTATACCCCCTAACAAGAAAACCATGTCACTCCATGTTTTTTTTTCCTGGTCAGGCCACTGCTCATGCACTGATCATTGTTCCATCAGCCTGACAGCATGTGATTCACACAGTCACCTCAGCCTACATGAAAGAGTTTGACCAAAAAATCGAACTGAATGTCAAAGTCCTTCGGATGGGACTATAAACCGAGGCCCCGTGTGCGAACACATGCATAACATCTTGCGCACACGTTAAATCCTATTCCACTTTTCGTAAGAGTAGGCCATTGTGTGCAGGTGGGACCAGATGACAAAAATTACAAAACCGCATACACACAGGGACTAGATGTAAAAAAGCACATAAGTGCTTATTCCATTATCCTCGATATAAAAGAATAAATAAATAGATAAATAGTGAGTTATATATATATATATATATATATACACACACACATATATGCTCTCCATTTCAATATATTTGAGAGAGAGAAGGGGGGGGGGGGGGGGGAGGAGAGAGACACAGAGAGAGAGAAAGAGACAGTGAGGGGGGAAAATGAGAGAGAGGTGTATGTTTACTTGTATGTATACATGTTCAATGATGTTGTGTATATCATATGACTGAGTGAGCTATTGACTGAGTAATGACTGATGTGCATGTGCATGCGTGCGTGCATGCATGCATGTGTGTGTGTGTGTGTGATGGTGGGTGGGTGGGTGGTGTGGTATTGGTTAATGAGGTGTGGCATGGTGTGTGTGTTATTTATTTTATTCTTTTATTTCGAGGATAATGGAATAAGCACTTATGTGCTTTTTCCCCCCATCCAATCCCCATGTGTTTGCAGTTTTATACATTTTGTCATTTGTTCCCACTGGCCTACTCTTCCGAAAAGTGGAATGGGTTTTAATGTATGCGCAAGATGTTCTGGGTGTGCATGTGTGTGAATGTGTGTGTCACTCTGTGTGTGTAGTGTGATGTGTGGGCATGTGTGTTCATGTGTTTTGGTGCATGCACACATACACACACACACCACATATATACATACATCCACACAAAACACACACACACATGCACACACACACACACGCACACACACACCACACACACGCACGCACGCACGCACGCATGCGCACACACACACACACTGCTGATACTCAATATTACTTTCCCCCCTTTTCTCCTTTTGAAAGTCCATACTATGGCACTATTTCTAAGATGTCAAGTGTGTGTGTGTGTGTGTGTGTGTGTGTAGTAGTAGTTCTTCAGTTTAACGTCCTTCCACTAAATAGTGATATCAGACAGGAAAGTGTGTGTATGTGTGTGTGTGTGCGCGTGTGCGTGTGTGTGCGTGCGCACGCGCACGGTTGTTGTGGTGTGTGTGTGTGTCCGGGGGGAGGGGTAGCATATAACTAATCAATCGTAATAAACAACTATTAGAAAAAAGAATAATCAAGAATTCTGGAAAAACAAAAACAAAAAACAAAGAAAAAACCAACACAACAACAACAACAACAAAAAAACCCAACCCCACAAACATAAAACAGCAAAATCCAATTCATATAACTTGAAGCTATCCTTATATCAGAGGAGTCTGAAAATAGGAGTATGGCTTATGTGTGTGTGTGTGTGTGTGTGTGTGTGTGTGTGTGTGTGTGTGTGTGTGTGTGTGTGGTGTGTGTGTGTGTGCATGTGTGTGTGTGTGTGCATGCGTGTGGGCATGCAGCGTGTGTGTATACATGTGTGTGTGTTGTTTAACGTTTAGGTAAAGCCACATACCCGAAATCGCACTGTGCTCTCAGACTGATACAGGATGTCCACCTGAAGTTCCATCACGTCGTTTGGAAAGGGTGATGCTGCTTTTCTGGTAAGTTTGGCCGTCATGCCAGTCGCTGATGGTACAAAGGATGAAACAGCATAACTGACATAATTGCTGGGGTAGTAGCAGAACGGCACACCTGTTGCAGCACTGTTCCAACAACAGCCTCGAGCTTCGCAGCTCTTCTGTGACGCTGACCAGAATTCCGGCCAGCAGTCAAATCGATCGCTAACGGTCAGGGAGCAGGCTGGTGCTACTGTCTGATTTCCTGGTTTCTGTTTGATACGTTTTTCATCTTTGTTGCCCGCTTCTTCATAATAGTAGGAGCTGGTTTGATCAGCTTCCACTTCAACCTCGATCACCTGGACCAGATGGTTGACAACTTTGCCTCTTTCACCAGATGTGAACACAGCTGCATCCTGCACCGCTAAGTATGGATTACACATACATAGGAGAATAAGAAAGACGCTGATCAAAATCCCTGCTATCACACCAAGAGCGAAAACGTAACTTTGTTTCTTCCTTGTTTGATGTGGATGGGAAGTCTTGTCAAAATCCTGGTCGTCTCCGGTTAGGAGACATTCTTCATCTTGCTTCATTTTACAGTTTTGCTGTCTGTTTCATAAAATTAAAAGCTTCAACTTCAGGCAACTCGACAATCAAGTTCAAGTTATAAGGGGTGGTGTCAAAACATCTGCAAGTTCAGGCTGTCGGCTTCGTGCCTCTGTGCTGTCAACTTCATGTGACTCTATTGTTATTGTCACATGAACTGAAAGGAAAAAAGGGAGACAATGCATAGGCCCTAACAAATACGTCATAGTTAAGTTTTCTTTGAAAATGGCAGAGACCGCCTCAAGGTGAGATTTTGAAGTTGCTGGTTGTAATCAATGCAAGGTTTGGTTTTACTCACGATTATAATGTACTGATCATGTTGGAAAACTTACCCCTAAATGTTTTTGATAAAATGCAGCAAGAATGTAGTAACGGTATTTACTTATATTCAAGTCTACTTAGCAACTTCTTCTTCTTCAAGTGTCCGGTCTGGTCCTGCAGACATCGACGATCATGGCTCTCCATTCTTCCCTGTTCTCGGTCCCTCTCATGAGCTCATTGTTAGTGCCCTCTTTATTCGTTGCGAATTTGTTTAAGCTGTCTGTGAATTTTGTGCGTTGTCTTCCTCTGCTCTTGTTTCCACAGATTTTGCCACTCCATAACAGTTTCTCTAGTCCGTCAGCCCTGATTATATGGCCGAAAAATTTGACTGTCTTTCTCTGATGGTGTTGAGAAGGGATCTCTTGTACCCCCCATTTCCATTACTTCTGCATTAGTTTTTTTTTTGCCCATGAGATTTTCATGATTCTCCGGATGAAACCACATTTCCACTGCTTCTAGTCGCTGTTCTGTGCTTTGGCTAGGTCCAGCACTCACATCCGTACAGAAAAAATGGACCATATAGGCTCTCAAAACATGGATTTTTGTCTTAGGCTTATCTTACATTTGGGGTAAAAATGCATTTCATGTTGTTAAAAGTTGCCTTAGATTGACCGATTCTTTTCTTGATTTCTGTGTCACACTTGCCGTCCGGGGTGATAGTACAACCAAGGTATTTAAAGTGTTTACTTGTCTGATTCTCTCTCCTTTACAGGCTATGTTGCATTGTGGTATAACAGTTTTTTTTCGAGATCACCATGCATTCTGCCCTTCTTTCATTGAGCTGTAATCCTTTCTTTTCGCTTTCGTCTTTTTACTGTTGTTAAAATCTTTTGCAGTTTTTCTTCAGATCGCGATAAGGACTGTGTCATCTGCATATCTCAGGTTGTTGATGTTGGGCCACCTACACTAATTCCCTCATGATTCTCAATATTTCGTAGAATTATTTCACTATAAACATTAAATAAATCAGGCGGGGAACACGCAGCCCTGCCTCACACCCCTGCAGATTGGTCTATATTGACTGATGTTATTGTCGACTCTAATGGCGCCCCTTTCCCAATATATGTTTTGAGACTCGAAGATCTTTCCCGTCGATGTATAGCCCTCCCAGAATATCAAACAAGTTGGAGTGTCGTACTTTGTCGAACGCTTTTGAGTAGTCAATGAAGCAGAGGTACAGGTCTTTCTGGACCTCGATGGATCTTTCCATGAGAGTTTTCAATGCGAAGATTGCATTTCTGGTCCCTTTGTCTGCCATGAACCCAAAATTGCGTTTTGATATTTCTGGGAGTATTTTATTTCTCATTCTCTTCATGAGTATTCGTAAAAGAACTTTGGTGGGTGACTCATCAGGCTGATTGTACGATGTTGGCCCACATTCAGCTGTCCCCAGTTTCTTAGGGATCGCAATGTAGATGGACTTCTTCATATCTGTCGAATTCTCCTGTGTCATATATATTGTTTAGTATTTTGTGACCGCCTTAATTCCCACTTCATCCAGGGCTGTTATCAATTCAATGGGATATCATCAGGTCCTGGCGCCTTACCATTTTTCATCTTGCTGAGTGCATGTCTCACTTCGTCTTCCATGATTATGTGGCCATCTTCGTTGCTAATATGAGGAGGTGGACCTCTGTCGCGTGGTATAACTCTTCGATGTATTCTGACCACCTGTTAAGAATATCTTCTTTTCCATTAGTATATCTCCACTTTCGACTTTATACAACCTTTTTTTTGCATATGATTTCTTCCCTGTCACATCTTTTATTTTTCATGCATATTTTTCCATCAAAATTTGCTTCATTTCAATTTCCTTGCACTGCATATTGATCATTTTTCCCTTTGGGCTTCATTACACTTTTTTTTAAAACCAGTTTGTCAAGTTCTTTATAATCTTTTCATCTACTTTTGCCTTTCTCCTGTTTTCCTTAGGTTTAAAATCTCGGAGCTCATCCACTTCTTATGTTCCTTTCTATTTATGACGGGTTTATATATTCTTTTGCTGCCTCGCTGATGCTATCTTTCATCATCTGCCATTTTCCTCTGTAGGGGTGAGTTGATCTAGGCCATCGAATTTGTTTCCAACTTGATCTTGTATTTTTTTGATTTCTTCGTCAGTTTGCAGCATGTTCATTTGCAGTTTTGGTGTTCTTTTTGCTTTTGACACTTTTTAAATTTTTTAGTTGCATTGTCCCAATAACTGGGACATGATCACTTCCACAGTCTGCAAACCCGGCATGGACTTACAAGATGTTATAGAGTTACGAAGCGTTCTTGAATCAGGATGTAACTAATTGATTTCTGGTTCTGTCGCCAGGGCTTTCCAGGTCCAGCATCTTCTTGGATGGTTTTCAAACCTGTTTTTCATAACAGCCAGCTTTTGTTCCTTGCAAACCCTTCCGTGAGCCGTCCCCTCTTTCATTTCTCACTCCTATTCCAAATGGGCCAACTGTGGTTTCATCTTTCCCTTTTCCCACCTTTGAATTGAGGTCACCCATATTATTCTGATATTTGAGACTTCAGTTGCTTCATTGCCTTTTCGATATTTTCATAAAACTCCTCAATTTCTGCGTCATCTTTATCAGCTGTTGGTGCATTTACTTTTACTTCCAATGTCGAAAAGGTGTGCCCTTAAGTTTTACTATCAGGACTCTGTCATTTACAGTCCAGAAACCTTTGATGGTCTTTGAGGTTTCTTGATCTGAATCATGCCAACTCCTTTCTGGTGTTGATCTCCTCCTGAGTAAAGAATGGTGTAGTTGTCGGATGTTATGCAGCCTGCTCCTTTCCATCTATTTCTGAAAGTCCTAGTATATTGAGGTTCATTCTTTCCATTTCTTGTTTGGATTTTCCAATTTTCCTTTTTGTAGCATAGTCCGTACGTTCCATGTACCCATTCGAGAGGTTTTCTGATGCGGACAGTCGCTGGATGAAAGATCGAGGTTACCTGTCGCACATAATCCACCCTACCGAGCAGGACTTCCAGATAAACTGGAAGCCCCCTTCACGCTGTTATCTGTATTCTGTTTCTTTCTGATTACCATACATTCTTTGCAGAAGTATACCTATAGTAGGCTGCAATTACTTTCTATAGGAGCAGTGCTCGTACTGAGCGGATTGTCTTAGCCATTGTACTCATATAGTATCATCTGCCTAACACATTGAAGTGCTGACCAGTTCCCAAAAACTATTTGGCTGCTCAACACATCATCCGTCACCTGCCTTCCATGACTTCACGTAACCCTGATTGGGAGGCTAAGTGGGTACCCGATCTTGCCCAAGGATCTCCCACAGGCTAGCGGAGGGAAGGAGGCACCTTACTTCTCCTGTTGGTGAAATAATTTCACCCCGCCACCCCAACTTAGCAACTATACTTAGTTTAATAATACTAGGCCTAATAAACAGACTTAATTTGTAAACTCAAAATACTGTTACACCCAGAGCACATTCAAGTCTTCGGAAAAATACACATTTAGGTCTTGAACTTCTTGGCTGTCTAAGAACAGGGATTTTGACTGCTAGAAATGAACAGTTCAATGTATAGTGTGTGTGTGTTATTCTTTTAAATTAAAAAAACCCTCATTCTTTTATATCCAGGATATAAAGGAATAGGGCCTAAGCACTATGTGCTATTTTTTTTTTACATCTAGTCCCCGTGTGTATGTGGTTTTGTAAATTCTGTTATCTGTTTCCACTAGCACACAATGGCCTACTCTTAGGAAAAGCGGACAGGTTTTAACGTGTGCACAAGATGTTCTGCAAGCGTTCGCACACTGTTTATATACTATAGTCTCATCCTAAGGATTATACTATAGTCTCATCCAAAGGACTTTGGAGAGAGTGGAGTCGGCACTGATGTTAACTCAAGGGGAAAATATCTCCTTGAACGGGAATCGAACCCAGGTCGTCAGATTGGGAGTGCAATATTCTAACCAATAGGCTATCCCGTCCCCCATGTGTGTGTGTGTGTGTGTACATGCGCACATCTTTGATAGAAAAAGCTATTTACCGTAAATGTAATGAAGTGCAGCTTAAGGCCAGTTGCTGCCATAGATTATCATCATACATTGTGTTATAAATATTACCTGGTTGCCAAGACAATGATACCTCTAGTCTTACACTTGGGTGAAAAGCTTAACACAGACATCCCAGTCAGTGAAAAGTGGTCCAAAGTGTAAACATTCATATGCCATTGATGTACAAACAACAAAGTCAACAGATAAATGTATTTTAAAATTAATTAGTATTAGTAAGTACTGTGCTCATGTGTGTGTGTATGTGTGTGTGGTTCTTTAATTTTCATGCATGTGTTGCTTAG
Organism: Rapana venosa; assembly: GCA_028751875.1. Lineage (NCBI taxonomy): Eukaryota > Metazoa > Mollusca > Gastropoda > Neogastropoda > Muricidae > Rapana > Rapana venosa. The sequence goes on along the minus strand of CM054134.1, from coordinate 25,839,437 downwards.
ATTGGTCATATTGCAGATTGAGATTTTTTTTCAGATTGAGGAACCATAATGACATATATATATATATATATATATATATATATATATAATATATATATATATATAGAGAGAGAGAGAGAGAGAGAGAGAGAGAGAGAGAGAGAGAGATTATTACTTCTGATATAGATCAGACTACAGACTAGTACAGTGAGACTAGTGATGAAATTTAATTGCAATGAGGAACACTACACGGCAAATTTTACTAACAAGAAAACTTATTAGACCAAGTATTCAGTTATCAGTTTTCCCAAGGATTTGAAGTTGAAGAAGGTTTTATGCAAATAAGTTTATTCATTTATTCTTTTATTTTGAGGATAATTGAATAAACACTTGTGTCTTTTTTTTACCACCAGTCCCCATGTGTATGCAGTTTTGCAAATGTTGACATCTGTGTGTATACATGTGTGTGTGTGTGTGTGTGTGTGTCACTGTGTGTGTGTGTGTGTGTGTGTGTGTGTGCGCACATGAAAGTGTTTAAGCACTATCCTCTAACCTAATAAAATTAACCATTGTGTGTTCCTTCAAAACAAACGTGCTGTGAAGTATACAATTAAACAACACCACCACCACCACAGTGTGCATCAAGATCTAATACTATTACAATTTATTACTATCCTCGCTTCTGTAGATATAAAAATCATGTAATTAACTTAATTAGTGTTCTGCAAAACCACTTCTCAAATTATGGTGAACATGTAAACTGTTTCATATGATATTAATATATATATAATACACCTTATTAACCACATAGAAAATGTTTCACTAAGTTGGCTAACTACATAAGTCATAACTAAATGAGCTAGAGAAACCATGGGTACTACTTGTTGGGTATTCTCGTGTCATTTACATCAAGGACCAGAGCCAGCTTACTCATTTATTGATCTATGAAATATGTAAGAGTTTCATTGTGTGTATAAGATCTTAGTTTATGGATTCACATGCCAGACATCAGACGATCAGTTCAAATGTTGTCTCATCCAATTGACTTGCTTGGGAATGATGGCAGTATTAAAGTTAAATCTTCTTCAGGGGGTGGAAGAGCCTAGAGGTTAGAATGTTGAGTTTGTGGTCTGACAGCCTGGGTTTACTTTAACTATAGTTTAAGCCTTCACTGAGGCATCCATTCAGATTTCAGGGGGATGTAATCTTATGCCTTTATCTCCAAGGCAAACTTTCACCACAAAAAGGTAAAATCTGTAGAGCCCTCCACTTCACAGGATACCAAAGAGGCAGATTTAGCTGTTTTTTGCTAGCAAGCATGTCCAGACTAATATGGTTGTAATAGAGAAGCTGACTCTATGACTGCTCAGCTGCTCATTATTTTGGATTGGATCTTGCCTGAACTTTTTGGAACGATTAGCATGGAATCTGGTAGGGATTCAGAGAGATCCAACACAATTTCCCTACCCCATTAATGGCATTATCTTATATCATATATGATCTGTATTGCAGGTTGCCAAACAACAACAAAGAACGGAAAGGTGTGCGGGACTGTGTGGTGATTCGAGAAATCTACGAACATGAATCTTCTCAGGAAGAGTTTGAGGTGGAGCTTGACCTTGCTCTTGACTCTGGGATCAAGACCATAGTCATCGAACCCTCCAAGTTGGGGAACGAGGCTGCCAAATGGATCAGGTGTGGAAACTGCCTTCACAAGACAGCTGTACTCTCAGGGGTGGGGTCTTTAGTTGTGACAGGGATATGGCCTTCTCATGTGGAGGTTTCACTGCCTTTGGGCTTCCTGAGCATGATGTGTGCAGGGGTGTATGCCATCTCCTGGCAGTTTGATCCCTGCTGCAAGTACCAAGTGGAGACCAACATGAACAAAGTTCCAAAGTTGCCTTTGCACTCTCTGACCACCACAACGCCAGTTATTCTTGTGCGCAGAGATGACTCTCGGCGCAAAGTTTTGCACAATTCTGTGTCACTGGTTGCTGGGGGATTGTGCATATATAAGCTTTACAAAATCTTTTCTGCAGCATAGTTCGCAGTTTATCTGCCAAATCTCAGTGCCTAAGCCATGACTTGTATTGTGCAGCTAGTTATTGGGAGGTGTTCACATTACAAACTATCACAATTACTCTGGTCTGTTTCAGTGTTGCCTTTTCCTGTATTTCTGTAACATTGTTATGATGATGCTTTACAGAACGTTGCCATCTTCTGCCTAGATTCTGTTTTTGTTTTTTTGGTTCTTTTTAGTAAAGTGATTAATCCAAATACATGTTCATTCTGCCGGGCTGAACAGACTCACCTTTTATTGTCAGTAGCTGTTGGTGCTTTATTGTATGCATATCTGTTTCTGCTGTCTTCCTTTGTGGATTAAAATGAAAGGCAGAGCTGGTCATACAGCAAGATTTTTGATCTTGTGGGGGAACTGTTTTTTTGTTCATTCCTCAGCTAGAGCTTTCAGGTTCACCATGGTGAGATTTTGTATGTGTGATTTTTGATCAATCATTAAGGTAGCCACATTTTGACTTCAGGGATGGTGTTTAAACACAACACCAGATTGTAATGTGTTTTAAAAAAAAAAATTGTCATCTGTTTCAACCAGCATGTAATGGCCTGCTCTTCCAAAAGGAACAGTGGGTTTTTAATGGGTTTGTAAGATGTGTGTGCATTTACACATGGGGCCTTGGTTTATAGTTTCACCCAAAGGACTGTTAAACCTCTTAATGTTGAACCACTTGTTTTGTAGTTGAATGTAAGGCTTTGTCTGAAAGCGGGGTCAGAACTTGTTGGTTGTTTGTTAAACATCATCATCATCTTCATCATCATCATTCATCATCATCATCATCATCATCCACTCATTATTATAAACATCGTCATCATCATTGTTGTTAGTGTTGTTGTTGATATCAATCATTGCTATTGTTGTTAATGTTATTGTTACTGATAATCTTTGTTCTTGGATCACTGATTTTGTCATGGGATAACACACATTCTACTTTCGTAGTTCATTTGACCATGCAGGGTAATGGGTAGATGTGATGGAGCAAGAAGAAACCAAAATAGAACTCATCTGGAGTCAAAGGAAATTTAAGTTATGAATACAGACTAACACCGAATATCAGCTACCATGGTGCAGTTGTTATGCCTTGGGTTATGGGTTGGAAGGTCATGGGTTAGAATCCCATAAGAGTCATACTGATTTTTCTGACTCCAGCCGGCTCCTGCCCAGAGTGAGTGTGCTGAGGGCTCATTGCAAAGACTGGGACCACACAGTCAAGCTTCATCCACTTTATGGATGCAATTTTTGAAAGTGCTTAAATTAACTGACCAACACTGCAGGTGTCTGTATCTTTTTAAGCCAGGTTGATTCCAGGATTTCTTTTTTTGTTCCTTGGCTAGAGTTCCTAAGTTTCACCAAGGTAAGATTTCATGTATCCGACCGTTTACTCACGATTAAGATAGCTGCATTCTTACTTTGGGGATGATGTCTAAATATGACACCAGTGTAAATGCGGTTTTGTAAATTTTGTCATCCATTTCCTCTGGCACACAATGACCTACTCTGTTGAAAGGCTGAACAGATTTTAGCATGTGTGTCAGATGTTCTCTGTGTGTTCGCACAGGGGACCTCTGTTTATGGTCTCATCCGGGGATTTACAGGGGAGTGGAGTCAGGACTGATGTTAATTCTTTTCCCACTAGCATGTGATAGCAATGTCACTTCTGTTGATTAAACTACTGTTAGCTCAGTAAGTGTGTCACCAGTCAGTTTGCTACTGACTTTCCAATAGCAAAGACCCTAAACTAAGTATTAAGGGGGGTAGCATCCCTTAGACTATGGATGATAGAACAGGAGATTTTTAAAAAAAGAAATTGTACCATGTCATGGCTACAGTACATTTATGGGCTATTCCAGCCTTACCATAGCCAGTGCCTCAGCAACTGGAACATTATTTTATTGTAACCAGTGCATGGTGTGTCGGTAAGAACTTAACTCCAGAGGAAAAGTCCCTCTGAACATACCATGGTAGTCACATATGCAAACATTTCACCGTTGGTGAACCTCGGAGTTCTAGCTGAAGAATGGAAAAAAAAAATGTATTCATGTGATTTTATGTCTTTTAAATGCAGTGTACATACATTCTTGCTTTTGTGTAGTTTGCATTGTCACTTTTTAAATCTAATGCCATTTTCTTGTTCTCTTCCTGTTGTAAATATGTTTTATCAAGAAAGAAGAAATATGTTTGAAAACAATGACCAAAGAAAAAAAATCTATTGATATGGGACCATTGAACTGCTGAAACCGAGAAAAAACATATGAAGTGTTAGATATGTTCAAAAACGAATATATGAGTTTGGTAGTGTATATTGGAAAATATATTTTTCAGAAAGCTTATGAAATAATTTTTACTATGTAGCAGCTTCATTCCAAAGTCTTTTAACTGAAACCAGCTACAATTCAAGAAAAATAGAAAACCTTGAAATTCAGCATATTATCAATTAGGGATTGTTTGTAAGGTAACTGAAAAACAAGTTTTTCCCTCGTTTTTCTTTAACCAAAAAGTGTTAATACTGTATGTCTTAATTATAAGATAAAAATTATGTAATTTCCATGTGAGTAAAATCTACAGATGTTTTTGATTTGGTTTGATTTGATTTCTTGCCATTACAACTCAATGAAAATCTTCACATTCTGTACAGTATTAATTAAGGCTTGTCAACCACTAGCATCAAACCAGGCAGCTATCAACATATCAAACAAAAAGAAAAGAAAAGTGTGTGTGTGGGGTTATGAGATTTTGGCCGGGTGAGAGACTAGTGACCTACACTGCTACAGGGTTCTCTGATATAGATACTGTTTCTACACCTTCAAAACACACACACACACACACGCACACACACACACACACACACACACACACACACACTGCCATTGTTATTTTACACACACACACACACACACACATTTGGATTTTTAACATCAAAATTTGATTGATCTATTTCACAGTTCACTGGAGCCCTTTGATTAGGCCAGATAGATCTTTAATCTTGGAAACATGATGAGGCACATGTTTAAAAATGTGTTGACATGTACTTGCTGAACAGAAGTAGAGGGTGGAAACAAATACATGCAATCGATAGAGTAGATTGTATCTACTCTATCGAAAATAGCTATGCTGTGTTTCTGATGATATGATTAGGATCAAAACTGCATTTTGATTGATCAGTAAGTCCGTGATGATTATAATCCTTTAGCCTAGAGTTTGGATTTTGTTGTTGTTTTTGGGGTTTTTTTTTAGTAAAAGCTTTAGAATATTTATCCGAAGATATAAATATATAACAAACTAGATTTTTATTTTGGGCAATTCAGGTTTATGGGTAAAATCAAATGGAGGAAACAGTGTGAAAGAAATAATTCTTCTATTTTCAGGTGGAATATGCATGAGTTGAAATTGTAAAAACTGTTAAATTGAATAAAAGTTGTATTTTTTAAATATTTGTTGCACTTTCAGTGTATTGAATGTTCTTGCTGGTGCCTATGTGTGTAAATCTTCTTCACTTTGTTCTTTGTTTCCCTTTCTGTCTTTTGTCAGGATTTGCCTGCTTTTCCATTCTGCTTGACCTTACTTAAGTTTGTAAACATTTTCTCTCCCCCTCTTCTCCAAGGTCTTCTGTGTGTGTGTGTGTGTGTGTGTGTGTCTGTGTTGTGTGTCTGTGTGTGTGTGTCTGTGTGTGTGGGTGTGTCTGTATGTGTGTGTTTTCAGAGCACTCTCTAGAGATACTTATGTGTATGCATACACACATACACATGCTAGCACACACACACACATACACACACACACACACACACACTCACAGGATAGCCTGGTGGTTAGAGAGTTGTGCTCACTTTCTGATGATCAGGGTTCAAACCCAGGTTTGAGGCTCTACCTTGACACCTCTTCAAGGGGACTTTTTCCTGATTTAACATCAGTGCTGACTGACACCACTCCCTCAAAAGTCCTTCAGATGAGACTATGAAATTAGGTCCCTTGTGTGAATACACACAGAACATCTTGCGCATATGTTAAAACTTGTTCCACAGTTCAAGAAGAAGAGGCCACTTTACCAATATATGCGGGTGGAAACATGACAACATTTATAAAACCGTGTGCACACAGGGTCTGGATGTATTAAAGCATAGAGTTCTTATTCTTTAAACAAAGAACAAATGATAGATAATGATGAAAATACACACACACACACACTCACACACTGCCCTTGATATTTCACACACACAAACACACTGCCATTGTTATTTTACACACACACACACTGGTCTTGTTATTTGATGTGCGCGCACACGCACAGAGAGAGAGAGAGAGAGAGAAGAGAGAATTGAAAAAATCGTGGCGTTGGGACGAAGGGAAGAGATGGTGACTGATGATACTGATAGTGACGGAATTGGACCACAGCCATTAACCCATCAGGGAACTGTTAGATGTTGAGGTTTGTGATGGACAAACATACATATACTTCCCCACCCTTTCAAATGTAGGCCAATACCTTTTATTTACTCACCAGTAAAGCCGAGATTAATGAAACCAAGGGAGTGGGATAGCCTAGTGGTTAGAGCGTTGAGATCGTGATCTGGGCCATGATCGAGCACGTTTCATCGGATTTTGCCTTGGAGTTAACATCAATACTGTCTCCACTCCCCCTAAAGTCCTTTGGATGAAACTAAGCCGAGCCCCGGAGTTGCGAATACTCGTGCCTTGCTAGCACGTTAAATTTTAAACCCGTTCTGTCTTTCGGAAGAATAGGTCATTTCGTGCAGGTAGGAAGAAACCACACAATTAAAATAAAGAAGAAAAAAAAGCCGTATGCACACAGGTGTCCTGTTAATACACTATTCCCGAAGTCAGAATGCGGCTACCTTAATGGTGGGTAAAGGTAGTTGCATACCATTGGTGAACCTCGGACTTCTCTACCCGGGGGGGGGGGGGGGGGGGGGGGGGGGGGGGGGGGGGGGGGGGGGTGGGGGGGGGGGGGGGGGGGAGGAGAGGAGGAGGAGGAGAAGAATGAAATCAATCTGCAGATAATAGTAGATCTAGTCTAAAGACTCAAGAATACGAGGACCCCATCCCTCTTCATCTTACGTCCCTCCCCTTTCCCCAACATATAAACCCACAACAAACAGGTCCATAAATAAAAGTAACACAAAACGCAGCCCCAGATCAAAGCGAACCACACACACACACACACACACTCACACAGAGAGAGTTCACGCAAACAATGGAACTTTTTAGTATATACAAGGTCGCCAAGTACAAGTGAACTGCTCGACACACTCCAAAGATAAACGTTAACGAGAAAATGGTGTACTTCCCGCTTGTGAGTGTTTTAATCTAAACCAATCGGAAAAAGGATGGAGCTTAAAAGCGCTTTCATTGAATAAACTCTAGAGAAACAGCAATATATGTATTTTCTTCTTATTAGTCTTCTTCTCTCTATCACCCTATCCTATCATTTTTGTTCTCAATGGAAGAGAGAGAGAGAGAGAGAGAGAGAGTGAGAGAGAGAGAGAGTGTGGGTGTGCACGTGAGAAAAGATTTACCCTCTCATTATAAAAGCAGCAATAGGCACAAAGAGTGAGAGGCTGTATTCGACTGGATAGTTGAAGGAGAGAAAGAAAATCAAACGATAAGCTGGAACAACACAAATTGAAAATAGACATGTATACTGAAATGTTATTGGTAGAGGTGTTTGGAGAGATTGTTGAAAAATGTGCTTTTGCCGCAGTTTTTGCAAAGAACTTGTATTTCAATGTTTTGACTATTATTACCACTGCACTTACTTCTGTAGTTTTCCCCTTTTGTTTCTGCCATTGTAACTCATTCTGAAAAGTTTGTTTTTTCTTCATCCCCCCCCCCCCTTTTCTTTTCATTACTAGCCTCCCCCCCCCCCCTTCCCCCCCCCTTCCCCCCCCCACACACACACACACATTCTTTACCCCTTACATATTCGTTTGATTTTTTGTTACCTCACCTTTTTGTTTTGAAAAAAAAACCCCACCCTGGGCATTACAGTTTATAACTAGAGGCAAACGTCATTGACATGTATCGTGAACTGCAGCTGCCATGGGGCAGTGGTTGGCGAGTTGGATTTCTGACTGGAAGGTCACGGGTTCGAATTTCATACACTATGGCAGAGTGGTTAAGACCGTTTGATTTCAATCCCGTAGGCCCATGAAAGTCGTGGGCTCAAATCCTGGCGTCGTTGTCTTGTGAAGTAAGGGTGGGGATTTTTACGATCTCCCAGGTCAACTTCATGTGCAGACCTGCCAGTGCCTTAACATCGTGTACATGTGCAGAAGATCAAATATGCACGACGAAGATCCCGTAATTCATGTCAGCCTTCGGTGGGTTACAGGAATGCGAATGCACCCAGCATGCAACCCGTACAATAAAATGAGCTGCTCTTGAAGAGGGGATGTGTCGGATGAGGCCAGCAGGCAGATCTGCAAAGTTGCAGGCACAAAAGAAGACCAGGCACTATGCACCTCACCCGGTAGGTCTAGAGGAACGCAGAGAAGAGAAGAGAATGCCATAAGAGTTCTAGGGTTTTTCAAGCTCCGGCCAGCTCCTAGATCCTATCCATAGAGAGTGTGCCAAGGGCTGACTGGGAAGACTAGGACCACGCAGTCGAGCTTCATCTATTTTACGAATGCGATTTTGAGTGTTGCTCAAATCTCTTGACCAACACTGGAGGTGTTTGTACCTTTTGGATCAGTTGACTTTGGGATAATATTATGATAAGGAACGTAGAATATGGCCCTGTCAAGTAGTCTCAAAGCACAAGCACTCACATAGCATTACTATAACACCATCTTCATCACCGTTGATCGTAATCTCTGATTCGGGGGGGCCTGGTTACTCTAGTCCACAGTGACCCTAGTTTTAGTTTCTCATACACTTCTGTGCTGTGGTGAGTTTGTACCAAAGCCATCAGGGCTGGAGGTTCACAGGAGAAGGTTGTTGGAGGGACATTGTGGTGGCTCTGGGACACAGCCATTAGGCCTACTGTAGTCAGTAGGGGGCTTGGTAGATAGTGTAGTGTCTATCTGAGCTCAAAACAGGTACCACATACCACTGAGCACTGCCAAAGTGACCCAGCAGCAGTGCTGGGCTCCTTTATGTTGTGGCCTCACGGCAGCTTAACACTGATTTTCTCTCGTTCGCTTTTTTACACCATCAAATATGTTTGGGAGAAATAATGGCATGCTCTTTCCAGCTCCTCTCATGGGCTGTACAGCTTAGTTTGCAGTGTTATCTCAATCGGCCAAACAATCTTCCTCATGCTGCTGAATAGCGTGCACCTCTGAAGGATGTGCTCGCCAGTCTGGTTTTCTTTGCCACAGGCGCACAAGGGAGAAGGAACGAGTTTCAGCTTTGTGGACATGTGGTGGTTTAACCTGTTGTGCCCAGTGTGGAGTCTTAGAATTATGACATTGATGAGCTCCCATTTGACTTGACCCTGAAGATAAGACATGACAAGCCTAGGCATGTGGAGGGATGTGAATGAGTGACCTGGAAGCTGCAAGACAAAAGCGCCAGCAATAGGGAAAGGGACAAAAAAGAGACAACTATCATGAATAAGTTTTAATGTACATAGTATAATGAAGTATCACATTTCACAGCACAGTGTGGTTGTCTTTACAGTCACACACGTTAGTTGAAAACACTGATGCACAAAGTCCTATCATGTACAATCCTCGAGCAGCTGACACAACAGGTTATGCATTAACCTAAACGTTCGTGGAGCCCCCTGGCTTGGTCTGTTGTGGAGGGACGACCCGCAGTTCATCGGAAGGGCCGACACGCGCAGGTCTGACACAGTAACGCCCCTTGGAGAAATACTGCAGAAGATGAAGAACCCCTTGCCGGAAGTTCCGGTTGTAAGCCACATAGAGGGAGAAGTTGTAAGCTGTGCCGAAGGCGGAGAAGAAGACTCTGAGCATGTTGCCCGGCCCGTCCAAATGCACCGTGTCCGATATGCCCGTGATCTTCTGCAAGATGACATGCAGTGAACCTATAAGGGTTTGATGCACAGTCAAAAGAATATTTATCTCACACATGCTCACAGATGCAGATAAATCTAGATCTAGACAAGATCTATTATACATGATAACGGTGCGCACGGGCGCGCACGTGCGCGCGCGCGCGCGCACACACACACACACACACACACACACACACACACACACACACACACACACACACACACAGAATGCAACATAGTTGGGTTTTTCTCATGCACATCACTTCTGTCACGCTGACCAGTGAATGATATGTTGTATACATGAATTATGAAGAGTTTATTTAGTTGTGTCAAATAAGTCAAATAAGACCTTTACGGCAATAAATCATTTCTGATTCTGATTCAGAGAGAAAAAGGCATGCGTATGACTTCTTATATTTTTGCACGCACCTTATTGTTTTGGGCTTCAAAAGTCAGCCAAATTATGAAAAAAGTATATGTTAACAGAATCCGTCCACATCTTGCAAGCAGCATTAAATGTTGGCTTAACATTAATTTACTCTACGACTCCTTGGCATTAAACTTCAAGCCGCTTCTTTAAGGAATAAAACATTTACTGGTGCACACAAACAGAAAGTCTGTTAAGCAAGCAGACTTTACAGCTCTAGTCCTCTGGCTCAGAAGTAACAAATCGTAATAAAAGCCAGGGCTACCGAAAAAGCTATCCATTTCCAGATTCAGCCCTTAACCTAAAATCATCAATCTTTTCATAATAGAAATACGTACATAATAACGTACATGGTATTAAAGTAAGCTTATATTATTCGGGGACGGGATAGCTCAGTGGTCGGAGCACTCGCTTTCCCCCAGCCAAGTTAAGCAGCGTCGAGCGTGGTTACCAGTTGGATGGGTGACCGTTTGCGCGCCTTGGCTTCAGTACAGTTCCCCCAGTTCCCCCAGCTGTAAATGGGTACCTGCCCTCTTTAGGGTCAGGGAAGGTAAAGCAGCGAGGGAGAGGAGATGGGCGCCGCCCTCAATATGCTGGCCCAAGAGAAGTGAGGTCTCTGACGCCTCGCTCCCCAACGACCTTATAGGATATGGGACACCTTTACCTTTACTTTTACCTTTATATTATTCATAGTATATCATTTCTAGGAAACGTGTTCATTAATTTTGTTAAATAGGGCTGGCTAAACACGATTCGAATGACAACAACCCTACAAACAGATGATTGTATTCTTACTTTAAACAGCCAAGAACATTACAGAGAAGCAATGGTTTGCAGACTAGAAGCTTGTGACGTGGACCATGTGCTTTCCTCTAGTAGACCCCGCATTTCTAAACACCCTATAGTTCACATTATCAAGAAACCTTCCTTCTTGGATTGCAATACGAAACAAGGCTAAAAAAACCAAATTTAGACTAGACCCACAGCTGTAAAGCCACAGGGCGAAAACCGAACTCTGACCTCCCAAAGCAGAAGTGCAAAATATGGGGCCCAGGAGACGGCGAAGATGACGGCCACCAGGATCAGCATTTTGACCACCGTCATCCGTGTCTTGAACAACACCTGGAACACTGCCCCTCTCTGGGCAGCCTGCTTGCCGAACATCCCCTTCGTCCTGGTGGAAACAGCACAGGTGAACAATCTATATCAAGTCATCCCTTTTTTCCCCGGTTCGTATAGATTTGCCCCCATCCCT
>CM054134.1:25815227-25817727 GCA_028751875.1 Rapana venosa | reverse complement strand
AATTTTAGATATCATATTCTTTTCATTATATGGACGGTTTCACACAAAAAAAGCCCAACTTAAACAAACACGGGGGAACTGATTAAGCAGTGACCCTCAAACCTCCAAGCACAAGTCAATCCCACAGTTTAGAGTTAGACCCAGCTGCTACACACACACACACACACACACACACACACACACCACACACACACACACACACACACACACACACACACACACACACACACACACACACACACACACATCACAACACACACACACACACACCACTCAACACACACACACACACCACAACACACACACACACACACACACACACACACACACACACACACACACAACACACACACACACACACACACACACACACACACACACACACACACACACACACACCACTCAACACACACACACACACACACACACACACACACACACAACACACACACACAACCACAACACACACACACACACACACACACACACACACACACACACACACACACACACACACACACACACACACACACACACACACACCACAAGGCCACACTATACCGTCAGTCAGGGTAGTTGACTACTGAACAGATGTGAGGGATCAGTACTGTTTGGGTCACAGTGTGTGCCTAGCCAAACATCCATCCATCCATCCATCCATCATCCATCCATCCATCATCCATCCATCCATCATTGTGAAGTAGGCTAGTGCTGTGCAGTCAGCTCCTTGCAGCTGAATCAAACTGGAGCAGTGTTATTGAGTCGATGCCCCACATCATTTTTTTGTTTTCCTTTTTTTGTTGTTGCTTGTGTGTGTATGTATATTATTTTGGGGAGTATTGCTGTTAGGTGTATTCTCCTGTTGAGTTGGTTTGTAATCCTCCTTACCCACCCAAAAAAGGGGTGGACGGAATTAAATCTTGAATCTTTGAGTCTTTCTTTTGTGTGTGTGTGTGTGTGTGTGTGTGTGTGTGTGTGTGTGTGTGTGTGTGTGTGTGTGTGTGTGTTGTGTGTGTTGTGTGTGTGTGTGTGTGTGTGTGTATGTGTTGTGTTGTGTGTGTGTATGTGTGTGTGTTTAAAGAGCGTCGAGGGTTAGACAGGAACACAAACCATTTTGGATGTTTGTGGTTCACACAATGCTCTTCTCTCTCTCTCTCTCTCTCTCTCTCTCTCTCTCTCTCTCTCTCTCTCTCCTCACAGTCTGCATCTCCCTCCAGAGCCACGTACACACACACACACACACGCGCGCGCGCGCGCGCGCGCACGCACGCACGCACGCACGCACGCACACACTATAAGGGGAGTTAAATTCTGTACCAGAATAAAAGAGACAGAAGCTCCTCCTTTATGTGCTTTTTTTGGTCTGCTGACAATCATAAAAGGTAAAGGTGTCCCATAACCTAAGTGGTCGTTGGGGAGCGAGGCATCAGAGACCTCAGCTTCTCTGGGGGCCAGCATATTGAGGACGGCACCCATCTCCTCTCCCTCGCTGCTTTGCCTTCCCTAATCCTAAAGAGGCAGCCATTTACAGCTGGGTGAACTAGGGGAGGGGTTGGGGGGGGGGGGGGGGGAGAGACTGCACTGAAGCCAAGGCGCGCAAACAGTCACCCATCCTAGCGGTAACCACGATGGATGCTGCTTAACGGGATAGCCTAGTGGTTAGAACATTGCGCTCGCAATCTGACAACCCGGGTTCGATTCCCGTTCAAGGGGATATTTTCCCTGGAGTTAACATCAGTGCAGACTTCACTCTCCCCAAAAGTCTTTCGGATGAGACTATAAACCGACGCCCCGTGTGCGAACGCACGCAGAATATCTTGCGCACACGTTAAATCCTGTTCCGCTTTTCGTAAGAGTAGACCATTGTGTGCCGGTGGGAACAGATGACAGAATTAAAAAAACCGCATACACACGGGGGGACTGGATGTAAAAAAAGCACATAAGTGCTTATTCTATTATCCTCGATATAAAAGAATAATAAAAAAAAAATATTATAACAATTAACCTTAGCTGGGGGAAAGCGAGTGCTCTGACCACTGAGCTATCCCGCCCCCCGCTGATAATCACACTGGCCACGACATGAACAGTCTTTATCTGACAACCTGACTGTGCGAGTGGAATCTGAACCCCCGACCTCTGGCTCCTGCCTGGATCCAGTGGTGAAAAGCTCTTATCACTCAGTGCAAATACACGTGCAAGCAGAAGAAAGAAAAACAATGGGTGGCGCAGCTCTTGCGGCGACGTACTCTCCCTGGGGAGAGCAGCCCCAGAATTTGACCCAGAGAAATCTGTCTTGATTTAAAATGGTATGGAATACAATACAATACGATATGATACAATGCAATACGATACGATACAATACAATGCAATACAGTACAATAGATACAATACAATACAATATACTGCAATACAACACGATACGATACAATGCAATACAACACGATACAATACAAAGCACAATACAATACAACACGATACAATACAATGCAAAAACAATACG
>CM054134.1:25792727-25810227 GCA_028751875.1 Rapana venosa | reverse complement strand
CCCCACCACCACCACCAACCACCACCACCACCAAACACCCCTCCCCCCCCCCCCACCACCACCACCACCAACCACCAACCACCACCAAACACCCCTCCCCCCCACCACCACCACCAAACACCCCCCCCCTCTCCCACCACCACCACCAACCACCAACCCCCCACCACCCCCAACCACCACCAGCAAACAACCCCTAACCTCTCACTCTCTCTCTCTCTCTCGCTCTCTCTCTCTCTCTTCCCTCCCTCTCTCTCTCCCTCTCTCTCTCTCTCTCTTTCCCTCTCCCTCTCTCTCTCTCCCCCTCTCTCTCTCTCCCTCTCTCTCTCTCTCTCTCTTTCTCTCCCCCTCTCTCTCCCTCTCTCTCTCTCTCTCTCTTTCTCTCTCTCTCTCTCTCTCTCTCTCTCTCTCTCTCTCTCTCTCTCTCTCTCTCTCTCTCTTACTCTCTCTCTCTCTCTCTGTCTGTCTCTGTATACCTTCGTAATAGCTCTCCTCCAGGTGGGTGAGGTCGTGCAGGTTCTGGGGCAGGACCAGCGAGGCCAGGAGCAGGTCACTGACGGCCAGGTTGCAGATGAGCAGGTGGGTAGGCGTCCTCAGGGCAGGGGTGGCCGCCACCACCACCAGCACCATCACGTTGCACAGCACGGAGAACACCAGGAGGATGCTGACCACCACCACGAAAGCCAGCTCTTCTGGCCTCAGGTCCCCCGACATGGGTGCGTTGATCGTTTGCTGGTTCCTTCGTTCCTTCGTTCGTTCGTTCGTTCGTTCGTTCGTTCCTTCGTTCGTTCCTTCGTTCGTTCCTTCGTTCCTTCGTTCGTTCCTTCGTTCCTTCGTTCGTTCCTTCGTTCCTTCGTTCGTTCCTTCGTTCGTTCCTTCGTTCCTTCGTTCGTTCCTTCGTTCGTTCCTTCGTTCCTTCGTTCGTTCGTTCCTTCGTTCCTTCGCTCGTTCGCTGGCTCGCTGGCTTCCTTTTTTTGGTCAGAGCGTGATGGCTTAAGGGGGGGGGGGGGGGGGAGGTTGGGGATGGTGGTGGTGGTTGGTGGGTGGTTGGTGGGGGTGGGGGTTGGGGTTGGGGGGGTGGGGGGGGGTGGGGTGTTTGGGGGGGGGTGGTTGGGGTTGGGTTGGGGTGGGGGGGTTTTGGGGGTGTGTTGGGGGTGGGGGTGTGTGTGTGTGTGGGGGGGGGGGGTTGGTGGGGGAGGGGGTTGGGGTGGGGGTTGGGGGTTAGGTGGGTTGGGGGATTGGGGGGTTGGGGGTGGGTGGGTTGGTGGTTTAGGGTGGTGGGGGGAGGGGGTTGGGTGGGGGTGGTGGGGGGTTGGGGGTGGTGGTGTGGGGTGGTGGTGGTGGGGGGTGGTGGGGGTGGGGGGATTGGGGGTGGGGTTGGGGTGGGGATTGGGGGTGGGGGGGTGGTTGGGGTTGGGGGTGTGGGAGGGTTGGAGGGTGGTTGGGGGGTGGTGGTGGTTTAGGGTGGTGGGCTGGAGGGTGGTTGGGGGGTGGTGGTTTAGGGTGGTGGGTTGGAGGGTGGTTGGGGTGGTGGTGGTTTTAGTGTTTTATGATCATGTTGTGTGGTGTAGTATGTGTAGTGTGTGTAGTGTGTGTGTGTTTATTTTTTTATTTTCTATTTTATTTTATTTATTTTTTATATCGAGGATAATGGAATAAGCACTTATGTGCTTTTTTTTTCATTCAGTCCCCGTGTATATGTGGTTTTGTAAATTCTGTCATCTGTTCCCACCGGCACACAATGGCCTAATCTTACGAAAAGCGGAACAAGATTTAACGTGTGCGCCAGATGTTCTGCGTGCGTTCGCACACGGGGCCTCGGTTTATAGTCTCATCCGAAGTTTGTGTGCGTGTGTGTGTGGTGTGTGTGTGTGTGTGTGTGTGTGTGTGTGTGTGAGTATATGTGTGTGTGTGAGTACAGTGTGTGTGTGTACTGTGTGAGTGTGAATGTGTGTGTGTGTTTGTTTGTTTGTGTGTGTGTGTGTGTGGTATGTGTGTGTGTGTGTGTGGTGTGTGTGTGTGTGTGTGTGTGTGTGTGTGTGTGTGTGTGTGTGTACTGTGACGATGGCTAAAGGTGGTTGATTTAACGTAAGAGGTCGATCATGGATGGTTGGTTCTCATGGTGTGATGGTTGTCTCGGGGTTAAGTGCCTCAGGTTAAGGGCCTCATTGTGTTTTTGTTCTTGCCATTCCAAAAAAACACCCAAACAAACAACAACATAACTGTGGACGAACCAAATGTTTACAACATGTTCTTAAAAGTGTTAATGCAACATAAGTACAAAGATTGGGGAAAAAAACCCAAGTAAAAAAAAATTGTCGTTCGAGGGTCTCTTCCTACATCATTGTTGAGTCTCCGTGGTGGAGCGTTGTTTGGAACAAAGGGCTTTCAATACACGCCATCTCTTACTTTAGCACATCATGATTAAATAAACATGAAAAGAAACAAACAAAGTTTTAGGTCATCCACCTCCAACTATGAGAAACCTTGGAGGACTTTACATGTGTGAATTGTCTTTAAGGTGGCTTCACACATGCTATGCAAGAAAATACTCCCTTTTTCTGTGTGTGGTAACAGCAGTGAGCTAACAGAATGGTGGATAGTGCTGAGCGCTGAGCAGTCCAAGAGGGTGAAGGTGTCAGTCACCAGCTGTCCTCTGAGCCTCCCAGATGTCAAAGACTTCCTGTCAACAGAGAAGATGGGGAACGATCATGATAAATCATGAAAGATATTGAAAGATCATGAAAGATACTGAAAGATCATGAAAGATATTGAAAGATCATGAAAGATATTGAAAGATCATGAAAGATATTGAAAAATCATGAAAGATATTGAAAGATAATGAAAGATATTGAAAAAGCATGAAAGATATTGAAAGATCATGAAAGATATTGAAAGATCATGAAAGATATTGAAAGATCATGAAAGATATTGAAAGATCATGAAAGATATTGAAAAATCATGAAAGATATTGAAAGATCATGAAAGATATTGAAAGATCATGAAAGATATTGAAAGATCATGAAAGATATTGAAAGATCATGAAAGATATTGAAAGATCATGAAAGATATTGATAAATCATGAAAGATATTGAAAGATCAAGAAAGATATTGAAAGATCAAGAAAGATATTGAAAGATCATGAAAGATATTGAAAGATCATGAAAGATATTGAAAGATCATGAAAGATATTGAAAGATCATGAAAGATATTGAAAGATCATGAAAGATATTGAAAAATCATGAAAGATTACGGCTGTTTTTTACAGCTTAAGATGAACCAAAATGGTATGTCAGAAACTAACTGTGAAAAAATTAAACTGACAGCTTTTAAAAACAAATCTCGGTTAACTGCTTTTTTCCCCCTTCAGTAGATTCAGCCTATCAATAACATAGAATGCATCAGAGAGAGAGAGAGGGAGAGAGAGAGAGAGAGACAGAGACAGAGAGAGAGAGAGAGAGAGACAGAGAGACAGAGAGAGAGGGAGAGAGGGAGAGACAGAGACAGAGAGAGAGGCAAACGAAATAGTAAAATAGTTCAGAGTTACAAGACAATAGTCTGCACAAGACAAATAAATAATTCTGGTCCGTTTTGCGTCACGGGAAACGAAACTTGATCAAATAATCTACAAATCAATAATTATACAACAGACAATCGTGGTCCTCGACACACCATCCAAATAATCTACAAATCAATAATTAATTATACAACAGACAATCGTGGTCCTCGACACACCATCCAAATAATCTACAAATCAATAATTAATTATACAACAGACAATCGTGGTCCTCGACACACCATCCAAATAATCTACAAATCAATAATTATACAACAGACAATCGTGGTCCTCGACACACCATCCAAATAATCTACAAATCAATAATTAATTATACAACAGACAATCGTGGTCCTCGACACACCATCCAAATAATCTACAAATCAATAATTATACAACAGACAATCGTGGTCCTCGACACACCATCCAAATAATCTACAAATCAATAATTATACAACAGACAATCGTGGTCCTTGACACACCATCCAAATAATCTACAAATCAATAATTAATTATACAACAGACAATCGTGGTCCTCGACACACCATCCAAATAATCTACAAATCAATAATTATACAACAGACAATCGTGGTCCTCGACACACCATCCAAATAACCTAACAGCCAGTCGACAACAGACACGTGATCCTCTACACACCATCCAAATAATCGAAAAAACTAATCGACAGCAGACAACCGTAATTCTCACCACGTCATGCATTTGGCCCAGTCCCATGCAATCTTCAGTTTTGCTCTGCCCCCCCCCCCCCCTCCTTTCCCCCCACTAACAACATTAACACGTTACAAAACAAAAGCCCTAAGTCCACTGAAGGCACGGCGTTTTATCAGACGTACATGCGATAGGAATTGAATGTGTCGCAGCACGATTATCCATAGCAGAGATCTATGTTACATCTTGCTCAAACCAAAAGCTTTATTCGTTGGTTAGGCTTGGCCTACATTTTGGAAATGGTCTAGTACTTTAAAACGTTCTGCTGAGATTGTCTTCAGCTATGACAAGGTCATATAAACAATAACAATCTGTCCCTGAAGTCGGAATGCGGCTACTTAAATGGGGGGGTTGGCCACATAGGCAAAAATCTCACCATTGGTGAACCTCGAAGCTTTTGGAGAGGAACGAAAAAAACATGAATAAAATAATAACTGCGCTCTCCTTTCAAGGAGAAAAAATCCTCTGAAGTCGGAGTATGGCTGCCTATATGGCTTTTAAAAAATTCATACACACCAACTTCGCAATCAATGTGTAATTAAGGTCTTAGAGTGATCCCCCCCCCCCCCCCAGGTTGACAAATGCGCCAGAGTGCATATTCTAGGAGACCCCGAGGGGTCATGCTGGGGGACATGCAACGAAAACAGCAACAGCAACAGCCAAACATTATTTCCATACTGCCTGCTGTCTGTGATCCACTGATTCATGACTGAAGGCCAGACAAACAGACCAGCGGTTTTGACTTAGTGCACTATACCGTACTAGCACTTTACTGAACGAAACACATTCTTCTAACTTCTTACGCGTTCATGGACTTACGCTGACGCGTTGCAGAATGTCGTGACTCAGTACCTCGACAGAGAATATGCTGCAAGTATAATGATGCGATAATTGTAGATTCTGACGTTCCTCCCTCATTACATCGCTGATCGTTGTGAATAAATGGCTCCCCCCCCCTCCTCACAATGATCGATTATCAGCTTCACGTGATAATTAGAGTGATTTTCATCTGTAACAGTGGTTTTTTAGCTTTGTAGGTGAAGCTTTGGGTAGATCATCCATGTTGACGTTATTGCTCGCAGCGAGCCAACTTCTCTTTGCACTAACTCATTAAAGCAAAACGAGCAGACACGATATACAGCTGTTACTTATACAATACTCTGAAAAGAGTAGCTGAAGTACAGGTGTCTTGACCGTTGTTCGCTTCAAGTTCTGTTTCCTTTCTTGAGGTCACGGAGTTATGTCCCACTTGCAGTGTCCTGATTGCGCATGCTCTTTGCTCTTTGACTTTTCGAGGCTTTATAGACTTGCCATTCGTCCCAAGTGTTAGGTGTCCACCATTTCGGTGCAATTTCTGATGCTCCCTCTGAAGTTCTTGAGTCCCCCAGACAGTGGAATATCGTAGAGATTAAGAAAACAAAACAAAAACGATGCTGGGTAAGACTTTCGGTTTGGTGTCACAAGTCCCCATTTTCTGGCCTTGTGCACGCCAAACTTGAACATGTGTGTGTGTGTGTGCGCGCGCGCGTGCGTGTGTGTGTGCGCGCATGTGCGTGGGTTCCTGCGTGCAGACCTGCCAGCGCCTTTATTCCCTTTGTGAATATCCACATGTAGAAGATCGAATATGTAGGTTAAAGATTCCGTAATTCATGTCAGCATTCGGTGGGTTATGGAGACACAAAGATATTCAGCATGAAACCTATACAATGAAAAAGCTGCTCTGAAGTCAGAATAATGTGTCAGCTGAGGCCAGCGGGCAGACCTGTAAAGTTACAAGTACAGGAGAAGACCAGGTACTCGATGCACTCTACAGGTAAGGGAACAGAGAGAGAGAGAGAGAGAGAGAGAGAGAGAGAGAGAGAGAGAGAGAGAGAGAGAGAGAGAGGAGAGAGAGAGAGAGAGAGAGAGGAGAGAGAGAGAGAGAGAACAAATCCTCTTAAGTCGGAGTATGGTTGCCTATATGGCGAGGTATTTAAAACCAGACATATGCGCAAGCTTCTTATCCAGTGAGTACTTGCAATCCTACATTGATTTCCTGGTGGGATGAGTGAGTCAGAGTGCACATTGTGGGTGACCCTTAGGGTGTGAGGGTGGAAAATGTGCAGACGGCAAAAACAACAGCCCTGTCACCCCACTCCACAGTGCACCCTGCCAGAAAAAGTCTCCATCTCAGGTGAACAGAGACAGAAGGAGAGCCGGAGTGTACAGAACGAACGGGGAGGAAAAAGCACTTGAACCAGGGGATTCAACCCTTGTCAGGTTTGAGTGTTGTAGAGGCTTTTTTCCATTCATATATCTATTTATCTTTTCACTTCACTCCATTGTATGTTGCTTACCATATCAATAATGATGCCATGGTGGACATGGTCACGTATAGTAACTATCCTCTTCCAGTGATTATTGTTGCCACAAAAACAAGAAGCTGGCATAATTCAACACAACATGCACACACAAACAGTGAAAGTTACACACAACGAAGCAGAAGGTGATCAGAAATATGGTGAAACATGAGTGGAATAAAACAACCTGATTGTAGTAATATGAATAAAGTTACAGGTATGTTTGTGATGGCAGGAAAGTATATAAAGAACATGACTGTGAAAAGGGTCACTGGTGTGCAGAAAATCGAGATGAGGCAAGGTACATGTGGATTTCTTTCTTTTATCTTTGGCGTTCATGAGCTGGACAGCCTAGTCTGGCTTCGAGTATGTTTTTTGCCCTGTTACCTACCATCCACCCCTTGCCCCCTTGTGAATAATATGTGCAAACATTTAACATAACAAACTATTGTCACACCCTCTCCCTTTCTTTTTGTGCATGTTTGTCTTTGCCTCTCTGTCTGTGTTGCTAAACCAGCCACTATCAGTCTGTCTCTGTCCACCCGTCCATCTGTCTCCGTCTGTCGCTAGACAGTCAACACGAAACGGCAGGTAACAACTGACAGCTTGTTTGAAGGTAACAGGACACGGCAAACAGAAAGGAGAGAGTACGCTCAATGCAGTTCCAATTTTTCAACATGTCAACATGGTCCCTGTTCACTTCTCCAATAACAGAAAGCTGAAGGCATTAGGCTCTAAAACTGAAACCCCACCCCCATGAACAAAGTATGAAGCGAAACACATTTGTCGAGAATCGCAATATCACCAGCAACAGTGGCTGGTATGATGTTGGCTTTAGAAATCCCGTTCTGGGTTCAAAACCATTTTAGAAGCATTGGACAGCAGAGTTTTCTTCAGACCCAGTGTTATTCTTAAGATAAATACAATTGATTGATGTGCCATGGGCTTAGTGAAACAGGAGAGGCGCACAGCCACCGTGACATCTTGGAGTGTTTCTCAAGCTTCTTGACTTTTAAATCACCACCTTCAGGCCAGGCCAACATCGTTGTCAGTTATTGACGAAATCAAAATGTCGTTATGTCTAAGGCAAAGACAGCCGAAGAATGAAAAGAGGTGCTGCCACTAGGCGAGCAGTCAACCTAAAACGAGTATCAGGGTCAGCCACTATGCAACGACCAGCCACAGACCCAGCCAGGCGAACAACACGAACAGGCCCACATGCCAGACCTGCCTGCCAGAATACAAAGACAGGGGAAGGGCCACATGCATGCATGGGCAGCCCAGTTATATAGAATAGACCAACACATCATCCACTGGCTTACAGCAGATGACTGAAAAAACCCCGGGTGAAAGTGGAGCAGGAAAGAACCAAGACAAAAGAAAACCCAACGAAGGGGGATAACAAGGAAAAGAAAGAAAACAGTAGACTGCATACGAGAGAGAGAGAGAGCGAGAGAGAGAGAGAGAGAGAGAGAGAGAATGGCAATGGTTTATTGTGGGAAGCTTTCAAGCCCATTCACAAGGGACAGTAGGGAGGGGACTGGGAACAAACACATATTCAACTACTTCGAGAAAAACAATTGACAACAGCCCAGATAATCATCATGCCATGGATTCCATGTTATGGTTCAACAGCTACAACAAAACACAGTTATTGTAAGCTAGGATTGATTACTGTGATTCTTTAGCACAAGAGAGAGAGAGAGAGAGAGAGAGAGAGAGAGAGAAGAGAGAGAGAGAGAGAGAGAGAGAGAGAGAGAGAGACTCAGATGAACTCACGTCCATCACATTATCAATAAAAAACAACTCAACACAGATTCCCACTTTAGTACTTCCTAGCCTACATATATGATTATATCGCATTGTAGTTGCACATTGGAAAAACTGAAAATATGATTCCGCAAAAAAAAGAGAGAAAATAAGACTATTTGCTCTCATTAGCTTTCCAGTTAGTCAGCCATTCAGAATTACTCAGATGCATCGAAGCAGGCAGTACTGGTGCAGAGTCGTCTCTGGCTGATGGCCTTGATGCGGCTGGTCAAACACCCAGAGCTCATGCGGACTGCTGGGTATAGGCCTACCACAAATTTGAGGCAAACACCATTAAACTATCCCCGGGAGAATGAAGATCCTAAGAGGATACAACAAGATGAAGCAAGCGAGGAATAAAAGTGTCAGTGTTCACGAAGGCAGAACTGCTTTACAGTGCCGCTATGTTAGCAAAGTCCCTGCAGTAATGTTGACACGTCCAATCACTGACCAGCCTGAGTGTGACGCCTTGTAGCCCCCAACATCAATCCTGGAAATTCCTCAGGCAAACAAACAGCGTGGCCTGGCATGGCAGGACATTCCCTGGTTCTCTGAGCAGCAAAATACTACAGAAAAATCGTTTCGTGAAGAAAGCACAGGAGAAACCACTAAGCACAGTATCTAAAACAACTGAGTATGTGGTTCTTAAAACAAAGACTGACGGACGTCGTAACCGAGTGGTTCAGACCCTACGACTTCAATCTCGCGGGTCCATGAAGTCGTGGGTTCGAATCTTGGTAGCGTCTGGTGAATTAAGGGTGGGGAATTTTACGATCTTTCAGGTCAACTTCAAGTGCAGATATGCCATTGCCTTAATCCTCTACGTGTATAATACACATATACAGAAGATCAAATATACACGCTAAAGATCCCATGATTCGTGTCAACGTTTGGTGGGTTACAAAGACAGCAACGTATGTACCCAGCATGCACTCCCGAGGCCACCTTGATGGTGGGCAAGAACGGTCGCATATGCAAACATCTCACCGTTGGTAAAACTTCAGAGCTCTAGCCGAGGAACAAAACAAACGAACAACAACACACGGTTAGGGAGGGGGAAGTGTACGACACATTTAGTGCTACCACCAACAGTTCCAAGTTTGAAATAGTCATTAACAATAGAGGAGGTTTCAGTTTTAAAAAAAAGGAGAATAATTTATAATCTGTTCATTGAAATTGTCTTCTGGTCCTTATGTTTGACAGGGAACTGTCCTGTCCTGTTTGTTAAGTATCTTTCACAATTCACACACACACACACACACACACACAACACACACACACACACACACACACACACACACACACACACACACACACACACACACACACACACACTCTCTCTCTCTCTCTCTCTCTCTCTCTCTCTCTCTCTCTCTCTCTCTCTCTCACACACACCAAACACTGTGCAGAACATCTTGCGCACACGTTAAAACCCGTTCCGCTTTTCGGAAGAGTAGGCCATTGTGTGCCGGTGGAAACGATGACAAAATCTACAAAACTGCATACACACGGGGACTAGATGAAAAAAAAGCACACGAGTGCTTATTCCATTATCCTCAAAATAAAAAATAAAAGAATGAAATGAATAAATGAATAAATAAAACACACAAACGTCTGTATGCATGACTGTGAACATGTGTGCGTGTTTGCGTATATGTGTGTGTGTGTGTGTGTGTGTGTGTGTGCCTCAGTGTGTTAATGTCAAAGTGTGTGTGTGTGTGTGTGTTTGTGCGTGTGTAAGTGTGTGTGTGTGTATGTGTGAGTACGCGCGTATGTGCGTGTATGTATTGCATGAACTTTCAGCGTGTGCGTGTGTATATATACCTGGACGTGCACGTGCACCTGTGTGCTGGTCTCTCTTCCTTATTTTTGGTTTTTGCTTCAAAGGTTAAAAAAAAACCCCAGAAAGCAAGTGATCCCTGCTGGGTTACAGTTTATGGCTGACGTCCCTTTGTTGGCTGGGTTAGGCCTGTGGCTAGCTGTCTAAGCCTGTGTGTGGTTTAGTCAAGAGTTAGCCCCCCTGTCCTTCACTTGTCCCAGCCCCGGGATTGATTTTCACAGCAACGAGTAAAAGAAAAAGAAAAGTCAACAAAAAGTGGTCGAACTGAGTTGATTCATCTATCAAGCTTGGCTGCCTCTCTGTCTGTCTGTCTGCCTGTCTGCGAGCACACACACACACACACACACACACACACACACACACACACACACACACACACACACACACACACACACACACATGTATTGCGTTAAAGTGTGAACATGCGTGTGCTTATGTGTTCGTCCTCAAGCGTACGCATTATTTTGCTACATGGTGTTCCCCTCCCCGTCTAATATCACAACTTGTGAAAAGACGTTAAATGAATTTGAACACACACACACACACACACACACACACACACGCACACACACACACACACACATACACAGGTATTTTGCTTGGGCTTCGTTTTGATGTTTGGTTTGATCCCATTCTAGGGGCTGGTGGCCTGAAGAATAAATTTTGTTCATTGCTCTCTCTCTCTCTCTCTCTCTCTCTCTCTCACACACACACACACACACACACACACACACACACACACACACACACACACACACACTGCAAAGCGATCAGAGAAAGATACAGGGAAAAAAACAACAGACCAAACAGCATCCCATCTGTCTTAGTCCTCCAGGCATAGCCTCTACGGTCCTCCTCTCTGTGCAGTAATGACCTGTCAAGCACATGTCCTCCATCATCCTACGCCTGCCTGATCGTTGGTTGGCTACAACTACCTCAGCCCCAAGTTAAGGCAGAACACACTTTGATCCAGCCTATAATTCCTTGTCGTTTATGCAACGGACACAGCTTTGAAAAAAAATAAAGAAAAGGAAAGACAAAAACAAAATACAACAAAATTTGAATACTGTATCATGTGCAGTTTTTGAACGTATGGTTTTGTCCTTAGTTTTGTTATTAGACGAATGTGTAGGTTATTTTTTAAAAAGTATTGTTCGTCTTAAGTTTTGTTATTATAAGAATGTGTAGTTTAAAAAAACATTTCTATTGTTCGTTTTTAGTTTTGCTATTATAAAAATGTGCAGTTTTTTTCTTGTTAAAAGTATTGCTTTTCGGTCAGTATATTATATGTTTGTTTAAAGTCAGGAAACTGTCATGGGTGGTTTAGTGAAAAAAGATAATGTAGTAACGCAGGGGAGGGGGGGGGGGGGGAGTGAAACAAGCAAAGTGGTCAGAGTCAGACAGGTGACATGATAGTTGTTTTGTATGTTTTGGATAAAGAACTTGACCTGACTTTGACTTGACGTGTCAGAGGGCTCAGTTTTGAGTTGTCATTTTGTTTGAGGATTTTTTCCCCACTGGAGTTGATATCTCTTCCAAGTCTATCATGTACAAGTCCTTTTGCGTAAGATTGTCCCCCCAAAAAAAGAGGAAAAGAAAAGAAAAAAGAACCAACAAGCAAAAATCAAACCAGCTCAAAACAAGACAAAACACACGCTTACAGATTCTGATATTGGAGGCAGGAAACTTCCCTACCGGCACGAAAAAAGAGACGGCGCAGAAGGTATCAAAGCTCCAATGAATGCCAGTGCAGGTGAGCAGTGGGTCACACCGCTAGCCGGCATCGTGTGGCCGTGGATTGCGCTACAGCCCAGAATGGTCTGAAGTCTGGATTCCTACATATCTACTGTAAAAAAAAAAAGGTAAAGGAGTCCCATAACCTATAAGGTCGTAGGGGAGCGAGGCGTCAGAGACCTCACTTCTCTAGGGCCAGCATATTGAGGGCGGCGCCCATCTCCTCTCCCTCGCTGCTTTACCTTCCCTGACGCTAAAGAGGGCAGGTACCCATTTACAGCTGGGTGAACTGGGGGAACTGTACTGAAGCCAAGGCGCGCAAACGGTCACCCATCCAACTGGTAACCACGCTCGGCGCTGCTTAACTTGGCTGGGGGAAAGCGAGTGCTCCGACCACTGAGCTATCCCGTCGATTAGGCTACTATAATGGTCAACAAAAGAAAAAAAAATCCACATGCAAGTAGTATAGCTCGCCCACTTGTGCGCGCGCGCGCGCGCGCGTGTGTGTGTGTGTAGCTTGTCTACTTGTGTGTGTGTGTGCGTGTGTGTGTAGCTCGCCTACCTGTGTGTGTGTGTGTGTGTGTGTGTGTGTAGCTTGTCTACTTGTGTGTGTGTGTGTGTGTGTGTGTGTGTGTGTAGCTCCCCTGCTTGTGTCTGTCTGTGTGTCTGTCTGTGTGTGCGCGTAGGCATGTAAAATACCCTCCCTTCTCCATTCAAGCTCTTTTTGCTTTCAACTCCTCTGCCAGCACCGCCATCACGCTTTGCACATTATACGGACGTTGCTATGCGCTCAATACATGATAGATGACTTCAGTTAAAGGGCATCGGCATAGGGGACCTAGTTTACTGTTCAATGAATTTCAATAGTTCAACACCCCTGCCTCTGCTCTCAGATGAGACCAGCCTTAACACATGGTAAGGTATTCTCCGGTCAGAGAGGAAGAATATTGGGTTATTTTGTGCAGACCCCCCCTCCCCCCCGCCTAAAAAGACCCAATAACAAGCAAAAACAAAAACTAGGGCTTATCGTGCACAAAAAGATCAATCAGTTTTCTCTGTCATGTTTTGAATGTTCACCTGCCAGGTGATGTCAGACACATGGGCACACAAGTGTGCGTTTATTTCTTCGTTTCTTGGTTAGAGCACCCAGGTTTACCTATGGCCAGATTTTGTGTGTGTGATCGTTCTCGCCCACAATGAAGGTAGCCGCATTCGGACTTCGGGGGATGACGTTTAGAAACGACACCCATGTGTATACTTTTTGAAAACAAATATCATCCATACCCACGGGCACGCATGGCCTATTCTTCCGAAAAGTGGAACGGTTTTTCACGTGTTCGCAAGATGTATGTTCTGAGTACGTTCGTACACAGGACCATGGTCTATCATCTCATCCGAGGGACTTTTGGTGGAATGGACTTGGTAGTAATGTTAAATGGAGTTGGTACTAATGATAAATGGAGTTGGTAGTAATGTTAAATGGAGTTGGTACTAATGTTAAATGGAGTTGGTAGTAATGTTAAATGGAGTTGGTACTAATGTTAAATGGAGTTGGTACTAATGTTAAATGGAGTTGGTAGTAATGTTAAATGGAGTTGGTAGTAATGTTAAATGGAGTTGGTAGTAATGTTAAATGGAGTTGGTAGTAATGTTAAATGGAGTTGGTACTAATGTTAAATGGAGTTGGTACTAATGTTAACTGGAGTTGGTACTAATGTTAAATGGAGTTGGTACTAATGTTAAATGGAGTTGGTAGTAATGTTAAATGGAGTTGGTAGTAATGTTAAATGGAGTTGGTAGTAATGTTAAATGGAGTTGGTACTAAGTTAAATGGATTTAGTAAAAATAGTTTGTAAGTTACATGGAGTTGGTACTAATGTTAACTGGAGTGCTACTAATGTAAATGGATTGGTAGTAATGTTAAATGGAGTTGGTATAATGTTAAATGGAGTTGGTATCTATGTTAAATGGAGTTGGTTACTATGTTAAATGCAGTGTTAAAGGAAATAGTGACTAGTTAAATGGATTGGTACTATTTAAATGGATTGGTACTAATGTTAAATGGAGTTGAGTAATGTTAAATGAGTTGTAGTAATGTTAAATGGAGTTGGTAGCTAACTTAATGGAGTTGGTACTAATGTTAAATGGATTGGTAGTAATGTTAAATGGAGTTGGAAATGTAAATGGAGTTGGTACTAATAGTTAAATGGAGTTGGTACTATGATTAATGGAGTTGTACTAATGTTAAATGAGTTGTACTAATTAAATATGTACTAGATAGGATGGTATAAATGTTAACTGGAGTTGTATAATGTTAAATGGAGTTGGTATAATGTTAAATGGAGTTGGTACTAATGATAAATGGAGTTGGTACTAATGATAAATGGAGTTGGTAGTAATGTTAAATGGAGTTGGTAGTAATGTTAAATGGAGTTGGTAGTAATGTTAAATGGAGTTGGTACTAATGTTAAATGGAGTTGGTACTAATGATAAATGGAGTTGGTAGTAATGTTAAATGGAGTTGGTACTAATGTTAAATGGAGTTGGTACTAATGTTAAATGGAGTTGGTACTAATGTGAAATGGAGTTGGTACTAATGTTAAATGGACTTGGTACTAATGTTAAATGGACTTGGTACTAATGTTAAATGGACTTGGTACTAATGTTAAATGGAGTTGGTAGTAATGTTAAATGGAGTTGGTAGTAATGTTAAATGGAGTTGGTACTAATGTTAAATGGATTTGGTAGTAATGTTAAATGGAGTTGGTACTAATGTTAAATGGAGTTGGTACTAATGTTAACTGGAGTTGCTACTAATGTTAAATGGAGTTGGTACTAATGTGAAATGGAGTTGGTAGTAATGTTAAATGGAGTTGGTACTAATGTTAAATGGACTTGGTACTAATGTTAAATGGAGTTGGTACTAATGTTAAATGGAGTTGGTAGTAATGTTAAATGGAGTTGGTAGTAATGTTAAATGGAGTTGGTAGTAATGTTAAATGGAGTTGGTACTAATGTTAAATGGATTTGGTAGTAATGTTAAATGGAGTTGGTAGTAATGTTAAATGGAGTTGGTACTAATGTTAACTGGAGTTGCTACTAATGTTAAATGGAGTTGGTACTAATGTGAAATGGAGTTGGTAGTAATGTTAAATGGAGTTGGTACTAATGTTAAATGGACTTGGTACTAATGTTAAATGGAGTTGGTACTAATGTTAAATGGAGTTGGTAGTAATGTTAAATGGAGTTGGTAGTAATGTTAAATGGAGTTGGTACTAATGTTAAATGGAGTTGGTACTAATGTTAAATGGAGTTAACTACAGAGGAAAAGTCCCATGGAACGGGTGACTCGATCCCGGGCCGTCAGATGGCCAGCTAAACTACTCTAGGCTATCCCCCCCCCCCTCCCCCACCAAGTACGCGTTTAAAAGCCCCCGTTTGTTATCGAAATGTAAAAACAACCCCCCCAAAAAAAACAACACCCAACAACAACAAAAACACAGCAACAAACAAAACAACCAATAAACCCAAAAAACAAAAAAACAAAAACCCCAACACACACAACACACACACACAACACACACACACACACACACACACACAAACACACACACACACACACACAGGGGGGCGGGATAGCCTGGTGGTTAGAGTGATGCGTATTGCGCTCGTGATCTGCTGACCCGGGTTCGAATTTCATTCAAGAGGATTTATCCTCTGGAGTTAACATCAGTGCCAACTCCACCTCCCACAAAAGTCCTTCGGATGAGACTAGAAACCAAGGTCCCGTGTGCGAACGGACGCAGAACGTCTTGCTATGCGCAAGAGTACTTTCGGAAGAGTAGGCCATTGTGTGCCGGTGGGAACGGAAGATAAAATTGACAAAACTGCATACACACGGGGACTGGATGTAAAAAGCACATGAGTGCTTATTCCATTATCCTCGAAATAAAAGAATAAAGACATAGAATACACACACACACATGCAAAAATGCACAAACATCCACTAACAAACACCACTGTCAAAGACCATGGATACTCAAATCTTTAGAGCCCTTAGCTTTTCAACGAGTTAAAGTTTCTTCTGTTCACAGAGCTGAAAGGATGAGGCGGGTAATGTTTTTAAAAAAAACCGATTTTCTTTTTCTTCTAAACTGGAGAAACTGCGTTCTTTTGTGTACAGAAGGGCGGACCATGTGAGTAAATCGTGGGTGTGTGTCTGTCAACTGTTTTTTCTGTCTATAATTGGTCACCTGCACTTGTATTCTTTCCTACTTCTTGTTCAATGTAATTATTTGGGTGAACCTAAAGGAAATGTGGTTCTCAGGGATTCGAGACAAAAAGTCATATTAAAAGAAACAACAAAAAACAACAACAAAAGAAAAAAAGAAAAAGAAAGAGTTTGATTGGCAAGTGGTTTTTCTGACGTTGTTACCATTAGCACGTCATCAAACCGGCTTTAAACATACATTCTGTTGACATTTCTTGTTCCTCTGCTCCTCTTTCTTTCTTTCTTTCTTTGCTGCTGTTTTGTTGTTGTTCTTCTTCTCACCATCAGTACCTTCACCTCTTACTACCACACTTCATCTTTATCTTACATCGAGCCATCTTCATCGTCGCATCACATACTTATCTCACCACCACCCCACCACCACCACTACACCAACCACCATCATCATCATTATCATCGAGTAGTTATCTTTTCCCCCCCCACCCCCAAACACCTACGACATAACTGTTGTTTTCAGTTATGTTCAGTTTTTGTTTTTTCTGTCATTATGTTATCCGTAATAACGGTGGGGACTGGAGGTGTAAAAGCACATATGTGCTTATTCATTATCCTTGAAATGAAAGAATTTTGGTTTGATTTGACTCTCTCTCTTTCTCCTTGCTATCTCTCTCTCTTCTCATCTCTCTCTCTTCTCTGTGGGACTGGATATAGAAACAAGCACACGAATGCTCATCTAGTATCCTCGAAGTAGAGGAATTAAGACAGAATGTATACAAAACAAAGAATGTGAGTGTTGAGCTATTATCCTTGAAATAAAGAAATTTGTCTTCCCAACCCTTGCTTTGATTAAACCATTGCGCTTTCTTCTCCTCTCTCTCTCTCTCTCTCTCTCTCTCTCTCTCTCTCTCTCTCTCTCTCTCTCTCTCTCTGTGGCTTCTGTCTGTCTCTCTCAAACATGCTTACCCATGTCATCTTATGTATTCATTAGGAAATTAGTTTACTTAGACAATAGGTTATATTCTCTGTCTTTATTGTCACTATCATGTTAAGGTAAATATTCACGTCATATACGAATGATATGTTGGTTAAACCGTGTTGACTTGAAGTGCTGCCTATTTAAGGTTCTAATGACATAGCTATTGTACAAATATCCCTAATGTGCATTCATTCGTCGTACATGTCATGCAGTAATCAGTATGTGTCAATAGGTGTTTGAGTGCGTGCGTGGGTGCCTGCGTGCGTGCACGTGTATGCATATTGAGATA
>CM054134.1:25772727-25785227 GCA_028751875.1 Rapana venosa | reverse complement strand
AAGTAATAATAATAATAAATATAATAATAATGTATGGAATTTATATAGCGCAATAATAATAATAATCTATTATTATTACAAGTACTTGGGAAAAAGAGTCATGCATATAAACTTCTCATCCAGTGTGCACTGGCAGTCTCACACTGATTCCCAGGTGTGGGAGAGTGCCTATTCTGGGTGACACCCGGGGTGTTGAGTTGCTGGACGTCCAACAACTGGATCGGTGGTCTAGAGGTAACGCGCCTCCCTAGAAAGCGAAAAGTCCGGGTCGGAAGAATGCGGTGGTTCGATCCTTTTTTGGGCCCCAAACTTCCCCCCCCCCCCCCCCCATCCATTAGACCATGAGTGGTTGTCTGGGGGATAGGTTTTTAGGATGAGGCGATAAACCGAGGTTCCTTGTGTTACACATAATTATTTAGCGCGCGTAAAAGAACCTGCAGCAACAAAACAGTTGTCCCTGGCTAAATTCTGTAGAAAAAGTCACTCTGATAGGGAAAGAAATACAGTTGCAAACAGGAAAAGAAAAAACAAATAATGAGTGGCGCTGCGCTTGTGGCGACGCGTACTCCCCGGGAAGAGCAGCCTGAATTCCACGCGGAGAAATCTCCCGTGACTTAAAGTAGTATTCAATAAAAAAAAAAATACAGAAAAAAATAGCAACACACTGCGAATCCCCCACTTGAAGGCAAGAGTATATCAGTGGGATAGCTCAGTGGTCAGAGCACTGGATTTCCCCCAGCCAAAGTTAATTAAGCAGCATCAAGCGTGGTTACCAGTTGGATGGGTGACCGTTTGCGCGCCTTGGTTTCAGTACAGTTCCCCAGTTCACCCAGCTGTAAATGAGTACCTGCCTCTTTAGGGTCAGGGAAGGTAAAGCAGCGAGGGAGAGGAGATGGACGCTGCCCTCAATGTGCTAGCCCCTTGGGAAGTGAGGCCTCAAACACTTTGCTCCCCTATGACCATAAAGAGGCAGGTACCCATTTACAGCTGGATGAACTGGGGAACTGTACTGAAACCAAGGCGCGCAAACGGTCACCCATCCAACTGGTAACCCGTACTTGTTTTTCCTCACTATATTTTCTCAATTATATGATTGGTCAAGTGGGCAACAGCATCTCTTCTGAGATCCAAGTAAAGGCCATTTATCTTCAACTTCTTCTGCCTGTCTCAACACTCTAAAAGTGTCTGACAATGTTGGGGGTTAACATTGCTATCCAGCTAAAAACAGACCCATTGGCTGGATACAGACTTTATTATCTCCCTTGCATCCTTTTGATATGAAAAAGGATCCCCAAAAGATTCTCGGGGATCAAACCTACGACTGCTTGATTTCTAGACAGGTGCGTTACCCATAGACTACTGTCGGCTGCAGCAATTTATCAAACTTCGTTCAGTGATGCCGGGGATCTTTAACGTGTACTAAATGCATGCTGCATTCGGGGCTTGCGTTAATCATCTAATCCCAAACCCTAGCTCTGTTTGGTAGATGGGGAAAAAGAACACCTGTAGGCAGGATTCGAACTATGAACCTCTAACTTTCGAGGCGAGTGCATCACTACTGAGCAGACACTACAGACATTGGCAAAATTTTGAACGAAATTAGAATGAATATCTGTGTGTGTGTGTGTGTGTGTGTGTGTGTGTGTGTGTGGTGTGTGTGTGTGTGTGGCGCGATTTTGACGAATTAGATGGATCTGTTGTGTGTGTGGTGTGTGTGGGTGTGTATGTGCGCGTGCGCGCGCGTGTGTTAATCATATAGCGAACTACACATTGCATCAGTCACACTTACTTTTCATCTAAGAGTCAGGTTCGTGAATTTGTCGCGTTTCACATGACACTCCGCTTTCTTGGCGCCAAAATGGCAGAGAAAACATCATTATCGCAGAGAGCCATCGAGCAACAGAAAGTCTTCACGTAACATACACCACAAGATACAGTGGAGACACTGTGGTCTGCACCGGATGCACCAAGACCGATCGAACAATAGGCCACTTCTGAATCAGGGCTCCAGTTCTGGCACCAAAACCATCACCAACAGAGACATACATGTACTATAAGTTTCGCCCTATGCTTTAAGCAACCTGCACCATGCATTCAGCCATGCCCCACGGCCTGTCCAACTAGCCAGCTATAGCGCTAGCATTTCCAGTAAACGCTCCGCTAACGGTGCTGTGGTAGGAGTGCACCGTATAGATTTCTCCATGCCGGACATATTTTTTTAGTTGGTTGCTTGGTTGGTTGGCTGATTGGTTGACTGGTTAGCTGATTGGTTGGTTAGCTGTTTGGTAGGTTGGTAAGCTGGTTAGTCAGTAAATTAAGTTTGTTTAGTTTATGAGTGAGTGAGTGAATTAGTTTATACTTTTATTCGTTTTTAAAAATTTATTCTTTTATTTTGAGGATAATGGAATAAGCACTCATGTGGGTTTTTTTGGCATCCAATCCCCGTGTGTATGCAGTTTTGTAAATTTTGCTTAGGGAACTAGCTAGTTAGTTGGCTACTGAGTTATCAAGTTAGTTAGCTAGCAATTCAACTAGTTAGTTTCCTTAGATGTTTTCTTCTCTATTGTGCTTTCTGTCTTCCTGTCTCATTTCGTTTCCTCCTTTCTTTTCTATCTTTGTCCTTTGTTTCTTCTTTATTGTTTCTTTTCCATTTTTTTCTCTCTTCTCTTTTTCATTGCTCTCTGTTTCTTTTCTGATGTGTTTGTTTCCTTTTCCTGTTCTTGTTTCTTTCTCTTTTTATTTGGTATCTGAGTTTTACGTATAATTATATGGATGTAATGTAATGTATGTATGTATGTATGTATGTATGTATGTATGTATGTATGTATGTATGTGTATGTATTTATGTTTGTGTATATATATGGGGATATATATTATATATATTGTATATATATATTGGGGACGGGATAGCTCAGTGGTCGGAGCACTCGAGCATTCGCTTTCCCCCAGCCAAGTTAAGCAGCCTCGAGCGTGGTTACCAGTTGGATGGGTGACCGTTTGCGCGCCTTGGCTTCAGTACAGTTCCCCCAGTTCACCCAGCTGTAAATGGGTACCTGCCCTCTTTAGGGTCAGGGAAGGTAAAGCAGCGATTGAGAGGAGATGGGCGCCGCCCTCAATATGCTGGCCCTAGAGAAGTGAGGTCTCTGACGCCTCGCTCCCCTACGACCTTATAGGTTATGGGACTCCTTTACCTTTACCTTTCCTTTACTATATATATATATATATGTATGCATGTATGTATGTATACATTGTATTACTTTTATGCATGTGTATACGCATATATGGGGACGGGATAGCTCAGTGGTCAGAGCGCTCGCTTTCCCCCAGCCAATGTTAAGCAGCATCGAGCGTGGTTACCAAGTTGGATGGGTGACCGTTTGCGCGCCTTGGCTTCAGAACAATCCCCAAGTTCACCCAGCTGTAAATGGGTACCTGCCCTCTTTAGGGCCAGGGAAGGTAAAGCAGCGAGGGAGAGAAGATGGGCGACGCCCTCAATATGCTGGCTCCTGAAAAAAAGTGAGGTCTCTGATGCCTCGCTCCCCTACGACCACATAGGTTATGGGACACTTTCACCTGTTTACCTTTTTATACGCATATAGATTTATGTCTAGATGCTTGAATGCACATGTGCACGTTGGCCTTCAGTGTGGCTTAGCGCCTGCAGGCATGCATACATGGATGTCTTTTGCAGCAGCAGCAGCAGCAACAGAGGCAGCAGCAGCAGCAACAGAAAGTGAGGGAAGAGTAGGAGTGTGTGCACTCCGGTCAGTACACCTGTGCTTACATATTATACGCACACGGTCAATAATAGCGTTAGGATGTTACTTTGAGACAGCTCGGAGGATTGTTCTTTTTCTCCCCCCCCCCCCCATCTCTCTCTCTGCTCTCTCTTCCTCTCTTTCTCCCCCTCCCTCCCTCCTTCCCTCTCTCTTAAAAACAAAAAAGTATGTTGATACTTATCTCTAACCCTTGGGAATAAAGATTATCAATCAATCAACCAATCAATCAATCAATCAACCAATCAATCAATCAATCAATCAATCAATCTCTCTCTTGAAAAAAAGTATTTTGATACTTATCTGTAACCCTTGGGAATAAAGATTTATCTGTAACCCTTGGGAACAAAGATTATCAATCAATCAATCAATTAGTCAATCTCTCTCTCTTGAAAAAAGTATTTTGATACTTATCTGTAACCCTTGGGAATAAAGATTATCAATCAGCCAATCAATCAATAAATCAACCGATCTCTCTCTCTCTCTCTCTATCTCTCTCATCATCCTCTCATCTCTCTCTCTTGAAAAAATGTTACTTATCTGTAACCCTTGGGAATAAGATATCAATCAATCAATCACTAAATCAATCTCTCTCTCCTCTCTCTCTCCTCTCCTAATTCTCTCATCTCTCTCATACTCTCTCTCTCTCTCCTCTCTCTTCCCTCCCTCCCTCTCCCTCTCTCTCCCTTACTCCCCCCCTCCCCGCCCCGCCCCCTCTCTCTCTGTCTCTCTCTGTCTCTCTCTGTCTCTGTCTGTGTCTTTCTTATTTTTCTTTCTGTTTCTGTTCTCTTCAGCTTGGCTTCATTAAAGGACTGCTACAGCCCCAACTAAGAACAACAAGTTTTCCACCCCGGCAAACAGGCGGCAGCTGAGCGGTGCAGTGACTGTGTAGTGACTGCATTGTGTTGTGTGGTGATGTGCTTGTGTTGTGTTGTGTTGTGTTGTGTTGCGTTGTGCTGTGTTGTGTTGTGATGTGTTGCGTTGTGCTGTGTTGTGTTGTGCTGTGTTGTGTTGTAATGTGTTGTGGTTGCGTTGTGTTGTATTGAGGTTGTGATGTGTGTTGTGTTGCAATGTGTTGTGGTTGTGATGTGTTGTGATGTGTTGTAATGTGTCGTGGTGTGTTGTAATGTGTTGTGGTTGTGCTGTGTTGTGGTTGTGTTGCGTTGTGTTGTACTGTGCTGTGTTGTGCTGTGTTGCGCTGTACTGTGGGGTTGTGTTGCGTTGCGTTGTGTTGTACTGTGCTGTGTTGTGGTTGTGTTGTGCTGTGTTGCGCTGTGCTGTGTTGTATTTGTGTTGTGTTGCGTTGCATTGTGCTGTGCTGTGTTGCGTTCTGTGTGTGTGTGTGTGTGTGTGTGTGCATGCTGCCGATTTCGCTGATGATTTCCTGTCCTCAGCTCCCTCCCTCCCTCCCTCCCTACCTCTCCTTGGACGAAGCACGGTACCTCGGCTTCATTTCCTTCCGCACTCTCTGACAAATTACCTGGCTGGGGATTGTAAACGAAACACACAAAGGTGGGGATGGTTGAGGAGGGGGTGGGGGAGGGAGGTAGTTGTGGGAGTGGGGGGGGGGGGGGGGCGGTGGGAGGTAGGGTTGGGGGGGGGGGGGGAGAGGAGTGACTGTGATGCTGAGGAGAGGGAATGGAGTATAAGAAAGGGCGGAGGTGAGTGGTTGGGTGGGTGGGGGGTTGGGAAAGGAAGAAGAAGAAGAAGGAATTAACGATATTTTTTTTCTTTTGGGGGGGGGGGGGGGGTGGTGGGGGGGCAGGGCAAGGCAGATGGACAGACAGGATCAATCAATCAATCAATCAGTCAATCAAATAAATCAATCAACAAATTCTATTATTTCGAGGATAATGAATAAGCACTCGCGCGCGCTCTGAGTGTGTGTGTGTGTGTGTGTGTGTGTGTGTGTGTGTGTGTGTGTGTGTGTGTGTGTGTGTGTGTGTGAAAGTTAAAGTTAAAGTCAATGTGAACATTTTATCTCCAGATGGTACATTGAATAAGCAATGCTTTTGCTTTTTTTAATTTTATTTTATCAAGCCATGTATTTAGGAACAAAAAACAACTTGATCAATATCGTCTAACTACATTATCACCATAACTAAAGCTAACTCCAAAAGAAAAATAGAAACAGAAAAAAAGAAAACACACACACACACACACACACACACACACACACACACCACACACACACACACACACACACACACACACGCACGCGCGCGCGACCAAAAACAGCGCGTGTGTGCGTGCGTGTGTGTGTGTGTGTGTGTGTGTGTGTCTGTCTGAAAGAGAGAGAGAGAGAGAGAGAGAGAGAGAGAGAGAGAGAGAGAGAGGAGGGAGAGGAGAGAGAGAGAGAGAGAGAGAGAGAGAGAGAGAGAGAGAGAGAGAGAGAGAGAGAGACTGATTGCTTGATTGATAATCTTTTCTGCAAGCTTACACAACTTTTTTTTCATCCTGCCCTCACAAAAAGAAGAAAATTGTGTGTGCGTGCGCGCGTGCGTGCGTGTGTGCGCGCGCGTGCGCGCTCGCTCGCGGAAAGGGACTTCAAAGAACGTTGTTTTCTGGTTGCTTTTATACAAAGCGACACGCTTCGCAGATACGGCTTGCAGAGAAAGGGAAACAACTTACAGCCTGTTCTCCAAAAACTGTAGTCAAACACTTAGTTGCTACCCTTGGATCTGTTCACTTCTAACAAAGATTGTTGTATGGTCATGAATGAGTGTCCAAATATTAAACAAAACGATGACGATGATGTGGAGGTCAAGAGTGATAAAAGATTGTTATGGGTAGATAAAAGAGCTTTGCTGAGACCCAGGCATTGGCATACCATCGCCACTAGTTAACATCAGTGCCAACTCCACCCCCCCCCCCCCCCCCTTCAAAAAAAAAGTCTTTGGGATGAGACTATAAACTGAGGTCTCGTGTGTGAACGCACGCAGAACATCTTGCGCACACGTTAAAACCCGTTCCGTTTTTCGAAAGAGTAGGCCATTGTGTGCCGGTGGGATCGGATTACAAAATTTGCAAAAGTGCATACAC
Organism: Rapana venosa; assembly: GCA_028751875.1. NCBI lineage: Eukaryota > Metazoa > Mollusca > Gastropoda > Neogastropoda > Muricidae > Rapana > Rapana venosa. The sequence continues at coordinate 25,778,409 of CM054134.1, read as the reverse complement.
ACGGGGACTAGATGTATATAAAAAAAGAAGTCCATGGGTGCTGATTCCATTATCCTCGAAATAAAAATAATAATAATAATAATAATAATAATAATAATAATAATAATGTATGGAATTTATATAGCGCTGAATCTTGTAAAGCAACAAATCAAAGCGCTCAGATTTCATTTCATACCACTTTAAGTCACGGCAGATTTCTCTCCGTGAAATTCGGGCTGCTCTCCCCGGGGAGAGCGGGAGAGCGCGTCGCCACAAGCGCAGCGCCACCCTTTTTTTTTTTTTTCCCAAGTCTGCAACTGTATTTGTTTCCCTATCAGAGTGGCTTTTTTCTAAGAATTTTGCCAGGGACAACTCTCTTGTTGCCGTGGGTTTTTTTACGTGCGCTAAATAATTACGTGTAACACACGGGACCTCGGTTTATCGTCTCATCCGAAAAACTAGCGCCCAGACCACCACTCATGGTCTAATGGATGGGGGAAAAGTTTCCGGTCCAAACGGGGTACGAACCGCCGCACACTTCAGACACGGACTTTTCGCTTTCTAGACAGGCGCGTTACCTCTAGACCACCGATCCACCAAGAATGGATAGAAAGAAAGAATAGAAATAGAAACTATGTAAAGCCGGTGTTCTCATAGACCGCGCAGTGCTCTTACACCCACCCGGTGTAGTGTTGTGAAGTATAATTATATTATGGGACAGCAGTGCTGTGTGTGAGTGTGTGTGTGTTTCGTGTGTGTGTGTGTGTGTTTTTTTGTGTGTGTGTGTGTGTGTGTGTGTGTGTGTGTGTGTGTGTGTGTGTGTGTGTGTGTGTGTGTGTGTGTGTGTGTGGTTGTGTGTGTGGTGTGTGTGTGTGTGTGTGTGTTGTTTTTGTTGTTGTTATTGTTGTTGTTCCTCAGCTGGAGCCCTGGGGTTAATAATAATAATAATAATAAAAAAAAATAATGTATGGAATTTATATTGCACTGAATCTTGTAAAGCAACAAATCAAAGCGCTCAGATGACTTCCCCCCCCCCCCCCCCCCCCCCCCCCATTTATCTTTTTTTAATTTTTATCGAGGATAATGGAATAAGCACTCATGTGCTTTTTTTTTTACACACAGTCCCCGTGTGTATGCGGTTTTGTAAATTTTGTCATCTGTTCCCACCGGCACACAATGGCCTATTCTTCCGAAAAGCGGAACAGGATTTAACGTGTGCGCAAGATGTCCTGCATGCGTTCGCACACGGGGCCTCGGTTTATAGTCTCATCCGAAGGCAATAGTGCGAATTGGCATGTACGTACGATCGTCTGCCCACCACTAAGGTAGCGGCATTCCGACTTCAGGGGATCATGTCGAAACACGACACCCGTGTATCTGCGTTTCTGAATAATTTTGTCGCCCATTCATACTGTCACGTAATGGCTTTTTCTTCCAAAAAGCAGAAGGGGTTTTTAAGGTGTACGGAAGATGTTCTGCGTGAGTTTGTTACACGGGATCTAGGTTTATAGTCTGATCCGAAGAACTTTCGGAGGAGTGGGGTCGATACTGAAAAAACAACAACCCACCCTCCTCTGAAGTCGGAATGTGGCTACCTTAATGAGGTCACCTACGCAAAACTTTAACCATTGGTGAACTTAGGATCTGTGGTCAAGGAAGGACTACAGTGAGCTTGTATCCCCCTTCTCCTTCTCCCCTCCCTACCTCTCTCTCACTGAGGACTGGTTTGTGCACGGCATAAAAGAGGTCAGACCATGTTGTAATGTAATGTATCGGTATCTCGTGGATCGGTGGTCTAGAGGTAACGCGCCTGTCTAGAAAGCGAAAAGTCCGGGTCTGAAGTGTGCGGCGGTTCGTATCCCGTTTGGACCGGAAACTTTTCCCCCATCCATTAGACCATGAGTGGTGGTCTGGGCGCTAGTCTTTCGGATGAGACGATAAACCGAGGTCCCGTGTGTTACACGTAATTATTTAGCGCACGTAAAAGAACCCACGGCAACAAGAGAGTTGTCCCTGGCAAAATTCTTAGAAAAAAGCCACTCTGATAGGGAAACAAATACAGTTGCAGACATGAAAAAGAAAAAGAAAATGGGTGGCGCTGCGCTTATGGCGACGCGCTCTCCCGCTCTCCCCGGGGAGAGCAGCCCGAATTTCACGGAGAGAAATCTGCCGTGACTTAAAGTGGTATGAAATGAAATCTGAGCGCTTTGATTTGTTGCTTTACAAGATTCAGCGCTATATAAATTCCATACATTATTATTATTATTATTATTATACCGTTGTTAAGTCACGGCAGATTTCTCTGCCTGAAATCCGGGCTGCTCCATCCCCACGGAAAGCGCGTGGCCACAAGAGCAGTGCCAGAGTCACCATACTGGTGATGGTTGGCTGATGGTACAGTCTCTGACCTGGAGGCTTCCGCTGGGACTATAGTACAACCGAAACGTCTTTTTTTTTTCTCTCTCTCCTCCTTTTCCTGTCTGCATGTGTATTTGTTTCCCTAACAGAGTGTGTCTGTTCTACAGAATAATTGTGCCAAGGACAAACTCTCTTCTTGCCGAGAGTTCTTTTATGTGCGCTAAATACGTGTTGCACCCAGGACCTCCGTGTATCATTTCATCCGCGCCCAGACCACCACTCAAGGTCTAGTGGATAGGGGCAAAGTTTCGGGCACAAACGAGGATCGAACCCCCACACGCTTGGAACCCGGACCTCTAGCTTTCTAGGCAGGTGCTGTACCTCTTGACTGCGTCTCTATTTTAATTTTAATTTATTTATTCTTTTATATCGAGGATAATGGAATCAGCACTCATGTACTTTTTTTTTTTTACATCCAGTCCCCATGTGTATCTATCTCTATCTATCTGTCCCGTAGTCTAACGACTGTGGGGGCACCCTCAAAGATTCAACAACCAGTTCCCTCCATGTGTATGCGGTTTTGTAAATGTTGTCATCTGTTCCCACCGGCACACAATGGCCTACCCTTTCGAAAAAGCGGAACAGGATTTAACGTGTGCGCAAGATGTTCTGCATGCGTTCGAACACGGGGCCTCGGTTTATAGTCTCATCCCCTTGGGCAAGCAGAGCCAAGGGAGGTCCATCCCTCTCCAGCTGTGGAGGCACATGGTGGATAGCCTGTGTCTATGGTCCTGTAACCACTGAACGCTGTCGTGAACTGCAGCCGCCATCCCCCCCCCCCCCCCCCCCCCCCCCCCCCCCCCCCTCATCCCCCCCCCCCACCCCCATAGGGATGTCAGGGGCTCTTTCAGTATGAAGAGCAGCATCTCCACCTTCTAGAAATGATGTGCTAGAAATGTCACCTTTTTCTATCTTTCCTTTTGATTTTTATCTTTTCTTGACCCTTCTCTCTTCTCTCTCTCTCTCTCTCTCTCTCTCTCTCTCTCTCTCTCTCTCTTCTCTCTCTCTCTCTCTCTCTCTCTCTCTCTCTCTCCACTAAAGTCCTTCGGATGAGGCTTTAAACCGAGGCCCGTGTGCGAACGCACGCAGAACATCTTGCGCACACGTTAAATCCTGTTCCGCTTTTCGCAAGAGTAGGCCATTGTGTGCCGGTGGGAACGGATGACAAAATTAACAAAACCGCATACACACGGGGACTGGATGTAAAAAAAGCACATAAGTGCTGATTCCATTATCCTCGATATAAAAGAATATATAAAATAAAATAGATAAAAACATCATGTAAACAGGCTGATCATGTAGGTTGCGTAAGTTCATGCACCTCTGAGTCGTGTTATTGGTCTGTAGGGCAACTTAAAATGAGCTACCGGTTCACCATGTGGATATCTAATAGTTATCATGCTCGTGTTTGAAGTATAGCCTGCTAAAAAAAAAGCCTACGATATAATTTATCTATCCATGCATGGTAGATGGGCTAGTATCTGAAATGTTGTGACTTTTACCAGCTCTTATGAAACCTAGGCCCAGGATCTCTCTCTCTCTCTCTCTCTCTCTCTCTCTCTCTCTCTCTCTCTCTCTCTCTCTCTCTCTCTCCTCTCTCTCTCTCTCTCTTAGAAAAGAGTATTTCCTTATCATATAGGCCTACCCATCCAGTTCAACAGAGAAAATAATCGTAAGAGAGTTAACTCCTCAATTTTCTAAATCTATATCATTTAGTATCTGCCAATTATTCAAAAAGAGACCAGCAGTGGGGGTGGGGGTGGGGGGGGGGGGTCAATCTGACACAAAGCTTATCATTACGTGACGGCACAGGGTATGTGTGTATGCATGCATGCACGCATGAACGTGCATGCGCGCGCGCGTGTGTTTACCTTCTCCAAAACCTACGGTAAATAAACACACACACACTGTACCATCTAGAAATAAAAGTTTGACTTTCACACACACACACACACACACACACACACACTGGAGTTAACAGCAGTGCAGTCTCTACTCTCCACAAGTCTTTCGGATGAGACTATAAACCGAGGCCTCGTGTGCGAACGCACGCAGAACATCTTGCGCACACGTTAAATCCTGTTCCGCTTTTCGGAAGAGTAGGCCATTGTGTGCCGGTGGGAAGAGATGACAAGATTTACAAAACTGCGTACACACGGGGACCGGATGTAAAAAAAGCATATGAGTGCTTATTCCCTTCTCCTCGAAATAAAATAATTAAAAAAAATAAAAAAATAAACACACACACACACACACACACACACACACACACACACACACACACACACACACACACACACAACCTGCACAGCTAAAGTGTTGGGGTAGACCTGCTTGCCAGACTCCAATGACAAACACTCTCCTAGATTCTTCACGGTCCAGTGGTTCTCTTTACTTCTCAGTTCCCCCCCACCCCTACCCCCCACCCCTTCCATTACCTCCCCATCCTCCCTTCCCATCCACCCTTACCTTCCTGTGACAGTCCCAGTCCTGTATCTAGCTAAGCCTACCTAGGCCTACCCCACTAACGGGGGTGAGGGGGGGGGGGGGGGTGGGGACTAGGTCCCATACCTTTTTAAAAAGTGCACCAAGAAACATGTACTCTACATATGCGTATACCTTCCTGCTTGTATAAGGGGTAGGTTTCACGGCAAGGTGGGTCGGTGGGCTAGAGGTAACGCGCCTGCCTAGAAAGCGAAAAAGTCCGGGTCAGAAATGTACGTGGTTCGATCCCCATTTGGGCCTGAAACTCGCCCACCCCCCCTCCCTCCCTCCATTAGAGTGGTGGTCTGGGTGCTGGTCTTTCGGATGAGACTATAAACCGAAGTCCCGTGTGTTACACATACTTATTTAGCGCACTTAAAGAACCCACGGCAACAAGAGGGTTGTCCCTGGCAAAATTCGGTAGAAAAAAAAAGCCACTCTGATAGGGAAACAAATACAATTGCAGACAGGAAAAGAAAGAACAAATGGGGGGCGCTGCTCTTGTGGCGACGCGCTCTCCCCGGGGAGAGCAACCTGAATTTCAGGCAGAGAAATCTGCCGTGGTATAAAAGCGCTTTGATTTGTTTTTGCAAGATATAGCGAGCTCTATATAAATTTCATTCATAATAATAATAATAATAATAATAGTAATAATAATAATAAACATACGGAAGCCCTAGCCTTTGCAGTAATAGGCGTTAACAACAACAATTTAATACTGACGTCCAACAGAATTGAACACGAAGGTTTCTCTTCCTACACACACGCGCACACACACACACACACACACACACAGCGAGA
>CM054134.1:25762727-25765227 GCA_028751875.1 Rapana venosa | reverse complement strand
TGAAGTTTGGGGTTCGATTCCCAGCCTCACCCTTTCTTCCTAGTTTCACGGAAAAAAAAATCGAACTGAATGTCAAAGTCCTTCGGATGAGACGAGAAATCAAAGCCCCGTGTGCGCACACACGCAGAACATTTTTCGCACACTTTTAAAACCCGTTCCACATTTCCGAAGAGTAAGCCATTGTATGCTGGCAGAAACGGATGACCAAAACAAACAAATCAAAAACAACAACAACAAAAAACCCCACACGCACACAGGTGTCGTCGTATTTAGACACCATCCCCGAAGTCGGAATACAGTTACCTAATTGGTCGTTGGTTTGGGGGGGGGGGGGATGGGAAGGGGAGGGAGAGGGAGGAACGGTCGAATACCCAAAACTGTCACCATTGGTGAATCTCGGAACTCTAGCCGGGGAACAGGAGGGGTGGGGAAAGAGGGTGGTGGGGTGGGGTACCCAATTCATTCTGTTCTTTGTCAGATTCAGAAGCACCCAAGTCCTGCCGGTTCAATGTCACCAGGGCAACCCTGGACGTCTCTGGGTCTTGTGACGTTGACAAAATCTACTCCAGTGACAATAAATACATTTGTAACTGGAAGGAAGTGTTCCAGAACCAGGTGAGATTTGGTTTGGCAGTTTTCCCAGTACAAAAGAGCATTTGTGGGCATTTTGGGGGACGGGATAGCTCAGTGGTCGGAGCACTCGCTTTCCCCAAGCTAAGGTTAAACAGCATCGGGCGTGGTTACCACTTGGATGGGTGACCGTTTGCGCACCTTGGCTTCAGTACAGTCCCCCAGTTCACCCAGCTGTAAATGGGTACCTGCCCTCTTTAGGTTCAGGGAAAGTAACGCAGCGAGGGAGAGATGAGCGTCGCCCTCAGTATGCTGGCCCCTTGAGAAGTTGAGGTCTCTGACGCCTCCCTCACTCCCCTACGACCACATAGGTTATGGAAAACCGTTTGCCTTAAAGAGCATTCGAATGATCTCTTTCAACTTAAAGAAAAGAAGAAAAAAACAAAGCAAAGGAAGCAACAAAAATATTCCTAAAAGAAAAAGAACCCCCAAACAGAAACATATGCATAAACGAGCGCGCGTGCGCACACACACACACACACACACACACACACACACACACACACACCACACCCCACACACACACACACACACACACACACACACACACACACACACACACACACACACACACACACACACACACACACACACACACACACACGTTCTTTATAAAAGTGTACCTCCTTTCTCCATTTTACCACGCTATCTGTGTGCTTTCCTGTATAAAGTTTATTTCCATTATCTTTGTGCCTCCCTGACTCTTTGCTTTACCTTATTGGGATGAGATTTTGAACCTAAACAGAGGCTCGGTGAGGGAACGCATGCAAAACATCTTGCACACACGTACGTTAGAACCTATTCAGCCTTTGGGAGAAGTAGGCCATTCGTGCCAGTGGGAACGGATAACAGAATATACAAAACTGCGTGCACACGGAGACTGGGTGCACATGAGTGCTTATTCCATCCTTCTGGACATAAAAGAGATAGATACATTGATCAATAAACAATAAAATATAGAACGTACTTCCGTTATTTTATTATTTTTTTACAATAATGAATCTTTCAACAGTGACACAAGATACCAGAATGAACTGTACACCCACGGACACTGCAGCCGAGTAGTTAAGACTGCTTGACTTGACTTGTAACAGACTTTACTCTTTACCATGAAACACAAGGTTGGTCTGGAGGATTCAGGTCCTACTTGGTACTATTCCATTGCAAGTAGGGTTTACCCTCCACGCTATGACCTAACCATCCTGGTTTGACCCTTAAGGTTGGCTAGGGCGTTGACAGAAAACTTGGTTGTAAGTCTTCATCTGATTAGTCAGTTTCCTAGTTGTTTTTTTTGGGTTTTTTTTTTACTCCTCCGGCTGTCATCTGAGATTTACATTATAACGAAGTGAGGGCCCTGATAATTATGACCTCTGAGGTCGGCAGGGCTATAATAATAATAATAATAATAATAATAATAATAATAATAATAATAAACAGTCTGTTTGGATTGGACTGGACTGGATTGGATGGATTGGACTGGATTGGATGGATTGGACTGCACTGGATTGGACGGATTGGACTGGATTGGATCCGATCGGATTAAACGATAATCCTCTATTGTGTGCAGACTTTCAAGACTCTCCAGGGTACCTTCAGTAGCTTGTTGGCTTTCACCGACTCTGCCAACGGACTGAAATACTACCGAGGGGTGTGCTCCTTCTCCACCAAGGTGTTCCCTTTGCAGGGCGTGTACCGCTACTCCATTGACACAGACCCTGGCTCGCCCGCTTATGTGGCTTCCCTCACCGTCCGTGAGTTGATGATACTGATGATCATGCTTTGGTTTCCTTCCCTCCTTCCTCGGCTACACCCTCTAAGGTTTACCAATGGTGGGATTTGTGCGTGTGCGACCGTTTTGTTTGGCTTTTGG
>CM054134.1:25652727-25757727 GCA_028751875.1 Rapana venosa | reverse complement strand
TGTAAGCTAAGCGCCAAGCCTTTCAGGATGTTGTTATGCTTTAAAACGTTGAGATCGTCTTCAGCCATGACAAACTCTGAACACAACTACCTGCCCATTTCTTTAAAGGAGAAAACATCCTCTGAAATCGGAGTATGGCGGCCGATATATGGCGAGGTACTCGAAAAGAGTCATACACGCAAACTTGTTGGTTTTTAAAAATTTTTAATTTCTTTCTTTCTTTTATTCTTTGATATCGAGGATAATGGAATAAGTACTTATGCGCTTTTTTTTTTACATCCAGTGCCCGTGTATATGCGGTTTTGTACATTTTGTCATCTTTTCCCACCGACACACAATGGCCTACTCTTACGAAAAGCGGAACAGTATTTAACTTGTGCGCAAGATGTTCTGCGTGCGTTTGCACACGGGGCCTCGGTTTATAATCTCACTCGAAGGACTTTTGGCGAGATTGGAGTCTGCACTGATGTGAACTCCAGGGAGAAATATCCCCTTGAACGGGAATCGAACCCGGATCGTCAGATTGCGAGCGCAATGTTCTGACAACTAGGATATCCCGTCACCCTTGTCATCCAGTGTGTGTACTTGTGGTTTCACTGATTTTTTGACAAGTTGCATTGGTTGTTTGACCCTGTCTAAAACCTCTGCTGCAGCTATTGAAGAGACCACCACCACTACTGCCGCCACCACCACCACTACTGCCGCCACCACCATCCCCACAGCCACCGCTGCCGCCACCACCATCACTGCTGTCCCTGACCCTGACACCTCTACACCTAAGTCAGAAGCCCCAACTTCCACGCCAGGTGAAATGGATGTTCATAAACCAGGTGGTTAGAGCGTTGCGCTCGTGATCTGACGGCCTGGGATCAAGCCACCACCGCGATGCCTGTTCAAGAGGATTTCCCCCTAGAATGAACATCAGTACTGATTTACTCCCCAAAAAGTCCTTCGGATGAGACTACAAATTCAGGCTCTGTGTTTAGATTTCATCTTCGAAGTCGGAATGCGGCTACCTTAGTAGTGGTCGAAGGTCTCACCATTGATGAGCCTCGGAGCTCTAGCTTAGGAATGAAAAACAAAACCAAACCAAACAAACCAAAACCAGCAAAACTACCCAACCTAACTGGAAGCTGAGCATCATCTCATCCAAATGTAGCATTTTTATCAATGTCTACTTTTATGTGGGCTCCACTCCATAAAGTACGTTTCTCCTACATAGCACCAGGGGTGATAGGATAACCTGGTGGTTAGAGTGATGTATTCGTGATCTGCTGAACCGGGTTCGATTCTCGTTCAAGAGGATTTTTCCTCTGGAGTTAACATCAGTGCCGACTCCACTCTCCCAAAAGTCCTTCGATGAGACTATAACCGAGGGCCCGTGTGCGAAGGCACGCAGACATCTTGGCACACGTGAAAACCCGTTCCCGCTTTTCGGAAGAGTAGGCCATTGTGTGCAGGTGGAAACGGATGACAAAATTTACAAAACCGCATACACACGGGGGCTGGTTGAAAAAAAAAAGCACATGAGTGCTTATTCCATTATCCTCAAAATAAAAGAATACATAAAATGAATCTCCCTCTTCTGCTTTATGTTAATGGTAGAAGTTTTCTTGCTGTCCCCAGTTTGTTCAGTATGTTTTCATTGTTCGTCTGTCTGGGTAACGCTCTCTCTCCATGAAGAGCAGCTTCAATTTCAGGCAGAGAAATTTGCCCTGACTGTAAATAATATAAATATATTTTTTTAACCTGGCAATAGGCAGCTTCCTAAAAAAAAAAAGTCATATCACATCTTAGCTACGCTACTTCAATTCTGTTGTCATCAGCTTTTCTTTGTGTCCAGGGTTCGCAGCCATATAACATGACAGTCCATACTAGACATTTCAGTATTTTCATTTTCAGATTGAAAGCAATGCTGCGATCTTTCCAGATGTTGTTGAGTTGGATCATTCTTGCTTTTAGCAATGCCTATTGTTGTTTGTATGTCTTTGGTGCATTATTGACCATCTGGTTTGACTGAGCTAAGCTATCTATCTCAAGAGCCTGGCAGATGGATACAGAAAGAAATGAAAAGCGTCACAGCGCCAGACCAGCTATGTACTGCTCTGAAGTAAGATCCTGTAGGCCTAACGGGATTTTTGTCGTGTGCGTACTCAGTGTGACCTCTGATACTGTCTATGTGCTGTTCCGTAGCTACTATGTCAGAATTCTATAAAAGGTGCTGATGATATTATACAGCATGATTTCACTCTCCTTTGTTACTCTTGTGTGTAGATTATCTGTTGAGGAAGAATATCGCACAACAAAGTGAACCGTTTGTATTTCAGATTCATTAATTGGTCGAGATGCTGGGGCCTGTCAGTAGTATGAATAGCATCATCACCTTCTGAAATGCTGTGCTAGGAATCCCGTTTTCTTTCCCTCTCGTCGTTTCTGCTTGCTCCTTTTCTTCCTGTCACCTTTCTATTTTCTGCCTCTTGGTTCTTTCTCTTGCCTTTTTCCCAGAAAGACTTAGAAAAGATCAATTCTCTCCCACACTTAAGTCTGATGCGCTAGGCCTGACTTGTCAGGCGCTGAACGGCAGCACAATGCATTGTCGCTCATATGACAACCAACAATAGCTGCTGTCTGAGCGTTGGACGACCAAGAAGAAGAAATACTGATCCAGACCAACAGCTTGGTCATTATTGATGTAAGCTAAGCGCCAAGCCTTTCAGGATGTTGTTATGCTTTAAAACGTTGAGATCGTCTTCAGCCATGACAAACTCTGAACACAACTACCTGCCCATTTCTTTAAAGGAGAAAACATCCTCTGAAATCGGAGTATGGCGGCCGATATATGGCGAGGTACTCGAAAAGAGTCATACACGCAAACTTGTTGGTTTTTAATTTTTAATTTTTTCTTTCTTCCTTTATTCTTTTATATCGAGGATAATGGAATAAGTACCTATGCGCTTTTTTAAAAACCTCCAGTGCCCGTGTGTATGCGGTTTTGTACATTTTGTCATCTTTTCCCACCGGCACACAATGGCCTACTCTTTCAAAAAGCGGAACAGTATTTAACTTGTGCGCAAGATGTTCTGCGTGCGTTCGCACACGGGGCCTCGGTTTATAATCTCACTCGAAGGACTTTTGGCGAGAATGGAGTCTGCACTGATGTGAACTCCAGGGGGAAATATCCCCTTGAACGGGAATCGAACCCGGATCGTCAGATTGCGAGCGCAATGTTCTGACCACTAGGATATCCCGTCCCCCTTGTCATCCATGTGTGTACTTGTGGTTTCACTGATTTTTGACAAGTTGCATTGGTTTTTGACCCTGTCTAAAACCTCTGCTGCAGCTATTGAAGAGACCACACCACTACTGCCGCCACCACCACCACTACTGCCGCCACCCACCATCCCCACAGCCACCGCTGCGCCACCACACATCCCACCACCACACGCCGCCACCACCACCATCACTGCTGTCCCTGACCCTGACACCTCTACACCTAAGTCAGAAGCCCCAACTTCCACGCCAGGTGAAATGGATGTTCATAAACCAGGTGGTTAGAGCGTTGCGCTCGTGATCTGACGGCCTGGGATCAAGCCACCACCGCGATGCCTGTTCAAGAGGATTTCCCCCTAGAATGAACATCAGTACTGATTTACTCCCCAAAAAGTCCTTCGGATGAGACTACAAATTCAGGCTCTGTGTTTAGATTTCATCTTCGAAGTCGGAATGCGGCTACCTTAGAAGTGGGCGAAGGTCTCACCATTGATGAGCCTCGGAGCTCTAGCTTAGGAATGAAAAAAACAAACCAAAACCAGCAAAACTACTCAACCTAACTGGAAGCTGAGCATCATCTCATCCAAATGTTGCATTTTTATCAATTTCTACTTTTATGTGGGCTCCACTCCATAAAGTACGTTTCTCCTACATAGCACCAGGGGTGACAGGATAACCTGGTGGTTAGAGTGATGTATTCGTGATCTGCTGAACCGGGTTCGATTCTCGTTCAAGAGGATTTTTCCTCTGGAGTTAACATCAGTGCCGACTCCACTCTCCCCAAAAGTCCTTCGGATGAGACTATAAACCGAGGCCCCGTGTGCGAAGGCACGCAGAACATCTTGCGCACACGTGAAAACCCGTTCCGCTTTTCGGAAGAGTAGGCCATTGTGTGCAGGTGGAAACGGATGACAAAATTTACAAAACCGCATACACACAGGGGCTGGTTGAAAAAAAAGCACATGAGTGCTTATTCCATTATCCTCAAAATAAAAGAATACATAAAATGAATCTCCCTCTTCTGCTTTATGTTAATGGTAGAAGTTTTCTTGCTGTCCCCAGTTTGTTCAGTATGTTTTCATTGTTCGTCTGTCTGGGTAACGCTCTCTCTCCATGAAGAGCAGCCTCAATTTCAGGCAGAGAAATTTGCCCTGACTGTAAATAATATAAATATTTTTTTTAACCTGGCAATAGGCAGCTTCCTAAAAAAAAAGTCACATCACATCTTAGCTACGCTACTTCAATTCTGTTGTCATCAGCTTTTCTTTGTGTCCAGGGTTCGCAGCCATATAACATGATAGACCATACTAGACATTTCAGTATTTTCATTTTCAGATTGAAAGCAATGCTGCGATCTTTCCAGATGTTTTTCAGTTGGATCATTCTTGCTTTTAGCGATGCCTATTGTTGTTTGTATGTCTTTGGTGCATTATTGACCATCTGGTTTGACTGAGCTAAGCTATCTATCTGAAGAGCCTGGCAGATGGATACAGAAAGAAATGAAAAGCGTCACAGCGCCAGACCAGCTATGTACTGCTCTGAAGTAAGATCCTGTAGGCCTAACCGGGATTTTTGTCGTGTGGTACTCAGTGTGACCTCTGATACTGTCTATGTGCTGTTCCGTAACTAGCTATGTCAGAATTCATAAAAGATGCTGATGATATTATACAGCATGATTTCACTCTCCTTCCTTACTCTTGTGTATAGATTATCTGTTGAGGAATGAATATCGCACAACAAAGTGAACCGTTTGTATTTCAGATTCATTAATTGGTCGAGATGCTGGGGGCCTGTCAGTAGTATGAATAGCATCATCACCTTCTGGAAATGCTGTGCTAGGAATTCCCCGTTTTCTTTCCCTCTCTTCGTTTCTGCCTTGCTCCTTTTCTTCCTGTCATCTTTCTGTCTCTTTTCTGCCTTCTTGGTTCTTTCTCTTGGCCTTTTCCCAGAAAGACTTAAAAAAGATCCAATTCTCTCCCACACTTAAGTCTGATGTGCTAGGCCTGACTTGTCAGGCGCTGAACGGCAGCACAATGCATTGTCGCTCATATGACAACCAACAATAGCTGCTGTCTGAGCGTTGGACGACCAAGAAGAAGAAATAACTGATCCAGACCAACAGCTTGGTCATTATTGATGTAAGCTAAGCGCAAAGCCTTTCAGGATGCTGTTATGCTTTAAAACGTTGAGATCGTCTTCAGCCATGACAAACTCTGAACACAACTACCTGCCCATTTCTTTAAAGGAGAAAACATCCTCTGATATCGGAGTATGGCGGCCGATATATGGCGAGGTACTCGAAAAGAGTCATACACACAAACTTGTTGGTTTTTAATTTTTAATTTTATTTCTTTCTTTCCTTTATTCTTTTATATCGAGGATAATGGAATAAGTACCTATGCGCTTTTTTAAAAACCTCCAGTGCCCGTGTGTATGCGGTTTTGTACATTTTGTCATCTTTTCCCACCGGCACACAATGGCCTCTACTCTTTCAAAAAGCGGAACAGTATTTAACTTGTGCGCAAGATGTTCTGCGTGCGTTCGCACACGGGGCCTCGGTTTATAATCTCACTCGAAGGACTTTTGGCGAGAATGGAGTTTGCACTGATGTGAACTCCAGGGGGAAATATCCCCTTGAACGGGAATCGAACCCGGATCGTCAGATTGCGAGCGCAATGTTCTGACAACTAGGATATCCCGTCCCCCTTGTCATCCAATGTGTGTACTTGTGGTTTCACTGATTTCCTGACAAGTTGCATTGGTTTTTGACCCTGTCTAAAATCTCTGCTGCAGCCATTGAAGAGACCACCACCACTACTGCCGCCACCACCACCACTACTGCCGCCACCACCACCATCCCCACAGCCACCGCTGCCGCCACCACCACCATCCCCACCACCACCACTGCCGCCACCACCACCATCACTGCTGTCCCTGACCCTGACACCTCTACACCTAAGTCAGAAGCCCCAACTTCCACGCCAGGTGAAATGGATGTTCATAAACCAGGTGGTTAGAGCGTTGCGCTCGTGATTTGACGGCCTGGGATCAAGCTACCACCGAGATGCCTGTTCAAAAGGATTTCCCCCTAAAATGAACATCAGTACTGATTTACTCCCTCAAAAGTCCTTCGGATGAGACTACAAATTCAGGCTCTGTGTTTAGATTTCATCCTCGAAGTCGGAATGCGGCTACCTTAGTAGTGGTCGAAGATCTCACCATTGATGAGCCTCGGAGCTCTAGCTTAGGAATGAAAAACCAAAACCAAACCAAACAAACCAAAACCAGCAAAACTACCCAACCTAACTGGAAGCTGAGCATCATCTCATCCAAATGTAGCATTTTTATCAATGTCTACTTTTATGTGGGCTCCACTCCATAAAGTACGTTTCTCCTACATAGCATTGGGGGGGGACGGGATAGCCTGGTGGTTAGAGTGATGTATTCGTGATCTGCTGACCGGGGTTCGATTCCCGTTCAGGAGGATTTTTCCTCTGGAGTTAACATCAGTGCCGACTCCACTCTCCCCAAAAGTCCTTCGGATGAGACTATAAACCGAGGCCTTGACTGCGAAGGCACGCAGAACATCTTGCGCACACGTTAAAACCCGTTCCACTTTTCGGAAGAGTAGGCCATTGTGTGCAGGTGGAAACGGGATGACAAAATTTTACAAAACCGCATACACACGGGAGCTGGATGGGAGAAAAAGCACACGAATGCTTATTCCATTATCCTCGAAACAAAAGAATTGAAAAAGAGTATATATAAGTCATAGTGATGCTGTTATCATTTCCATTTTCTGTGAACATTACTGAAGCATTTGCACCATGGTTTTCATGACTGCACGGGGTCCTGTCCTGCTCTCTGCATCGTTGCAGGACCAAGGCAGACCGTGCCAGACCCTGGAGATGGTGGTGGAGATGGTGGTGACTTCAACACTGCTCTCACTGTCGGTGTCGCCCTTGGTGTGACTCTCGGCCTCATCCTCATCATCGTCGTCGTCGTCTGCGGCATTCTCGTTCTGAGAAAGATGTCTGGTAATGTAATGTAATGTAATGTGATGTAATGTGATGTGATGTGATGTAATGTAATGTGATGTGATGTGATGTGATGTAATGTGATGTGATGTAATGTAATGTGATGTGATGTGATGTAATGTGATGTGATGTAATGTATTCATAGTCTTAGAAAGAAGCTGCCCCCCCCCCCCCCCAAGAAGAAAGAGAAGCTTCAAACACACAAAAGAAGAAAAAGCACAGGACAAAGAAACAACACAAAAGCGCAAAGGAAAGTTGCGCTAAAAGCAAACATGAAAGACGCAGGCCTGTGAGAGGTATGTGAGAACTCTGCAAGAATTTAACCAGATTCCCGTTTTGAAACTATAAATGTACGACGACAGAGCCGTTTTGTCTACGACCAGAACGTATTCTATGCTGAATGATTTTTTAAACAAAAAATATAGGGAGATTTAACTAAGCCGAACACAAACACAATGCTGAACAATACTCTAGAGACGAATCCAGCTAAAAACAAAGAAAGAAAAAAGGGCAGGAGAAACAACAAAACTGATTTAGTATAGCACAAACCACACACACACACACTGTTTATTCGGATGAGACTATAAACCGAGGCCCCGTGTGCGAACGCATGCAGAACATCTTGCGCACACGTTAAATCCTGTTCCGCTTTTCGAAGAGTAGGCCATTGTGTGCCGTTGGGAACAGATGACAAAATGTACACAACCGCATACACACGGGGACTGGATGTAAAAAAAGCACATGAGTGCTTATTCCATTATCCTCGATATAAAAGAATAAATAAATAAAATAAATAAATATTCAATGTACCATCTGAAAATAAAACTTTGACTTTGACTTTGACTTTGACTTTCACACACACACACACACACACACACACACACACACACACACACAAAACACACACAACACACACACACACACACACAGAGTTTTAGATAAATGAAAACTAATAGGAATGTCATCCCAAATAATGCCAATAGGAGTACCCCAAAGAATGAAAAGCTACCAAAGCGTGATGCTGTCTTTCTTCAGACACTATTCTGCATCACCTTAACACTATCAGGCTGGCGCTAATCGTGCCAACAGGTCGCGCTAACTGAAGGGAAGGAACTCTGATGTCTGGTGATGAATTGTCTGTGCTTTTGAAAATGTCCGTCTTTAAATCTCACCTGTACTTATTGTCAATGCATTCACTTTTTGGTGTTTGTTTGTTTGGTGTGCTTTTTTAAAAACCGAAATGTTAGTTACCTGTTAGTTACCTGTTGATGCATTAATTAACCAGTATTACTTTCTTGACAACCTTCATCGTTGTTGTTTAATTGTTCTCAAAGGTCTGAGTTGTTCCATGTTTTAAGGGGACGAGATAGCCTTGTGGTTAGAACATTGTGCTCGCAATCTGACGATCCGGGTTCGATTCCTGTTCAAGGGGACAGTTTCCCCTGGAGTTAACATCAGTGCAGACTCCACTCTCCCCAAAAGTCCTTCGGATGAGACTATAAACCGAGGCCTCGTGTGTGAACGCACGCAGAACATCTTGCACACACGTTAAATCCTGTTCTGCTTTTCGTAAGAGTAGGCCATTGTGTGCCGGTGTGAACAGATGGCAGAATTTACAAAAGTGCATACACACGGGGACTGGATGTAAAAGAGCACAGAAGTGCTTATTGCATTATCATCGATATAAAAGAAATTTGTAAAAGTTAGGTAGGCTACAAGCAATATGTAACAGTGACGAGTACGTACCTTCAATGGGGTTTTTGAAATTAAATTTTTCCTTCTTCGACATTCTGAGACATCAGACGTGGACCAGCCCAGTAGAGCTCCATGAAAAAACAAAACCAAAAATCCTGCGGGTCACTACGACAGACTGCAGACTTTGCCATCCAGGCCACATGGGCTTAACAAGTTAGCATAGCCAGGAAACGCAGAAGGAGATGTAGGAGAAGAAGAAGAACAACGAAAGAAGAAGAGGGAGGAGGAGGAGAAGACTTTGCCGTCTAGATCGCATTAACATTTTAGTATAGCCAGGGAACGCAGAAGGAAAAGAAGATGATGATGATGAAAGAAGAAGAAGAGGACTTCGCCATCCAGACCAGATTAAAAATTTAGCATATCGACGGAATGCAGAAGAAGGAGAAGAAAAACGAAGAAGAAGAAAAAGAAAGAAGAAGAAAGAAAGAAAGAAGAAGCTTTGCCTTGTCTAAGAAGAAGAAGAAGAAGAAAGAAGAAGAAGAAGGAACAAGAAGAAAGAACAAGGAGGAAGAAGCTTAGCCTTGTCAATACCAACGTGATCTGTTGTGTTGACAGCTATCCAGAAGGAAGTTGCCCAGGCTCGCACAGAAACGGTTCGCAATGACGCTACCCCAGGTGGTGGACAAGCAAGCATATACGATGGTATTTGGGCATTTTCTGACCTTATGTTTGTGTGGTTGTTATCATTATTGTTATTGAGAATTGATGGTAGTGCTGGTTGCTGTGATGTCTACCTTGAGATTTTCTTAAACTTCTCCCACACACACTCAATATGCTTACCTGTTTAGGGTTGTTTTTTATATTTTCAAAAAACAAAACTTTGTGATATGTCAATTTGCATGGGTCTAAATTTTGTGTTTAAAAAAAGGGTTTTGAGGTATGGTATTTTTTTCCACCCACAGAAAGGGTATAAAAAAGCCTTTTATTATATTTATTTATATATATATATTATATATATAATATATATGATTAAAATATTCTCAATAAAAAGAACAATTACAAACAACAGCAACAACAAACCCGTACCATTACAAGCGCAGAAAAACCATTAAAAACTTTTCAGCTAAACAAAAAACAATCCCCAAGTATTAAAATAAACCCCCATCCAAAAAACAAAAATATAATAAAATTCCCAGCTCCCCTTGAAAAATTTAAATACAATTTTGTGAAGCTTTTTTCCCCGGGGCTGACTTGTGTGGTTGGGACCCCAGGGAAGCTATTGTCCGGTGTTGCGTTGTACGTTCATATCCCTGGAGAAAAAACCTCAAGAAAAAACCCAAAACAAGGGTGGGTTGTTATTGTTTTATAAGAAAAAAAAAGCAACCTTGGGCGTGGGGAAAGCGCCCCCAAAATGGGTAAAAAGAAAAAAAAAAGGGGAAAAATCTTGTTTCAAAAAAAATAATAAGTAAAATAAATTGCTACGAAATTTTGGTTGATAGTTTGGGGATCAAAAAGGTGCTGGAGATTTTTTATATACAAAAGGCACAGTTTAAAGGGTTGACCCTGAGTATTCAAACAATGAGATTTAGAAGAAGGGAAAGAAGGTTAGAAAAAACCCCCAAAATAGCCCCCCTTGGGTTTTGAGAGATGAGTTCCCCCAATTTTTAATTCATATCTATATCAGTCCCCGGGCCTTGGGGTGTGGGGAGACCGAAAAAACGAGCGTGGTGCCTCCCCCCATCCTTCGGTTCGGCTCTGGCAAGTTTGTGGAGTTATTATTGGGGCCTTTCTGATGGTTTTCCCCCCATGACTTGTTCGTTTCCCTCCTTTTGCCACCTTCGAGTGTTCCCCGCAGTACCGTTTTGGGAGATGTTGTGGCGGGTGACGTGGCCCAACCCTGTCGCTTTTTCTTCTTGACGATGGTGAGAAGGGGTATGTGACTGCCAGCGTTGTTATTATGGGATCTTGAAAATTCATTGGTCTTGTTCTCTCCAGGATATGCCAGAGATTCTATGGCATTTGTTTAAAAGATGGATTCGCTTGCTGTTTCAGCAGTCATGTCAGGTGTATTCGACAGAGGATAGGTCTGAATTAGTGGCTTTGTAGAGCTTTAGTTTGGGTGGGAAAGATCTTTACTTTCCATATGGTGGGTGCGTTTTGTCATGGATAGATGTTGCTGGCTAGGTCTGACTTGATTTTGTTCGTGTCGCCCGTCCTTTGGTGAGTGAGCGCATGGTATTTAAAAGCGTCTAACCTCTCAGTTGTTGGGTTTGTAAATTTTAGCAGTGGATTGTGGTGCTGTTACAAGTACTTTACTTTTCTCACTCACCTCATCCATATGCTAGTCTGTCTACGTTGTTGTAGGATTTGCAGCTCTGGTAATTCCGAACCATTAGGTCAATGTCATCGGCCTACGCAGTTGTTGAGGGTCTGCCGCCAAATGGCGATGGTCGAGTGGAAGTATGGAGGGTTTTCATAATAAGATTAAATCATTATAAGATTAAATCTTTAGGCGTGTGGTGTGGTGTGTCATTACTTATTTGTACGCTAGAGATATATATTATATATAGATAATACACATATATAATATATATATATAATATATATATAAATATTATATAAATTATATATAATATGTGTGTGTGTGTGTGGTGTGTGTGTGAATTATATTATAACATATAATACACATATTTATATAATCACATTTTATATACACACACTCTCGTTTGCTGTTTCCTTTTTAAAGTTTTATTCTTTTCATGTTTCGAATGAGCTCCTTCATTTGCCTATCAGAATTGTGTTACCACAATAAGACTAAATCCGTGCAAAACATTTACAAACATCAAAATTAATGGTGCTGGTGATTTTTTTCAGAAGCTTACACTGTGAGAGAGGGAGCGGCGGAATATAAGAGAGCCACGGATAGTGGTGTCATCTCGCACGAGTACTTGGTTCCTACCCTTTAAGTCATAACCAATCAACTGAAAACAACAATAATTATATTGGTGTTTTATTGTTATTGCTTTTCTGTTCCCTTCTTGTTCTTTTACTTCGGAGGGTGTGTGTGTGTTGAGTGTGTGTGTGTGTGTGTGAAGAGTGTGTTGTGTGTGTGTGTGTGTGTGTGGTCGTTGTGTGTGTGTGATTGATATCAAACTATGATTCATTATGGGGGATGGTATAGCTTAGCTGGGTGGTTAGAGCGTTGTCGCGTTTGTACTCCGCGATCTGCAGCTGGGTTAAGCCGGTACGCAGACCATCGAGTCGGTCATTAAAGGTTGGGTTTTTCCTATGGGAGTGAAATCGGTGCTGACTCCCCTCCTTGGAAAGTTTCGAACGAGAATAGAAAGCGAGGTTCCGTGTTCAAACGCACGTGTACACAATGAAGCCTGTTCCACCGTCCCGAAGATTCGATCATTTTATGGTCTTGGGAACGAATGGTAGAATCTATAAAAGCGCCTGCACACGAGGATTCGATATAAAAAAAATTAAGCGCTCGAGTACTTATTCCATTACCCTCGAAAAATAGGGGTAAATGAATAAAGAAAGAAAGAAACAAGTAAAGAAATTGATAGAAAAATGAGAACAGTAGTTGTTGGATTTGTTTCTGTTTTGAGAACAATCCAAGCCAGAAACATCTAGATCATTAATTTTTAAAATATTTTTTAGCTCCGATATAACATGTTGAAAGGGTATAGTGTTCCAAAGAATTGACGTTTAGCCCCGCCTGTGTGTGTGTGTGTGTGTGTGTGTGTGTGTGTGTGTGTGTGTGTGGTGTGTGTTTTGTGTGTGTGTCAGTGATTTTGAATTGGTTATCATTTTTTTCCCCTCTTTTTATCAAACAATTGGTGTATAAAATTCTTTTCTTTTTTAATTAAATATTGTACATCTCTCTCTCTCTCTCTCTCTCTCTCTCTCTCTCTCTCTCTCTCTCTCTCTCTCTCTCTTCTTTCATTATGTATATTTGTATTATTCAGAGCTTTAAAAAAATTCTTGCAGGTGAGTGATTAAATTCCATATTGGGATTGACGGTGTGGATGTTGTGAGATATAGTTATCATCATACTCATTGCACACACAGTTATATGCTAATCTAACGTTCAATAATAAATCTGTCTGTCTGTGTGTCTGTCTCTCACTCTCTCTCATCTCTGTCTGTCTGTCTGTCTGTCTGTCTGTCTGTCTGTCTCTCTCTCTCTCTCCTCCTCTCTCTCTCTCTCTCTCTCTCTCTCTTTTCTCTCTCTCACTCTCTCTTTTGTATATGTTGTTTTATGTTTGTATGGTGAAAATTACGTTATGCCATAACTATATGCATTGAGATGTATATGTATCACTTCCACTTTGATATTTTGATGCCAGTCACTGAAAAGGCTGGGGATGGTTGTAAATAAAAGCACACCAATACCTATCTCTTGGCTTTGAAATAAAACGTTACATCTTTCCTTTCTTTACCTATGTCTGTCTGTCTGTGTCTCTCTTTATCTGCCTCTGTCTCTCTCTCTGTCTCTGTCTCTCTCTGTCTGTCTCTCTCTATCTCTCCCCCCCCCCCCCTCCCATTGGTTTTGTGTGTGCTCTAAATTTCACGGATCAACACAGATGTATATAATTATAGTGATTGAAAAGACAAAACAATCAACAATGGCCACACTTCCTTTTGATCAATGCATGCATGGCGATGTGGACTCTTGCCTTCCTTCCTTGCCTCCTCAGCCAAAGTGATATCAATTTCTCAATAAGGTCTATCGTATTAACTCCAAATTCAAACAGCTCCAGAAAAAGGGTATCTCTGAATGAGAGTTGGTAGTGTGGACTGGAAAAAAAATCATGCAAGAGTGAAGTACATTTCTTTCATTTGAAGAGGCAAATCAGCTATGAACTGTTTAAAAACAATTCCACAACAGAAATTAGCTTGCATAATTATGTCCTGGGTTAAAAAAATGCAATAAATAGATTTATTGGATACAAAATCCTCTTGGATATATTTGTGTTTTTTCTTGGCTAGAGCTTTGGGATTTTGTGCATGCCACCGTTTTTGCCTCATATTAACATAAGGGCATTCCAACTTGAGGAGGATGTCTACACCTCTCGACACCTGTGGGCATGTGTTTTTGTTGTTATTTTGTCATCTGTTCCTTTCAACACGAAATAGCCTACTCTTCCGAAAGATGGAACAGGTTTTTAACATGTGCCCAAGATGTTATGCGTGCCTTTTCTCACACGGGGCCTCGGGTTTATCGTCTCATCCGAAGGACTTTTGGGGGAGTGGAGTCAGTACTGAGGTGAACTCCAGGGTAAAGTTCCCTAAAACCTGGTAGCTCAATCCTGGGCCCTCAGATCACCAGCACAACACTCTAATCACTAGGCTATTTCCACCCCGACCCCCCATAATATTTTAAACACAATACTGTCAAATACATGTAGATCACTAAGGTCTAGTTCATGTTGTAAGCGCTTCGATTTCTTTGTTTGACAAGATTCAGCGCTATATAAATTCCATATATTTAAATTAAAAAGGGGAAGCCAGCATAACAAATTCAAATCATAGCACCAACCAACAACTTGAAAAAGAACCCCCCAAAACAAAATAACAACAACAACAACAACAAACCCCAACCCCAAACTAAACCCAACTAAACCAATCTCACCATTGGTGAACATGGGAACTGTAGCCGAGGAACCAAAAAGAAAAAAAAATGAAACAGATCTGGCAGGCTGTATTTTCTGGAAACCACTACAATGGTATCTGATGTGTTGTGTGGTATGCTATGATGTAGGGTTACACTGGGCAACCATTTCTTGCACAGCATAATGAATGGGTGGTCTAGGGGTATGCACAAATATCTAAAAAAAGCTAACGATGGTGAGTTCGATTTTCCCCATCCACTGAACCTTGGGTAGTGGCCTGGGTTCTAGTCTTTCACATGACATGATGTGCAACATATATTTAGCACCCATAAAAGAACATAGGGTAGCAGGAGAGTTGTCTCTGTCTTTTCTATCCCTCTTTTTGTTTCTGCCTTGTTCCTTTTTCCTGGCATCTCTTTCTTGTCTATTTTCTGCCTTGTTGTTCCATTGGAACAATTGGGGATGTGGACTCTTGTCTTCCTTCCATTGGTCTGCCTATTTTTTCCAGAAAGACTTAAAAGATGACAATTCTTTCCCCACTCTGAAGTCAGGTGCGCTGGGCCTGACTTGTGAGGAGCTTAAAGGCAGCACTATGCATTTTTGCTCCTATGACAGACACTGCATATACACTACACTATGTTATGCTACACCACACCACACTGTTATGCTATGCTACACCACACCACGCCACACCACACAACACAATGCCACACAAAACACCACACCAAAGCACACTTCACTACACTAGATTATACAGCACTACACTACACTACATTATACAGCACTACACTACACTACACTATACAGCACTGCACTACACTACACTATACAGCACTACACTACACTACATTATAGACAGCTACCATACATCTACACTACACCAAACTATACAGCACTACACTACACTACATTATGCAGCACTACACTACACTACATACACTACACTACTACACTACATACTACATTATACACTACCTACTATAGACACTACACTACACTACACTACAACTACACTACACTACACTTACACTCCATCACTACACTACACTACACTATACAGCACTACACTACACATACACTACACTATACAGCACTACACTACACTACACTATCACTACACTATACAGCACTACACTACACTACACTATACAGCACTACACTACACTACAACTACACTACTACTATACAACACATTACACTACACTACACTACACTACACTACACTATACAGCACTACACTACACTACACTACACTATACAGCACTACACTACCCCTACTATCTACACTATACAGCACACTACACTACACTACATTATACACACTAAATACTACACTACACTACACTAACACTATACAGCACTACACATACACTACAATATGCAGCACTACACTACACTACACTACTACAGCACTACACTAACACTACACTACCACACATACACGCACTACACTATACAGCACTACACCACACTACACTACACTACACTATACTAGCACTACACTACACTACAACTACAACTACACTATACAGCACTACACTACACTTACACTACACTATACAGCACTACACTACACTACACTACACTACAACAGCACTACACTACACTACACTACACTATACAGCACTACACTACACTACACTAACACTTACAACTACACTACACTACACTACACTAACACTACACTACACTATATACAGCACACTACACTAACACTTAACACCTATACAGCTAACATACACTACACTACATACACACTACACTACACTACACTACACTACACTACACTACACTACACTATACAGCACTACACTTAAGCACTACACTACACTACATTATACAGCACTACACTACACTACATTATACAGCACTACACTACACTACACTATACAGCACTACTAACTATTACACTACACTACACATATACAGCACTAACACTATACAGCACTACACCTACACCTACACTACACTACACACACTACCATACACACTAACTACACTATACAGCACTACATACACTACACTACACTAATAACAGCACTACACTACACTACATTATACAGCACTACACTACACTACACTTATACAGCACTACACTACATACACTACGCTATACAGCACTACACTACACTACGCTATACAGCACTATACTACACTACACTACACTACACTACATTATACAGCACTACACTACACTACACTATACAGCACTACTACTACACTACATATATACAGCACTACACTACACTACACTACATACACACTATACTACACTACACTACACTACACTACACTACACTATACAGCACTACACTACACTACATTATACAGCACTACACTACACTACACTATACAGCACTACATACACTACACTACACTATACAGCACTACACTACACTACATTATACAGCACTACACTACACTACATTATACAGCACTACACTACACTACACTATACAGCACTACACTACACTACACTATACAGCACTACACTACACTACACTACACTACACTATACAGCACTACACTACACTACACTAAACTATACAGCACTACACTACACTTCATTATCAGCACTACACTACACTACACTACACTATACAGCACTACACTACACTACGCTATACCAGCACTATACTACATTACACTACATACACTACATATATCAGCACTACACTACACTACACTATAACAGCACTATAGTACACTACATTATACAGCACTACACTACACTACACTATACAGCACTACACTACACTACATTATACAGCACTACACTACACTACGTTATACAGCTCTACACTACACTACACTATGTTACGCCACGCCTCGCCTCACCACACCATGCCACAACACAACACGCCCCAACTCACCTTGCCATACCACACCATACCATGCCATGCCACAATACGCCCCATACCATACCATGCCATGCCACAATAAGCCCCATACCACACCATACCATGCCGTGCCACAATACGCCCCCATACCACACCACATCATGCCACAATACGCCCCATACCATACCATGCCATGCCACAATACGCCCCATACCATACCACGCCACGCCATGCCAGGCCACCCCACAACTGGCCTCGCCATACCATGCATGCCACTTCACGCCATGCAACTCACGCCACAACTGGCCTCGTCACGCCACGCCACACCACGCCACGCTTCGCCTCCCATCACCTCCTCCCTCACCTCGCGCCTCAATGTGCCACCCCACCCTGCGCGCTGCGCCGCGCTTCCCCTCGCAACGCCCCGCCGCGCCGCCGCGCCGCCCCACTGCCGCGCCTCGCCTCGCCTCACCACGCCGCGCCGCGTCACGTTGCGCCGGTCCGTGCCGCGCCGCGCCGTGTGCCGTGCCTCTCCTTGCCACGCCACGCCGCGCTGCGGAGTGCTGCTCCACGCCTCGCCTCTCCACGCCGCACCGCGCCGCCCCACGCCTGGCCATG
This sequence comes from Rapana venosa, assembly GCA_028751875.1. Taxonomy (NCBI): domain Eukaryota; kingdom Metazoa; phylum Mollusca; class Gastropoda; order Neogastropoda; family Muricidae; genus Rapana; species Rapana venosa. The sequence continues at coordinate 25,739,646 of CM054134.1, read as the reverse complement.
CCACGCCGCACCGCGCTGCCTCACACCCGGGCCACACTAAGCTGCCATGGTCGGAGCGCCAAGGGCCGCCAGCTGCTCGCCACACGACCTGTGCCTCCCCTCCCCTCCTGTGCTGTGCCTTGCACCCCCTCACCTGACCACGTTGCACAGCGCTGTGGGGCACCTAGCTGTACCCCCACTGCAGTGCTGGCTGCCCCCCCTCGCCAACTGTGCCTTGCCTGCCACACCTGGTCATCTGCCTTGCCTGCCACACCTGGTCATCTGCCTTGCCTGCCACACCTGGTCATCTGCCTTGCCTGCCACACCTGGTCATCTGCCTTGCCTGCCTCACCTGGTCATCTGCCTTGCCTGCCACACCTGGTCATCTGCCTTGCCTGCCACACCTGGTCATCTGCCTTGCCTGCCACACCTGGTCATCTGCCTTGCTTGCCTCACCTGGTCATCTGCCTTGCCTGCCATCACCTGGTCATCTGCCTTGCCTGCCACACCTGGTCATCTGCCTTGCCTGCCACACCTGGTCATCTGCCTTGCCCCCAATGCCATGTCACGCAACGCCAGGCCATGCCACAGCGCACCACATAACGCCACGTCATGCTACCCCATGCCACAAAGCACCACACCACACCGCATAACACCACACTACACTATACTACAGTACACTACACTACACTTCACTACACAAAACCACACCACACCACGCACTCTATATAACACTACTTTTCACCCACATAAATCTGCCGTGACTTAAAGTCTAAAACAAAAACAACCTACCCCAATACCCAAATACACTATGAATTAATCGCTTAGCATTGCATAGTGCTGTAGTGTATTGTCGCTGAGTCAGTTTTAAACCACTACCGATTTTTCTCGACTAAAATAACCTGGGATGTGAGTGTTTCCCTGCCAAAGCAATGGCTCCTTCACCTGAATACTTTGTTTCTTTCTCCTAGCAATAGTGCTACACGGGACATTTCTAACTACAGGTTCTTTCAAATGACCCTTTAACTTTAGCATTCGAAAGACTTTAACCTGTGTGCAATCTTAAAATGCATTTGAGAAGGACGGCGCAAGAAAGTGGTGGTGGGTGGGAGGGTTTGAGATGCCATCCTTGGATTTAAACCATGTAACCTTTAAACTTGCACTTCCATAAATAGGTTTGTGGGATCCACTGGCAAGACATGTTCCCAAAGAGATGAAGAAGAACTTGTTTCTTTACTTTGCAGTAATATGGCTTACCCACAGACATTTCTCTAACTATAGGCTCCTTTTTCAAATGACCCTTTAACTTTTGCATTCGAAAGACTTTAACCCAGGTCAGTCTTAAAATGTGATTTGAGAAGGAGGCGGAAGGAAAGGTGGTGGGGGTGGGAGGGGTTTGAAGATAGCCCATCCTTGGATGAAACCATGAACCTTAAAACTTGGCACTTCCTGATAGAATAGGGTCGTGGGATCCACTTGGCCACACACAGACAGAGAGAGAGAGAGAGAGAGAGAGAGAGAGAGAGAGAGAGAGAGAGAGAGAGAGAGAGAGAGAGAGAGAGAGAAGGATTATCTCCCATCCTTAAAATGGCCTGACATAAGTCTGTACTTTTATCAATACATAGCAGACTAATAATCAATGAAGCTTACAGCTTACACCAGCATCGGATTTTCTCCTCATCCACGCTCCCTGTATTATTATTGAAACAATAAATCAGAGATAATGATGATCACCATAGTTGGGTTTTTTTGTTGGTATTTTTTGTTGAAGTGGAGACACTTTTCAGAGAGATCTGAAGCAATAATAATGACGGTCTCCCCATAGTTCCCATTATGCAGAAACCTCTTCTACTAGGGCTGAGGGGCGGGGTGGGGAGTGGGGTGGGACGATGATATTTCAATTTACCTGTGTGCTAGATGGAGGAAGGATTTATGGAGCATTTCGTTGCTCGAGATCAATCAGCACTCCTGGTAATCATTGAAATAAGTAGCAATAATACTTGTGGTGTTGATAATGATGATGATGATGATGATGATGATGCGGGCGTGCGCGCGCGCGCGTGTGTATGTGTGTGTGTGTGTGTGTGTGTGTGTGTGTGTGTGTGTGCATAATATACAGACATAGCGAGAGAGAAAGAGATGTGTGTGTATTTTTATGAATAAGCACATACTATATATAACGGTTGGGGTCCATCAGGTTGCCTTCTCTCACCTGTACTCTTTAACCTCTTCCTCTAAAAAATCATGACAGAGACACTGCAAAACCACCACACTTCCATCTCCATTGGTGGAAGACCCCTTTGCAACCTCAGATTTGCAGATGACATTGACCTCATGGGCGGCAGCAAACAAGAACTGCAAAACCTCACAGATAGTCTATCAGATCGAGCGAGCGCATACGCATGGAGGTCAGTACAGAGAAACCAAAGATCATGGTCAACAGCGCAAGTAATGACAGCACGGAAATAAAGATGAATGGAGAAATACTGGAAGAGGTGAGCCAATTCAAATACTTAGGCTCCATCCTAACGAAAGATGGCACATCAAACAATGAAGTGAAAGCTCGCATTGCAACAGCAACATCTGCTCTGGCCAGACTCGAGAGGATCATCAGAAGCCACAACATCAGCTTCTGCACCAAATACCACCTCTACAAATCCCTCGTGATATCTATCCTCCTATATGGCTGTGAATCATGGACTCTGTCAGCAGAGCTATAGAGGAGAATCCAAGCATTCGAGAACAAGTGCCACAGAAGACTCCTCAAAATATCATACAAAGAACACAAGACCAACAACTATGTGAAAGAAGAAATCAAAAAGCGTATGGGTCCCCAAGAACCTTTGCTCTCCACCATAAAGAGGAGAAAACTGATGTGGCTTGGTCACACCACAAGACACACCTTAGCAAAAACCATCTTGCAAGGAACAGTCGAAGGCAAGAGAAGAAGAGGCCGCCAAAAGAAATCATGAGTTGACAACATCAAAGACTGGACCGCCCAACCCCTGCAACATCTACTAGCCACACAGGATCGTGAAGCATGGAAAAAGATCTCTGTTGCGTCTTCTCTCATGTCCCCCCTACGTCCTTTGGGACATTAGGACTGACTGACTGACTGACATATAACTTGTGTGTGTATATCCATACGTATTTAAGGAAGTGAGTTCTCCTTTTGGGGCATGGTTTAGATTAAAAAACAGAAAAAAGCATGTAATACTTATCTGCAATCTTTGGAAATCTCTCTCTCTCTCTCTCTCTCTCTCTCTCTCTCTCTCCTCTCTCTCTCTCTTCTCTCTCTCTCTCTCATATAATGATATAATAAAGAAACACTGCTACAAGGCACTACACATCCTTGCAGTAAGGAAATGAATAATAATGATAATAATAATGATAATGATAATAATAATAGTAATGATGATAATGATGATGATAATAATCATAATAATAAAAAGATACAAAACACCAAAAAACAAACAAACAAACAACAACAACCAACACTAACCCCACAAACTAAAAGCAAACAAACAAATCTTTTTTTTCCCAAGGAAGACTTTCCCTAAAGGCCCTAACATCAATACAAACTCGGTCAATTTCTTAAACAAATAAAACAAACACACACACACACACTCACACAAACACACCATACCACAACATACACACACAGACACACACAGAACACACACACACACAACAGACACGACACGCACACACACACACACACACACACACACACACAGGGCAAAAGGAGACCTGGTGTGAACAGAGCCTACAACAAAGCCCTGTGAACCCCAGAACAGGGTTTGTTCATTTCCCAATGATCTGCCCCATTGCACTCCCTCACTGGGGATGGAAACATCGCTGACATTCATTTCTAATGTATTTTGTTTGTTTTGCTATTTTTTGTCAATCCCCATGACATGACCCGTCTACTGCCGTTTGAAAGTTTTTTTTTTCTCTATTGTTTGTTGGTGGATTGGACAGCTCAGTGGTCAGAGCACTGGCTTTCCCTCAAGCTAAGGTTAATAAGCAGCATTGAGCGTGGTTACCAAGTGGATGGGTGACCGTTTGTGCGCATTGGGTTCAATCCAGTTTCCCAGTTCACCCAGCTGTCAATGGGTACCTGCCCTCTTTAGGGTCAGGGAAGGTAAAACAGCGAGGGAGAGGAGATGGGGACCGTCCTCAATATGCTGGCTCCTTGAGAAGCTGATGTATCTGAGATCTCATTCCTAAGGACTTCATAGGTTTTGGGAACACCTTTATCTTTTAGCTTTTGTTTTCAGTTTTCCCAAGGAAATGTTACCACGAGCTGAATGTTCTACATCTACATATGCTGCATGACACCCACAGCCCAGAAATTCGCATGGCAGATGTTTCACTGATTGCATAACCATGTGTGCTGGTGAAATATTTGGCACATACTGGGTATTTCTGCACAACCCACGAAATATGATTTTTTTTAAATCAGGATTTTTGTGGTGTTTGCTCAATATTTTGTATGTACGTAAACGCTGAAGATCTTACGGAATTGATGGGTCTGAATACATCATGGGAACTTGGGAAATCGTAAAAATGATCATTTTGACTGGCCGAAAACATCACTAGCATGGAGAAAATTTTACACAAAGTAGCGGTCTCAGGCTCAATGCCATAGAGACAAAAAACTGCATGTTACCAAAACCAACTGCCTAACAGAACATGAAATGAAAAGTCACAAAACTCCTTTAGAAAATGTCAAATAATTGAATATCTAAGCTCAGTCAAAACAAATGATGGATCATGTACAAAGGACATATAGAAAATGAATAGGCATGACTACAAAAGATTGCTCCAATTAAATAGAATATGGAAAGATCGCAGATTCCTTACCATCTGAAAATGAAAACATTGAAATACTTAGAATGGCCCGTCATGCTATGTGGCTTCGAATCCTGGACAGAAATGGATAAAGGACGATGACAAAAGAATCAAAGTAGCTGATGATTTTCATGTTACTTTTTAGGAGGTTGCTCTGGGTCAGTTGGACAAAGAAAAAACAAATGAAAGCATATGACACAAACTGGCAACAACATGCAAACAAATGATATTATCAACAAACAAAGGACGTTAGATAAGTTGGGCATACACTTCTTAACCAATACACTGTCCTCATGAAGACTGCCTTTCAAGGCCAGACTTAGGAGGAAAAAGGAAAAAAGGCAGACCACCAATTTCTCCCATTGGCAACGTCACTGAATCTTGTGGAATGAGAAGCCATGACATCAGCAGGCCAGTAAAGAGCGGAACAAAGAAGAAGTATACCACTCTGAGTGTCACTGAAGGCAGGGCTAGCAGCTAACACTACAGCCAGTGATGCTGACAGGCCAGGTGACTTATTGCTCCTAATTCTACTCCTAAAAATTGCTTCAAAGCACATAGATGCATCGACCCACTTTGTGTTGCTGCTGCATCCAAGCCCCAAATTTCAAAGCCATGTAAGACAATGGGTTGGGGAGAGAGAGAGAGAGAGAGAGAGAGAGAGAGAGAGAGAGAGAGAGAGAGAGAGAGAGAATGGGTTGGAGAAAGAGACAGAGAGACAGAGAGAGAGACACAGAGAGAGAGAGAACAAGAGAGAGACAGAGAGAGAGAGAATGGGTTGGAGAAAGAGACAGAGAGAGAGAGAGAGAGAGAGAGAGAGAGAGAGAGAGAGAGATGGGGAACCGACAGAACAAAGACAGTGCCCTGCTGGGAAATGTTCCTGTGTCAACATTCAGCGCATCGTCAGTCGCCGAACAGGTTTCGTTCATGTCCAGAGGATTTGCTTAGCTGCACTGTGATGGTGGGGGAGCCATTAGTTAAATGTAGTACACCTATATCCTCTTTGGCCTTCCACCACCAAGCCTTTGAAGACCGTTACGTGGTGACGGTTATTGCTAGCTGGGACTGTAACACAATGACCGGGTCACATTTTCACACTCCGTGTCTATTCCTCTCAAGTACAAAAGACTGTTTTAGTATAGTATAGTATAGTATAGTATAGTATAGTATAGTATAGTATAGTATAGTATAGTATACCACAATCAGTTACAGCAAAATTCTCTGCTTCAAATTCGGGCTGCTCTCCCGGGTGAGGAGAGCGCGTCGCCATACGAGCAGCGCCACCCATCCTTTTTTTGTGTGGTATTTTCCTGTCTGCATGTGTGTTTGTTTCCCTGTCAGCGTGGCTTTTTCTACCGAATTTGGCCAGGGACAACTCTCTTGTTGCCTGGGTTCTTTTACGTACGTGCGCTAAATGCGTGTTACACACGGGACCTGGGTTTATTATCGCCTCATCGGAAAGACCAGCAGGCAGACCACCAATCACGGTCCAGTGGATGGGGAAACAGTTTCAGGTACAAACGGGGTTTTTATTTTTATTTATTTATTTATTCTTTTATATCGAGGATAATGGAATAAGCACTCAATTGCTTTTTTTTTTTTTTTACATCAAGTCCCCGTGTGTATGCGGTTTTGTAAATTTTGTCATCTGTTTCCACCGGCACACAATGGCCTACTCTTCCGGAAAGCGGAACAGGATTTAACGTGTGCGCAAGATGTTCTGCATGCGTTCGAACCACAACGCTCTTCGAACCCGGACTTTTCGCTTTCCAGGTAGGTGCGTTACTTCTAGACCACTTATACTCTATCGTCTGCAAGCTGTGACTGTAACAGAATGATTTGGTCACATGCTCACACGCCATGTTTGATCCACTGACGTAAAAAGACTGTTTTCTCGTCATTGGTGGAGTTTTGTTTCATTTTGATCTTGTTGCTGCTGAATTTGGGATGTGACGGAGTTTCAGTAATCTGAAAGAAGACCTGTGCCAGTCATGTTACAAATCAATGACTTGGGGAAGATGCCATTTGTGATTTGTGTGTCAAGTTTGGCGCTCTTTTTCCTCAGCCTGTTCTTTTTGCTACTGATTTATTTCTCTCTTTGTTTGTTTGCTAATCTTTAATCTATTCATTCTATTTTACTTTTTACGGTTTCATCAATTGGTGCGTTCAGATCCTTCGCTAAACTTTGTTGTCAGATGAGGTCTTACAATCTTACAAGGGATTTTTTTCCTTCCTCGCCTAGGGCCCCAAGGTTCATCAGTTGTGACATTTTGCCTATATATATATATACGCCCATTTTTGCCCACTATGAAGGTAGCCACATTCCGACTTCGGGGATAAATCTGTGATTTAAAGTGTTCTTTCTGATTAAAAAGCGGCAAAGTTCTTGTGTCCGTGCGTGTGTGCGTGCGCGCGTGCACACAATCACAGGCGCGTGCACGTGTGTGTATTGCAAGCGTATTTACAACATTTTAAGTGTTGATCTGGTGTGTGTCTGTGTGTGTGTGTGTGCGCGCGTGCGTGCGTGTGTGCGCGTGTGTGTGTGTGCGCGCGTGCGTGTGTGTATGTGTGTGCGTGCATGTTTGTGGATTGCCTACTCAAAACCAAACTTCATGAGATGCAGAGACTGAGGAGACGCAGTATACGGACGTGACAGAGACTGAGGGCCGTAACATCATGCAGAGACACCAAAAGAAGACGGAAGGGAGGTGAGGAGAAGGATGGAGGGGGTCAGGGTGGAGGGGGGGGGGGGGGGGGGGGTGTCAGACAACGCTAAAGAAAAGACAACTGCCTTTAAAAGGGAGCGAAGGGCGGTGATTGTACGTGCCAGACTATTCGAGCATACAGAGTACGTGCTCGCGTTTGCGCGTGCTTGGAAGCCGTGACCAGTCCCTCGTTAGTGAGTGGCCAGTAGTAGGTTCCAAGACCAGATCGGCGAACTGGAAGGACGTGAATAGCAGGTGATGTTTCTGAGCGTTTAGCTTATCAGAATCTTTATCAGGAAAAAAAGATGAAGAAGATGAAGAAGAAGAAAAAAACCTCGCAAAGTGTAACATTTCTGAATATCTTGCCCGTTATACTCATCTTCATGAGAAGAGAGAGAGAGGAAGCCAAAAAAGTGTAGGTAGGAACATAGTGTGTATCAAAATTGATAAATGATTGTGAAACAGGCAAGGTGTTGTTGTTGGGTTGTTTTGTTTTTGGTGTTTAAAAATGTTGGGGATGGGTGGGAGGGGGGTGGTGGGGATTTTGTTTGTTTGCTTTTTTTTTTTTGGGGGGGGGGGTGGGTTTAAGTCAACTATGTCATTTTGATTGAAAAGGGAATTCAGTGAAACTTTGGGGTACATTTAGGGTATACTCGTATGTCTTTTACCTACCCCCTGAACACTGAAATAGGTAACAGGAGTCTAATGTTATACTATTTGAACATACATACCTCAATACCTGGAGGAAAATAATTATACTTGCGGGGTCTGTACACAGATTCACCCCAACAACTTTGCATTATGAAATCCTCATGTGCAGTAAAATTGAACGGTTGACATCATGATTCTAGGAATGAGAATTTAGCATAATAAAGAGAATCCAATGCATTCAAAAGTATAATAGTAAGACATGGATTTTTGTGCCTAAAATGCTTTTTTGATTAAAAAATAAACAGAAGACAAGAACGATGCTTCCAGGTCACTTGTATTGACTGTGCTTTTACTTCAGTAATGCATGGCTACTGAAAGGGAGACAAATAGGAAGCCTTCAAACACGAGTTATTCTTCCTAACAAATTGACAATAATTTGCTAGGTGGATTTAGCCTACACAATCGGCGGTGAGAAACCACCTTTGTGTTTGCTTTGTAAATCATGGTTAGTGTTTAGAGCTGAGCAAAGAAACCGACATCGTCAGATTAAAATTAAACATCAAATAGCCTGTGTACATTCTTCAACAAATCACCACAAAATAACAGTTTCCCCTTGGGTCTGAAGGTACAGTGGTAATATCTAGCGGTTTGACACGTCTTGCTGTTTGATATTGTCACTGGTAATTATGTGTTGATGAACTGTTTGGGAAGTGGACACGCTCTCTATCCCAGTCACGGAGGAAAAAAACCAAAACAAACCAAAAAACCGGAAAAAACACCCAAATACACAACACCCCCCCCCCCCCCTCTCCCCCAACCGGAAGGATGACGAAGCAGCCGCCTATCTCAGTTTGATGTCACTTTAGTGCAGGGGCAGAGTAGGCTTTCTCAACAAATGCCCCACCATCCCCTTCCTTACTCCTCTTAGTCATTAATGATATTTGACTCATGTGCTCAACTCACCAATGAATCCTCATTGCCTCGTTTGAATGAGAACGGTAACTTGCACAATGCTTGATTAAATGTATTGACATGGATAGGCTGAAATGTATTTGGTGTGATGTGGTGTTATATGGCGGACAGTGTTATGTGGTGTGGTGGGGGGTGGAGTGCAGTGTGGTCTGTGTGATAGGGGAATAATAATAGTAGTAGCTTATTTTAGTCTATGGTCAGCATTTATTCCAGTGGCCGCTCTCTTTTAAGAGTCACTCCAAGATCAAACCATTTCATTCCATGGTAAATCATTCTGTGCTATAGCTGATCAACGTTATTCTATGGTTGACCATTTTCATCTTACAGCGTGGTGTGAGTAGTATGGTGTATTGTGAGGTGGTGTGGTATGATGTGGTAGTGGAATAATGACAGTAGGTCATTTTATTCCATGGTCAATCATTTATGTCAATGCTGTTCTTCTTCAGGGTCATTCCAAGGTCCACCTATTTCATTCAATGGCGAACCATTTTATGCTGTGGTTGATCTATTTCATTCCATGGTTGATCATTTTATCGTATGATCAGTCACTACATTCTATAACTGATAGACAACCTTTCGTGATCAATATTCTTTCATTTCAGTGCGTGGTCTGTCCATGTGTTCTCCTTACACTGAGTTCTCTGTTTTACGCAAGGGTTGACCAGTACTGCATGGCAGATCCACTTTTTGCCATACTTGATCCGTTTTAGTTCATGGGCAATCCAATGTTGTCATGGTCATCCCTATTTCTTGATAGTTGGTCCATTTGATCACAAAGCTACGCTCTTTTGTTAACCAAGGTATTGTCTTTCAATTGCAGGATGCAATAGTCCCTAACAGCACTCCATCGGTTCCTGTCTTGTCCCCTTTCTTAACCACTAGGCTATGCCCCACCTTCCCCATGTCTGATATGAAAATTGAATTTGTAGTGTGTGTAAATGTTTAGAATGACTGAGCAATTTAGTTTGCTTTTCTGAAGTAAAAGATCAGTAATATATAACTGATTCACTTTGTTGCTACTAATTAGTCAGTCTGACTTTAGGTTGTTGACAATCTGTTTGTTTGTGTGGTTGGTTCTTATTTTTTGTCATTTAAAAAAAAAGTATTTTGATAAAACATAAATATGAAAAAAAACAACCAACCTCACACCCGTTGTAATAGATTTGATTGGCGAAGATGTAACCATACTATACAGTCCACTATCCGATGGTATTGGATCAGCTGATGGTACAGAAATGTGCGTGCGTGCGTGCGTGCGCGCGCGCGTGTATGAAGATATCCCACTATTGCCTACTGTTTTAGTTTAGTGAAGCCTAGAGTGCAAATGGGTATGTTCGAGTTTCCGCTACACTTGTGGTTTAATGACATACTTCTGGGTAATTACCGCGCGTCCTTAATGTCCTGTTTGCCTGCAGACCACATGGGGCAATGGGGCCTCCCTCCTCACCCACACATCCTGCAGGGGAAGCTCTTGAAAAATTCATGCAGCATGTTACGTGGTCAGAGCACTCCCTTTCCCCAAGCTAAGGACAATCAGCATTCAGCGTGGTTACCAAATGGCTGGGTGGCCGTTTGTGCGCCTTTGCTTCAGTATAGTCCCCTAGTTCACACATCACATGAATGCTTATTCTATTATCCTCGAAATAAAAGAATAAAGAATTTTTTTTTTAAGCTGTAAATGGGTTCCTGCCTTCTTTAGAGTCAGGGAAGGTAAAGCAGCGAGGGAGAGGAGATGGGCGCCGCCTTCAATATGCTGGCCCCTGGAGAAGCTGATGTCTCTGACATCTCACTCCCCAACCACCGCATAGGTTATGGAACACCTTTACCTTTTTTTTTAACCTTCAAATCTCAAATCCATGGTAGATTTTTAAAGATTTGAATGGATATTCACACAACAGTGTAGGTCTTCAGCTTGGTTGTATTATATGTGTATATGTAGATGTATTTTGGTGTTATGAATACGTATTTCGCTTTTTGACCGGGTCTTCAGCTCGGCCTTGTTATACCTATAGATATAGTTTGGTGTTATGAGCACGACTTTCGCTTTTGGACTTTTTGCTTCCAGTTTTGCCTTTGAATTATGTGTTCAGCAAATCATAGAGTTGATGCTGTAGCTGCTGCAGTTGATGCCACGGCAGCGCTACAATCTACTTTCTGGCAGTTCATCTGTTTCTCTCACGCAGATGGAGCTATAACAAGTTTCATTTTGCTTTGAGTATTTGGGGTTACTTTTGTGAGGTGTCTGACCTGGTTGCATTGATATGGCGTCTGGCTTATTTATCTCCCTTACGTTGGTTTGTGTCTGTTTGATAGAAGTGCAAAGTTATCTGTGAAGTCTGGGTTCGAGCCATCACCGAGGCATTCGTTTGAGGAGATTTTTTCCCCCCGGAGTTAACATTGACACTTACTCCACTCCCCCAAAAGTCCTTGGGGTGAGACTACAAACCGAATCTCCATGGGCGAACACACGCAGAATATCTTGCGCATGTTAAAACCCATACCACCTTTCGGAAGAGTAGGCCATTGGGTGCCGGTAGGTACAGACGACAAAATATTGTTTTTTAAACGCATGCTTACTGGTTTTGTATTTAGACATAGTCCCCGAAGTCAGAATGCGGTTACCTTCATGGTGTGTAAAATACGGTGGGATATGCAAGATATCACCTTTGGTGAACTTTGGTGAGCTGCAACCGAAGAACGGAGGTGGGGAACATCTATCAAATATATAAATTCCATACATTATTATTATTATTAATTATTATTATTAAATATAGGTCGATCATTTAAAGCAGTTTAGTGTCAACAGTATTTTGCAAACAGTGCAGAGAGTTTAGGACAAGAAGCGATCTTGAAAGTGTAACATGTTGTGAATGAATGTAAATGGTAAAGCAAGTCTTTAGTTGGCACACAGTCGAGTGAAACACGAGCAACGATGGGTTGCATCTTTTGTAAATTGATTCCGGATTTTTGTGGCATTTTTTTCCGGAAAGTGTCTTTGGATCAAGGGATACATTTTTAAATATAATTTTACAGCCTTTTTTATGTCAATAAAAAGATATTTTATCGGAGTTTACTCTCATCAACTTAACACTGTTTCCCCACCAACCCTGCTGTTCTTTTACTATACAGATCGTACAGTCAACGGGTATTGGAGTAAGGCTTGAGCAATGCCCTAATGGCTTCAGAGACAGTTTCAACACTCTTTTTAAGCTTTCTGTGATGCATACAGAACGTACATATTCTAAAGCATAAATACATTGAAAAAATTGAGCATTACGTTAACAAAACGACTCAGAACTCACATAAGCATAGATTTTATTCCTTGACTTTTTAAAAATTAAATCTCTTTATTCATTTATTTATTTATATCGAGGATAATGGACTAAGCACTCGTGTGCTTTTTTTTTTTTTTTTTACATCCAGTTCCTGTGTGTATGCACTTTTGTAAATGTTGTCACCTGTTCCCACCGGCACACAATGGCCTACTCTTTCGAAAAGTGGAACAAGATTTAACGTGTGCACAAGATGTTCTGCGTGCGTTCGCACAAGGGGCCTCGGTTTATAGTCTCATCCGGAAGACTTTTGGGGAGAGTGGAGTTGGCACTGATGTTAACTCCAGGGGAAAAATCCCCTTGAACAGGATTTGAACCCGGGTCGTCAGATTGCGAGTGCAATGATCTAACCACTAGGCTATGCCGTCCCCCTATTAATTTTGGTGGTGGTGGTGGGGTTGTGTGTTTTATTTCACGGAAATCTGAGTATTTTGATTATTCCTTTACTTATTCATTGTATTGGGGACCACTGCTTGCAGGAAGGGTGAGGCTTTTTTTCCTGTCATCCTCGCTTAATAATACATTCAATTTATTCATTCATTGCACCAACAATGAATTTTTTACATTATCAAAGATTTCCGCTTTGCATGGTGTGGGCAATCACGCTCAGGCAAACGACATCAAAGGGGAATAATTCATCTACCCACCACAGTGGTCTCTACCCTTCATGCAGCACGCACATTGATCTCCAGAGATCTCAAAAGAGCTGTGTGAACGCCAGCGCTTCTCTGAACTATCTTGGTGTCTCAGGGGAAACAAAAGTACCTGTTGCCTGTTTAAGAAGCCAGGGAAACGCGGTTCGAGTCCCTGTTCAAAGGCGGGTTATTCTGTTCTGCCCCATTCCATTTCCATAAAACATGGTGGCCTTGACACTATTGCACTTGGGCAAGACGATTTGCACAGGATCACAGTCTGATTCTGATATGGAGAGGTCTTGTGTGTCAGCACAGTACAAAGCAAGGCAATACAATACAATACTCTTTTCTATTCTACTCGACTATGCTGTGGTATACTCTACTGTGCTAAGCTGTGAAACGTCATACGAAACGATATGACATGATACGAATACCATACCATACCATACCATACCACGATACGGTATTATAATATGATAGATACCACTCAAAATGATACAATACAGTTCAAAAACCAGCTATAGAGAAGCCGGAGCATTTTACTATGTCGCCACAATCTTGTTCCGGCTGGAAATCAGTTATAATTTTACCATGTAAACCATAGCACTGGTGATAACACAAACGTCAGGCTTGTGCTCGCAGGCCTAGTAAGTAATTTAAAAAATGTTGCGTGCGCGCGCACACATACACACACACATGCGCGCACGCGCACACACACACATGCGCGCGCGCGCACACACACACACACACACGCACGCACGCGCGCGCACATACATACATACACGAAGTTTGGCGTTTGTTCCTGACCCTCAGAAGGGGTTTCGCTATTATAAATCGCTACCATTTTTTCCCTCTGGTTTGAATTTTTTAACAACTTTCCCTACGAGTTTGTTTTTCCTAAGACTGCTCCAGAAACAACTCTCATGTTAACAATAGTGATGATAGCGCTTTGATTTTTTTTGGCAAGATATAGCGCTATATAAATTCCATGTGTTATTATTATTATTATTATTATTATAACAAATGGGATTGATATTGCGCTGTATATTGATATGGGTTTTTTTTGCACAAGATAAAATAATGTGTGATCTCAACAGCAAAAACTCCTGGCACCCTGGTTACTTCTCAATGTCGTCTGCATTGAGGGGGATTGAGGTGAGGTAGGGGTGGGGGTAGGTGGGGGTGGGGGGTTGTAGAGGCTCTGACCAACTTTCTGACAACAATCAGCCGCCATGACGCAGCAGTTAGCGCCGTGGGTTACGGACTGGAAGGTCGCGGGTTCGAAACCCATAAGAGTCATAGGTATGTGGGGGGTTCCGGTCAGTAGACAGATTTCTATGACATCATTGGGAAGACTGGGACCCCACAGTCGAGCTCCATCCACTTGATGGATGCCATGTTGAGAGTGTTTCTCAAATTACCTGACCAACACTGCAGGTGTCTGTATCTCTTGAGCCCGGTTGATGTCAAGTAGTCTTAAAGCACACGCACTTTCATAACAGCATCATTACATCATCCTCATCAGCATTGATCATCACGCAATAACAGAAAAATTGTCTCTGTGTCCCTCTTTCTCTCTGTCTCTGTCTGCCTACCTGACAGTCTCTCTCTCTCTCTCTCTCTCTCTCTCTCTCTCTCTCTCTCTCTCTCTCTCTAAAATATGTTTATATGTTTTGTATCCTTATAACTGTGCAATGTTTTAAAAAAACCTGAATAAAAAAGTTTTTTTAAAAATTGTCTATGATTTGGTGGGTTTCTCCGTTTACTTCGAAGCCTGGGGTAGGTTTGTGACAAAGCCTTCGAGGTTGGAGGGAAAAGGTCTTTGGAGGGATGCTGTGATGAACCCAACTCCCCCCCCCCCCCCCCCCCCACATCCCATACACACACACACACATCCGGAGGCGTCTCACTCAGTCTTGCTCCACGACCGAGTTATTACTGTGTCTTCAGTAGGAGGCTTAATAGGTGGAGTGCTGCGTATATTTTAACTCAGAAGAAGTACAACTAAACACCAGCAAAGTGACCCAGAACAGTGCAGGGCCCTTTTGGCCGGTGGCCTCAGTCTGATTACAGTATTTTTGCTTCCTGCAAAAGTGCATTCTCTTTAGATCACGCTCAGGGTATGTAGGCATTAATTTCCCTCCTGTGCAGATACGTTGATTTCCATTTTTATTCTACTTTCCCCGTCGTGTTTGCATCAGGTGACAGCGTTCAGAGAAGAAAAAAAAACCAACAACCCCCACCCATGAAAATCCATCTGTGCTCAATGATAGCTAGGGGAAAATACCCAAAGAAAATACCCCCCGAGTAGCATGGGCCTAACAGTCCTCACACAATGGACTTGGACCATGACAGCTGTGGTAGGTTCTGTGCATTAGGGCACTGTGTGTCGTCAAACTGACCCAGTGAAGAGGGATCGACCTCCACTGGTAGCCCACAGCCAATGCACTTCCAGCCCAAAATGACGGCCCGACATAAAAATCACTCTCATTGTTGTCCTGGGTTCATTAAATGCCTTTGTGTTGTTCGTTGCTGCCTCCGCTCCCTGCTCTGTCTGTCTGTATGCTACATTCCAGTGCGGTGGTGCGATAGGTCTGAATAAACAGGCAAACTATACACAAGGAGATACGTGTTTAGTGTTAAACTTGTGGTTAGGGACGAAACGCATGCGGTGCTGTATAGGTTATGTGTGTCTTTTTGGACAACAGTTGTGTGCGAATGGGTTTATTGTGTTTAGCGGCAATTTCTGATTGATCGGTGATGGTTGACACGAGTGGCTTTGTAAATTGGCAAAAGCTTGATTTTATTTTGTATTGTTCTTAGCGCTGTGAGTCTCTGTCTGTCTGTCTCTGCTCTGTCTATCTGTATGTCTGTCTCTGTCTCTCTCTCTTTGCTTTACAGTCTGTCTGTCTCTCTCTCAAACACCCACACACACACACACATGAAGAGGCGTTAGTAAGAAAAGCAACATTCTGTAGAAAAAAACAACTACTTTTAGTATGAGAGCCTGTTCACACAGAGAAAATGGCAAGTATGAAAGAATTTTTAATGGCTGGTGCTGCTCTTGTAGTGCTACGCTGTCCTCGCGAAGAGCTGTCCGAATTTCACGCACAGAAATCTGCAGTAAAAAATTGGTACACGATACAATGCAATACAATGCCACACACTGGTAAGCACGTATAATTATTTTGTTTAAAATCACTAGATGTGATTAGAAGTTAACTGAAAATATTCCTACGTGTAATTATGGCTAACAGAAAAAAGCCAGCAATTTCTTCTAGAAGTAACGAACTCCATGTGTTCCACTTGTTGCTGATGAAACAGCTATCACATTGGTTGTGTTAAAAAAACAACACATTGAATTTCTCGACACTTCGTGAGATACAAAAAACAACTGAAACACCAGAGACAAGCGGTAGTTCAGTAAACCAACGACAAAATACCCCACAAAACAAAGACACCAAATCTAAAAACAAACAAACCCACACACAGCATTCTTAACGTCTGCCCAGCTCGCAGCACAACGGAGAGAGTACTTTGCCCTTGACTATCTATCTTGTGAGCATTAAAGTTTTCGTAATATGTAAGTAAAACGACCTGGGTTCTAGTCTTCCAAGTATATAGCCTAGTGTCTATCGTAGTATGATCAGCCACTGCCCAAAAGACAGTTACATAACAGGGGAGAAGCCAGCAAAGGTGAACAGGGTGGACGACAGGGAGATGACATAGCTTGTGAGAAAAAGAAAGAAGATTACTGTGTGTAGGCGTAAGACGACCGATGTTGGAAGCTTTTTCTTTAAATACCAGTATTCTGAATGGAAAACAATTAATTTCGCGTAGGTAGAGAGAGGAGGTTTGATCTTTTCAGTGTTGCTGGTTTTGCAGAAAGGAATTATTAAGAAGGTGAGACCTTTGATGGGGATTTGTGAAGGAGTTCTATATGTAGTGTTGACTGCTATCTTTCCTCAAGAATTTGAAAGCTGTACAATGCATAGACTCTGTGTATGACATGGAACAGGGAACGCGGATGAAATCGTGGAAATGGTCAAATGAGAAAGACACGAGGATAACATCCGTCACTATTATCTTGATTACAATTTTGCTTGTATCATGGATGTCACAGCAACGGAGGAAATTCCCATTTAAAAAAAGACATGATGAAGACCTTCAATGCCAGTAATAATGGGGGTTTGGCGCTTGGTATATCACAGTGGGAGACGGGATGCGACTGTGTTTGTTGTTGTCAATGACATTATTCATGATTTTTGTTAAAAATCAGATTTGGCAACGAAAGGAGAATAACATCGTCTTCCCTCCCCCCCACCCCCCCCTTCCCTTCCCCCAAGAGGCTACAAATGTCTGAAAACTCTTTTTCATGATTTATTTTCTGTAACTGACAGGGAACAACATCCTCTGAAGTCTTTCGTGTATTTAGCGTCTGCAAAAAAGCCAACAATCCCTCCCTCCCCCCGACCCCCCCCCCCCCCAACCTTCCCCCCCCCCCCCCCCCCCCCCTCAAAAAAAAAAGGAAGTCTGATAATTTGATCACGCCTTTGATTGGCGCTTTGTATATTGCACTGACCAGTCTGGGAACTCATCTCTTTTCTTTCTCTCCCTTTGTTGTTGTTTGTTTTGTTTTTGTAGGTGACAGCGGACGAGGAAGTTTCCTAGGTTATCTATTAGCTATAATTATAAGCTGGAGTTTTAAAAAGCAACTTGCACGGTTTATCCAGACAGAAAAACTTGAAAGACATTAAATCAAAGAAGTATACACGCAAAAAGAAACCTGCAAACAAACTTACAGGCGACTGTCTAAAGTAGCAGCTATTCCAACTGATAAAACCAGTATTTTGAATAAAAACTACGGACTCCTCAATATAAGTGACATGTCTTTTAATATTTAATGCCAGGGTGGTTTTCTAAGAATCTGCCACGAAAGTTGAACAGAGGAATTAACACTCCCAGTCTCCTAATTACCATGTTTGGTGAATAGAGGAGCAGAGAAATACTTTAATAAAGTTGAACTTTCGTAGGACAGAGTGAATATTATCTGTGTGTGTGTGTGTGTGTGTGTGTGTGTGTGTGGTGTGTGTGTGTGTGTGTGTGTGTGTGTGTGTTCTTTATTCTTTATTCTTTTATTTCGAGGATAATGGAATAAGCACTTATGTGCTTTTTTCATCCAGTCCCCGTGTGAATGCGGTTTTGTAAACTTTGTCATCCGTTCCCACCGGCACACAATGGCCTAATCTTCCGAAAAGCGGAACGGGTTTAACGTGTGCGCCAGATGTTCTGCGTGCGTTCGCACACGGGACCTCGGTTTATAGTCTCATCCGACGTGTGTGTATGTTCAATTTACGTCAAGCAATAATCCATGTCCTTGTTAAACAAACTGAAAGTTTGTTTGATACCAGAATCAAGGGAGGCTATGGCTGACATCACAACGACCGCTTCCTACTCCTCGCTTCCTCCAACCACAGGCAGTGACGTACTGGATGGCCTCACCACAGTGAGGGCAAAACTCACCATGGAGGAGAAAAAGTACGAGGATTACACGGAAGTGAAAGTGGCTGTCATGATTGACAGGTGAGTCATAACCAATGCAAGGTAGTGATTTTGGCGTATGAAAGCAAGTACATTTTTGCTAGAGTTACAAATGAGCAAACTATGATTGCTTATAATAATGAACAAAAGCAATAACAGTAAAATAAACAAATAAATGAATAAAGGTGACCCCCCAAAAAAACCCCAAACAAACGAAAACAACCAATTACAAACAAATAGACAAAAAATTAACAAAACAAAACAAAACAAAGCAAACAACCAAAAACCACACCGGGAAAAAATCCACCTTTCACAGCTTTGATTCCCCGATTCACAGGAACATCACAATCATTTCTGATGTAAAGTACACTGTGACCTCTTATCATATTTTGGCACATTGTATTATGTGCGGTAGGGTTTGGGTATCATCATTATTATTCCAGTGGCAAAGTTTTGTACTGCATTCAGTTGTGCTCACTACAACATTATTCTGTCGTCCTAACAGTCATTTCCTTTCTGCCCAGTTTTCTTTCGTTCACAGCCCTGTGCTACTGGTCCAGGCCAAAAGCTTTTTTGAGTTGTTGATGTTAGCTAAGTGACAGGACCTACATTGTATTGCTATTTTGTTTTTAAATGACAATGATATATTCTTTTATTTCGAGGATAATGAATAAGCACCCATGTGCTTTTTTACAATCAGTCCCCGCCCTTAGGGATATATAAGAGAAAGAAAGAAAGAAAGAGAGAGAGATAGTGTTGGGGTGGAATTGAACCTAAGACTGTTCGAGTTTTTTGTCCACCTGCTGGTATCCAGGTGTGGGGAAGGGGGGGGGAGGGGAGGGAATGGTGGATATCCTAGTGGTTAGAGCGATGAGCTTGCATCGTGATCTGGCGGCCCGGGTTCGAGCCACCACCGAGGCAACCATTCGAGAAGATTTTTTCCCCCTTGAGTTAACAATCGGCGACACACTCACTCCTTCGCGTGAGACTTTAAACCCAGCTCTCGTGTGCAAACGCAGGCAGAACATATTGCGCACACGTTAAACCCGTTCTGCTTTTTGGAAAAGTAGGCTATAGCATGCTGGAGGAACGGATGACAAAATTTTTTTTAAAAGTGTGTACCTTTGTGTAATGTTTAGATATCATTCCCCAAGTCGGAATGCGACTACCTTAAATGGTGGGCAAAAACGATGGCATACACAAAAACATGTTTCGTAAACCTCTGAGCTCTAGCCGAAGAACGAAAAAAAATAGCCCCAAATTATCTTGAGATCTAGTTAGGCCATAGCCTACAGCTGAGTACACAGAGTACAGCTACCTACAGGGTGATGTACTTGGAAAAACAAAGCCACGATTTTACACAAGCTTCTCACCCATGTTGTGCATGCTCACACTCTCACAGTAACTGCCGGGTGGGACGAGTTGAGACACAGTGCATAATCATAATGATTAGCATGGGTGACCCCCAGGATGTGAAGCTGGAAACCAGGCTAACACAAACACAATTTACAGAACAAACTCATTACTGCATTAGTCAAGTAAACCAGCAGTGCCCAGTCGTCTTCTGCCGCGGGAGTTTAGCTTTGTTTGCAATTGGATAATAATAATAATAATATATGGAATTTATATAGCGCTGAATCTTGTTCAACAAACAAATCGAAGCGCTTGCACTCAAATCATTTATACGCATGCAACTTTCCTCAAATAACAGAAGATATTTCAAGTTTATACACACACACACACACACACACACACACACACACACACACACACACACACACACACACACACACACACACACACACACACACTTACTTAGGTGGTGATGAAGGAGGTGAAGGATGCTGTTGAAAAAGTAGGAATAGATAATTATGAGAGGAAAGTGTCAGGTAGGATATAAGTGCATTTTGAGGCTGGATTTGAAGGTCTCCCCTCATCCTTTGTACCCACTCTTCTAGATCGTCAAATTAGACGAAACAACCGCCAGTCAAGAAGTGAAGGTGGCAAGATGGTTTCAACGGTCACCTGCCTAACAAGTAAACCGTGAGGTTCTGGGTTCGATTCCCAGCCATGTCAATTTCTTCCTAGTTTGACGAGAAAAATCGAAGTGGATGTCAAAGTTATTCGGATAGAACTATAAACCGAGAGCTCCGTGTCCGAATGCATATAGAACATCTTGTGGACACGTCAAAAGCCCGCTCCGCCTTTCGGAAGACTAGGCCATTTTGTGCCGGTAGGGATGGATAACAACAACAAAAGCATGCTCACAGGTGTCGGATGTCGGACGAGACTATAAACCGAGGCCCCGTGTTCGAACGCATGCAGAACATCTTGCGCACACGTTAAATCCTGTTCCGCTTTTCGGAAGAGTAGGCCATTGTGTGCCGGTGGAAACAGATGACAAAATTGACAAAACTGCATATACACACGGGGACTGGATGTAAAAAAGCACATGAGTGCTTATTCCATTATCCTCGATATAAAAGAATAAATAAATAAATGTTTTAGAACATCCATGCAGTCGAATCGGCTACCTAATGTGGTGTGTTTCGGAAGGTAGGCTTGGTGCGGTGGAAACAGTGACAAATGACAAAACTGCATATACACACGGAGACTGATGAAAAAAGAGCCATAGTGCTACTCTCAGTTATCCGTAAAAAAATAAATAATAATGTTCTGTAGACACCATTCTACTGCAGTAATGCGTACAAGTGGTAGGGTGAGAGGGGGGGAGGGGGGGGGGAGGGGGGGGGGAAGCGATAAAATGGGATGAGAGAGAAGAAAGAGAGCAGGAGAAAGGAGGGGAGGGTCAGAGAGGCAGAGAGAGACGAGATAAATGATAGAGACAGAGAGAGAGAATAAGAGGAGAGAGAGGCGAGAGAGAGAGAGGAGGGAGAGAAGAGAGGAGAGAGAGAGAGGAGAGAGGAGAGAGAGAGAGAGGAGGAGAGAGGGAGAGAGAGAGAGAGGGAGGAGAGAGGAGAGAGAGAGAGGAGAGAGAGAGAGGAGGAGAGAGAGAGAGAGGAGAGGAGGGAGGAGAGAGGGAGGAGAGAGGGAGAGAGAGAGGAGGGAGAGAGAGAGGGAGAGAGAGAGAGGGAGAGAGAGAGGAGAGGGAGAGGAGGAGAGGAGAGAGAGAGGAGGGAGAGAGGAGAGGAAGGAGAGAGGGGGAGAGAGAGAGGGAGGAGAGAGAGAGAGAAGGAGGGAGAGAGAGAGGGAGAGAGAGAGGGAGAGAGAGAGAGAGGAGAGGGAGAGGAGGGAGGAGAGAGGAGGAGAGAGAGAGGGAGAGAGAGAGAGAGGGAGAGAGAGGGAGGAGAGGAGAGGAGAGAGAGGAGGAGAGAGAGAGAGGAGAGGAGAGAGAGGAGAGAGAGAGAGAGAGGGAGAGATAGAGGGAGGAGAGAGAGAGAGAGAGGGGAGAGATAGAGAGGAAGAGAGAGAGGGAGAGATAGAGGGAGACAGAGGGAGACGAGAGAGAGAGAGAGGGAGAGAGAGAGAGGGAGAGATAGAGAGATGGAGAGAGGGAGAGATAGAGAGGAAGAGAGAGAGAATAATCAAACCATAATTTCCTGACCATTGTAGAGCTCTGTGGCGACCAGTGTACCACAAGGCAGGTGCAGCATTCGTGTGCTTTTTCTTTTCTTGGTATTTTAGACTTTATAACCCTAGATGCTCTTCTTGCGGCTTGTGGCTGCTGATGCTTATGCAGCTGCGCATACCCTGTGTGTGGTGGGGATGGGGGGTGGGGTGGGGGTGGGGAGGGGGGATGCGTGAGTGCATGCGTGCTTTTTTGCCGTTTTTTCTCTAGAATTCTTTTATTTCCAGGAAAATGAAAAAGCACTCTACGTGCTGGTTTTTTTTTCTTTTTCGTTTAGCCCCTTTTGTAAAATCTTATTTGTTCCCACAGGCTCTCTCTCTCTCTCTCTCTCTCTCTCTCTCTCTCTCTCTCTCTCTCTCTCTCTCTCTCTCTCTCTCTCTCTCTCTCTCTCTCTCTCTCTCTCTCTCTCTCTCTCTCTCTCTCTCTCTCTTTCACACAATTGAATAGTATACGTTGATAGAAATGAACAAGTACGTTAAACATGCATTGTCAAAATTTAGATGTGGTGTATCAGATATTGCTGTACATTTGAAACGATATGCTCAAGATGAAAATGAGAATTTGATTTGTAATTTGTGTAAATTGGCAACTCAAGATGAAATTCATGTTGTTTTGGAATGTCCAGTTCTTGGGGACCTGAGAAAAGAATTTATTCTGCAAACTTATTGGAACTACCCATCATTGGTCAGGCTAGCTCAACTTATTTCATCTGAAAATGAACAAACTGTTAAAAATCTAGCTATATTTCTGTATAAATCTTTGAAGAGAATAAGAGATAGTAGCCAAATGTAAATTTTTCAGTTTTAACAAATGTTCATTGAATGATTTATTTTCAACGATAACTTGACAGCAAATGGCTGTATACTAGCGCTTTTGTATGTTTTCACCCCTTCAGAAGTCTGAAGTCTGAAGTCTCTCTTTCACACACTCATGCGCGCGTGCGCGTGCGTGCATGCGTGTAAAACTTCTCCTCCTCCGTCTTCTTCTGGCTATGAAAATATTTTAATTCAGTCTGGATGACAAAGTCTGCAGTCTGTCGTAGTGACCCCGCCTGTCCCCAGAGTTTTTCCTGGAGCTGTACTGGTCCGGCCATGTCTGGTGTCTCAGAGTGCTGAAGGTAGAGCAGGGCTGCAGAATATGGGAGGGAGGAGTGGGGGGGGGGGGGGGGGGTTGTAGCCCTGCGCCACAGGGACACTGGTCAGTGTGGGATATTTTCTAGCGATGGAGATGGGATAGGAACTGGCAGTGCCTTGT
Organism: Rapana venosa; assembly: GCA_028751875.1. Lineage (NCBI taxonomy): Eukaryota > Metazoa > Mollusca > Gastropoda > Neogastropoda > Muricidae > Rapana > Rapana venosa. Next base: position 25,716,134 of record CM054134.1, on the reverse strand, counting down.
TCGCAGTAAGAAGATGGCAACTTGAGCAGCTCTATCTAGCTCAAGAGTGCCATCTTTGTCAACTTCTGGCCTGACGCCCAGTCGCTGGCGTCAAGCTTTCCTGGAGCTGTTTCTCAGCATTGGCCTTGCTTCACTGCAGGACACTGGATGGCTGGCTGCTCCAAGCTGCTGCCTGCCTTGGGCAGGCGGTCCGCCTCTTTGTTGCCCCCTATACCGCAGTGGGAAGGGATCCATTGTAGCACCTCCATAGATCTCTGGCTGAGGAGGCTTTCCAGGACTGGTTGAAAATATCCAGGGGCTTTTGCTTGGCATGATCTCCAAGGTGACGGATCATCTCGTTGGTGATTCGACCTTTGCCTGGTGACTTCTTCATCTTCAGCTGTCTTATAAAGCAGTTCAGCTCGTTGACGGTGAGCTCGAAGGTCATATTGGAGGTGGATGTTTGCTTCCTTAGGTTCTGCTTGGCTTTTGTACGGATGTTGAAGGTTTTCTGCTTGGGTACATTAAGGAGGCTGTCTTGTCGGAAATTGTCTACAGCAGCAGCAGCAGCAGCAGCAGCAGCAGCAGCAGCAGCAGCAGCAGCAGCAGCAGCAGCAGCAGCAGCAGCAGCATTGATAATAATAATAATTGCCTACAAGATGGGCGCTGCCTTTCTTCCAGTGTACAGTTCACCTTCTTTCCGTAGGAGTTCTCTTGGAGCGTGATGCTAATCGTATTGGAAGGCATTGGTGAGATACGTGTCAGACGAAAGTTGCCCATTTTGAGAAGAAAACGATGCTGGACACCCATTAACACCAGAGGTGGTCGGTTTCATAATAGACATCGTCGGTTTTAGACTTTTAGCATTATCACACCCATTGTCTGCTTATGAAAAATAGATGACTGTCCACGCTCATTGGCATTGGAGGACAAAGACCAGATGCATAGTCCATGCTGTACGCTGAACACAGAAAACAATGCAGGGTTCTGCCACTGGTGACAATCACTACGTACCACGGCATTGGATCGTTGGTCTAGAGGAAACGCGCCTGCCAAAAAAGTGACACATCCCGGGTTCGATCCTCGTTTGAACACAAACTTGTTTACCCCATCAATTAGACCTTGGTTGGTGGTCTGGGTGCTGGTGTTTCGAGTAGGAAGCTTAAACTGAGGTCCTGAGTGCCGTACATATCTAGAGCACACAATAGAGCCCATGGCAGCAAAAGACTCGTCCTTAGGATAATTCTGTAGGGGAAAAACACTCTTATAAGGAAACAAATACACTTATAGACAGAAGTCTTATTTTGATGGATGGCGCTGTTCTTGTGATGACACCTTCTCCCCAGGGAGAGCAGCCTGAGTTTCATGCATAGAAATCTAACGTGACTGAAAATAGTATACAGTACAATGCTTCTTCGTCGTCGAATCATCAGGCAGCAGCTATTGCTGTTTGTTATATATGAGCGAACATGTGTTGTGCTGCCTCTATGCGCCTGGCAAGTCAGGCCCAGCGCATCTGACTTCGGCATGGGAGAGAATTATTATCTTTTAAGTCTTTATGCAAGAAAAGGCAGAAGATTGGTCCAGAAGGCAGAAAATAGACAAGAAAGAGGTGCCAGTACAATACAATACAATACAATACAATACAATACAATACAATACAATACTTATAGTATGATACACTTTCAGAGTAGACTTTTACCTTTGTTTCCTATGGGTAAGCGCTGAAAATTTTGGTTGGCTTAGTTCGATGGTTAATTTTTACGGCCATCTAAACTTCGCTGAAAGATTCGACGGATCATTTAAAAAAGTGCCTTTTGTAATGAAAGCAGAGAAGTCAGAATCAGAAAATAGCAGAAGAGGCATAGCAATACAATACAGTCAATAAAACATACCAAACATACTTCATGCTTCCATATCTAAGGAACTTTCAGATAACTTTATGCTTGTCCTATGGTAGCGCTTCGACGATTTGGTTGCTTAGTTCAGAGGATTGTTTTTTTTCAAAGGCCAGTCTGAACTGCATGAAATTCGCGGAGCATAAAAAAAAAAGCCAGCTGATTTGTTTGTCAACAAAATGAATCAATGTCAATGCAAGCCTACGACGGCCTTGACTAAGATTCAGTGTATCGTCTAAGGAACTTATATCCGATCACGGTGCATTCGAGGGTTTGATGAGCTGATTTTAAATTGAAGTAGTGCTTTATTTTTGGCACAGTGTCGACGCATAAAACGTTCCTCATTTGAGTTATTTATATTATGATACCACCACGACCTGGTTTCCCAAAAGAAACGAATGAGTTTATGTTTGAGCATCTGCATGAGGGTTGGATCACTGTATAGCCCTTTGGTCTCACTCCACAGACTTGCTAGAAAATGGTAGTGTATTGTACATGCTGATGCTTGGTGTCATATCGTAGCGATTCAGCGTATCTTGTGTTATTGTTATGTGTATTGTATATCTATGCACTGGCATTATCATAGACAAGAAGAAAAGTGAGACTGTCAATGGCTAGGAGCGGCTTAGAGTCATTCTGGAATTGGCCTTAGTCCTCGCTGTTAAACTTCCAAATTCCTGACCCTAGAGGGCAGGTACCCATTACAGCTGAGTGAAACTAAAAGTACTACCATGGGAGAAAGGAATAACGCCACTCATCAACTTCGGGGAACGATCTCTGACATGCGTATCCCGCCGTCATGACAAGTAGTGGATGTCAATGCATAGGAACTGTGGAATCGCAACCTGACATTGAAAAGATGAAAACCCGAAATACAGGATATCCCATAGTGCATGAGGATACAAACCCCTGACAGAATAAACAACCGACCCAAATACTAGTAATTGTATCATAACGTGCCATCGAGCTTAAAGAAGGATACAGAAAACGAGATGAATGCTGAGGATACAAACAACAAACACAAACAAACAAAAAAATACAAACTAGATTGATAAGCCAGCATGAAGAGCTCCTGACTTCAGTGAAAAAAGCGCAAACTGAAGTGGTATGGGCACGTAACACGAACATCTGGACTGGCCAAGACTGTCCTACAGGGAACAGTATAAGGAGGGAGACGAAGAGGCAGACAGAGAAAACGATGGGAAGACAACATCAGAGAGTGGACTGGCCTTGAGTGGAACGACTTGCTACGGAAAGCTGAAAACCATGAGGAGTGGAGGAATCTGGTTGCAAAAATCTTCAGTGGTGCACCAACAGGTGTACTAGACTACGTGATAGGTGGAGGTGAAGGTGACCGCTCAGTGTAATGTAGGCCTACTGCATGGTACTGTGCTGTACTGTGCTTACTGTTTGTTAACTTCTCTGTGCCGCTCTCCTTGGAGAGGATCTGTCGCGGAAATGTGTGGTACGCTCCATTCCTTCACACACACACGCGCGCGCGCGCGCGCGCGCACGCACACGCACGCACACACACACTTTTTGGGGGTCTTTTTTGCTTTGTTTGCACATACATCAGCTCTTAAATGTTGTTTACCGGGTTTTGTTTGCTTTTGTTGGTTTGGGGGTTTGGTTTAGTTTAGTTTAGTTTAGTTTAGTTTTAGTTTCGTTTCGTTCAGTCAGTTCCGATCCCTTTTGTTCAGGTCAGGTCAGGTCAGTTTAGTTTAGTCTAGTGTCTTTGTTACTGCAGAATTTTGCCAGAGCCATTTTTTTAAAATGCATGTTGCACTTGGACTCTCATTCTATCCCTACGTCTGAAAGCCAACACTAGAGATTCTTTAGCAAAACAAGGTGCCTACGATTGCAACTTTGAAACGTTTGGTTCCAATCTTGCATTGTCTTCGCATGAAATTAATGCTAAATTGATGAATTGTATACATTCCAAAATGAAGAAAACACACTTTGAAAATATTTCTTGCTCACGAAAGTAGAAATTTTAATATATAAAAGGAGGCTAAATGTATGGAACACCAAATACTCTAAAAATATGACATGTTGCTGTTCTCAATCTCTTTCAATCCACCATTTATTGTTTGATTGCCCTATCCTAACTTACCTGTTTAAAAGGGGAGGAATAGAATATTCATAAAAAATATTCCACTGTTCAAGAAGTTTTATATGACTCTCAGCAGTTCATAACATCAGTTGCTGAGGTTATATATTCTTCCCCGGTAAGACCTCTACTGTAGATAGTTGTGAGAATATAAATATAATTATTAGAAGAGAGAGGTAGAGTAGATGAGAGAGTAGAACGAGTTAGTAGGAGGAGTGAGTAGTTGAGAGAGATTAGTTGTTGAATGCGGGTGTGTCCTTATCACCAAGTAGTGAATGGACATTAAGCAAAAACAAAACACAACAAAAACTAGAGTAGGCCTGCTGTTCAGTTCTGGTGACAATGGGAAGCGGATAGGAATTGTAGGGGAGGATTCAACCTCCCTTCCTGCTGAAGCACTCGGCCAAAAATAAAATCACTAAACCCTGCCTTATGCTAAAATCCAACTCGTTAACATTGACATTAATACTCGATTACAGCGGCCGAGAATTCCATTGAAAATGATGCTCTGCGAAATGATAATGAAACTTTTGCCATCTTCGTAAAAAAAACAAACAACAACCAAAAAACCCCCCACCGTTGTTGTTGTTACTTTTGTTCTTGTTGCTGTTGTTGTTGCGATTATATCTACGTCCCAGCGGAGATTTTCGATTTCGGCATCGTAACGGTCGTTGAACTGGCCCATTTCCCCCCCAAAAAAAACCCATCTTAGCACACCAGTGAAAATGTCTCATCAAAAATTTATATTACAGTCTGTCTTATCAGTCAGTAAATCCGCAGATTTTGTTGTTGTTTTGCGATCAGATTTTCAGGTTTTTTCCTGTCAGCATCCGCAGCTATCAATCACGCATCATTAACCGAGCTCTTTCTCATCGATCTTAACGTCATTTTATCAACAAATCAGTCATCAGCCATGCTACATGGTTTCACAGTTCATCTCTCTCCTTCATCTCTCTCTTCTCTCTCTCTCTTCTCCTCTCTTCTCTCTCTCTCTCTCTCTCTCTCTCTCTCTCTCTTCCTTCTCCTCGAAAGTGGTGTCAATCCGTGCAGACAGTTCTATAATTATAGGCACGCTATATAGGCCTACACCTTATCTGCTCCCAGAAGACTACCAGTATAATGTGGCGGAAGGTTCTGATTTATTGGGCCTCATGGGAGATGACAGTGTTGCAAAAAAAAATTAACAGGAGATAACTAATTAAAAGATATGCACAAGTTTTGTTCGGTGTGTCTCTCTGCTCGTTCATCTGTCTTAGCTGCTGTCTGCAGATATGGCCATGGCGTCTGTTCTGTGTGCTCTTCCATCTGTCTGTCTGCTATCTTTGTCTCTTTTGCCTTTCTTCTCCCGCCTTCTGTCTCTGTCTGTCTGTCTGTCTCTCTCATATCTCTCTTCTCTCTTTCTCAATTCTCTCATCTGCTCTCTCATCTCTTCTTTTACTCTTCTGTGGGTTTTTATGTAGATACTTTTTTCGTAAGCTGTGTATGTGTATTGCTATGGGCTTTATTTTATTTTATTATCATATATATCTTAAGGGCGGGACTGGATGTAAAAAAGCACATTGGTTGCTTATTAGTTTCTGGGAAATAAGGATTTGTCTTGATTGTCATTGTCTCTCTCTCTTTTCTTCATATATTTTTTCCCTCTTCGGTGATTTTTGTGGGGATTTTGTGTTAGATTTTCTCCGTATACTGTGTAAGTGTATTGCTATAGGCTTTATTTTATTTTATTTTATTTTATTATCATATATATCCTTAAGGGCGGGGACTGGATGTAAAAAACAACATGGGTGCTTATTCATTATCCTCGAAATAAAAGAATTTGTCATTGTCATTGTCCATATTGCCTATCCATGAGTCAGTTAGTTGATCTGTCTCGGTGTTTAGCCGGCTGCCTGTTTATCTATCCGTTCTGTGCTACCATGTGTGTGTGTGTGTGTGTGCGTGCGTGCGTGCGTGCGTGCGTGCGTGTGTGTGTGTGTGTGTGTGTTGTGCAGAATCTACATCCCCACTGTGGTATTGCTGGGGCTGGTGGGTAACGTCTTGTCCTTCCTCACCCTCGTCTTCTCCTCCCTCCGCCACACCTCCACCTGTGTCTACATGGCCGCCATCGCCGTCCTTGACAGCGTCATCCTCGTCCTTGACATTTGCGTCCTTCTCAGAGGTTTCATGGGACACACTCAGTTCTACCTCAGCAACGACTGGGCCTGCGGGTTCCACAACTTCCTGTTCTACTTCGCCATCCATTTCGACGTGCTTCTGCTTCTGGCTATGACGGTGGATCGTTTCATCGTGGTGAAGTTCCCGCTCAAAGCTCCCAGGCTGTGCACTTCTCGGTCCGCCGTCAAAGCCACGGCTGCCATAGGAACCTTCTCCTTCGCTCTCAACATCCAAATCTTTTTCACCAGGAGGCTGGGAGATTCTGGTAAGCCGAACGATCCGCTGAAGTGTTGGTATCCTGATCCTAATGTGGACTACTTTATGAAGAAGATCTACACGTGGATTGATGCCTCCATCTACAGTTTCATTCCCTGCCTCTCGCTGCTCGTCCTCAACGTCCTCATCATCAAGCAACTGAAGACCTCACGCAAGTTCAGCAAGCAGTTCACTGATGCCCGGGGCCGAAAAATCACCTGCAGCATGAAGACTCAGAGTGAAGAGAACACGGCCACCAGTGAGGTGGAAACATCTGTCACAGACCTCAACTGCAGTGAAGACCTCAACGGTACCTCTGACACACAACATCCAGACAAAGCCTCCAGCAGCGTGTCCTCCAACAAGAGGAAGGGCGTGTTCAGCATCAGCAAGAATAGCGGAAGACCTGCCGGGTCGTCTGTGAGGAGGAGGCAGGCGACCAACACCAACATCACCGTCATGTTCCTGCTGGTGTCCTTCACCTTTCTTCTGCTGACTTCCCCGGTGGTGATCGTGCTGCTGTACAAGAGGTACTACTGGCTGCCCAGCACTGCCGCTGAACGAGCTCAGGCCAGGCTGATCCATGCTGTGGTGGATAACCTGATGTACACCAACCATGCTGTCAACTTCCTCCTCTACTGCGTCAGTGGTGCCCGCTTCAGGCAAGAGTTGAAAGGGCTGTTGGCGGCCATGTGCTGCCGCCGCTGACTGAGGAGCCTGGCTGGTCTCCCAGTGACTTTGTCCTTCTTCACTTGTGTGACGGAAGAAAACACTGACTCTAGTCTCAGCCCTCCTCTCTTTCAAACCTACACGTGGAGAACCCTGAAAGCAAGAAGGAGCCACCTTCATAACATCGATATTCATGTAGATTCTAGTTCTCCAATGCGGGATATTTTTTATGTATGAAAACTTATTTCTGCCTGTGGCATTGTATGTGCTTTCATGTACACACTTAAAGTTGCAACCGCAAAAGCATGTTAAAACTCATGCCAAAACGTCGATTTTTCTTTCTGTAGTGTTGTTGTATTTTTATTTATGTTTTGATGCTACATTTCATAGGATAGATATAAAAAAAAAGTTGCAGGATTCTTGTAGTGTGTATATGAAAAATATGAGGAACCGTCTACATGTCTTTGATAGCGTTGTCAGTTTTGTTTTGGAGATAACAAGATGCGTCTTTTCTTGAAACATTGAGCAGTTTGATGTTTCAGAGTGACAGCCCCAGTGTGTGTGTGTTCTCTTTTATTTGAAGAATAATAAGCTTTTCTATTTAAATCGTTCAGTAGGGTTTTAAAAAGGTTTTATGAAAAAAATTGCTTTCTTCTGTTATCTCTAAACAATTTGACAATCTTTGGCAATGTTGATATACACCTCTTCCCCCAAAAAATCTGGAATTATATTCATCTATTATTCCATTTAAGAAAAAAAACACAAAAAAAACAGCTATCTGTTGTAAATGACCAGAATGAAAATCTTATATTACAATAAATTTTTTATTCTCTCCTAAAACACTGGTATTCAGTGAAGTATGCAGAAAAGAGAGAGAGAGTGAACAAAAATAAAGGAAGTTGTTCTTATTCTTGTTGTGCTGTCTATTCCAGAATGATGTAATGGCTATGCAAACATGTTTTAGAGGTAATTTTAAACAATGATGAAAATTGAAAAAAAAATTATTCTACACTGTTTTGCCATCCTTGCTGTCATTCTGTATTTCTGAGTCTTTGCAGGCAGCCTAGTCAGGAAGAGAAGCCATAAGATATCCTAATTTGGATTTTTTATTTTATAGTTTAGTATGGTCATGTTGTTGTCAGTGAATGAACATCATAATTCCACTGTTTGGGCAGTTACTCCGCTTTGGGATAGCTCAGTGGTCAGAGCACTTGCTTTCCCCAAGCTAAGGTTAATCAGTATTGAGTGTGGTTACCAAGTGGATGAATGACAGTTTGCGCACCTTGGCTTCAATACAGCACCCCAACCGTAAATGGGTACCTGCCCTCTTTAGAGTCAGGGAAGGTAAAGCAGCGAGGGATAGGAGATGGGTGCCACCCTCAATATGCTAGCCCCTGGAGAAGATGAGGTATCTCACTCCCCAACGACTGCATAGGTTATGGGAACACCTTTACCATTGCCTGCTTTAAGGTACTGTCTTGGTGACTGAAACAACCAGCAGCAGGCTCATCAGACTGTTTAAGTGCATCACAGCAGATTGGAAGAGGGTAAGGGGGAAAACATGAAGAAAACCATCTGCAGTGGGTGAGAAGAGGAAACAAACCCACCCAACCATACACCAGACACTCCCACCTCCCAATGATATGAGTTTTGAATGACACAGTTGAACAGTTTACTCCCCTTTTAATGTATACAGGGAATGAATTGACCAATCAGTCAAGTGTCCAGCCCTTGGTGTCAGGGCTATCATTAAAGTCCATGTCTATTTCCTGCTGCTTTTTTATTTTAAACTACGAAGCATACTCATCACAGATTGTGCACAACTTTGTTATGATAGTTGTTCAAAAGATGAACAATGTGTAACATTTTACACGCACAGACACACAATGTGCAGGCACTCTCTCTCTATTTCTTTTGTAAACACACACACTCACTCATTCATACACACACACACACACAACAGACACACATACAGTAACACACACACATGTACACACACACTACACATACACACACAAAGCCCACTCATACACATCTACAAACCACACAAAAATAAAGTCTGAAAAAAAATTACTGATAAATCTGATGTAATTGATGCATTTTGTAAAGAACATTTTCCAGCAGAAATCTTTATAAGAAGTATGACAATCAAGCATAAGTAAGAGCCCTTCATATATTATTTGCATTCTGATTCTAAGTTGCATGTATGTGTACGCATGCATACCTACACACACCTCTGCGTGCACACACATACACACACAACTCGCACACACAATTTATTGCATTGCACAATGCCAAGTTTACAAATTATTCAGCTGAAGAATAATGTAACATGACACACCGTATACAGTTTGTTCATCAACCTCAGTGTATTTCTCACTACATTCAAACATAGATAGACATTTTCACCTACAACATGATGACCTGCACAACAAAGAATACACATGGAGCCTAAGTAGTACTACAAAGAACCTGAGTTTCTTTGAATACATGAACAACTGACCTTAGACAAAAATTAACAATCCAAAACTCTTTCCTACCTCATAAAAAAAACCCTGACCCCCTCTCCCCTGCCCCTCCCCCAATTAACAGACAAGGATAAAATGAATGGAAAAAAAACTTAATAAGCTAAAAGGAAAAAAAAACTCCCCCACTTTCATGGCATGATCTAAACTGAAGTGAGAGGTACCCGCAGCCAATGAGAATGACCTCAAGCCTGTAAAAGCTTACTTATCCTGCCAATGTCAATAAACAAACACAAACCTCTTTCAGCTATAATATACATAGAGGAGAATAGAATTGATGAAAAGATGAATACAGGTGAGATAGACTAAAAATGGCCAGGGGGGCAGGGAACAAAACCTCCTAATGTTTTCTTTTGAAAATTTATCACAACTGTCTACGATTTATGGCCTATATAACTTAAAGCAAAATTCTGCATTTTCGTGCAAATGTGGTACTCGGGCAAAGGTCAGAAAGATCTCATTTTCATAGGTTAAAAAAAAAAAAGTTGCTCCATTATTTTAATGTTTTCTGACATACTTGTTTATTGTGGACAGTTGTAAATGGAACTATGAAAAGATTAATGTAACAATTAGGAAAAAAAATAGCTATATATTTAAGTTAAACGGGCAAGCACTCAAATGATGGATTCACACACACACATCACACACACACACACACACACTAATATGCACACACAGATGAATAACCTTATCATCCCCAGAAAAGATGATTAAAACATTCATGACATCATCAGCCAAAAACATCTTAATAAGGATACATCCTTTGAATTGTTCATACCCACAAAGACATGGATCAGTATTCTGCTCATATTCCACAACTGCAACAAATTAATTACGTATACACACCATAAGCCAGAAAAAAGTCCTACACTATTGTGCAAAAACAAAAACACCAAAAAACAACAAGAAAAACCCAACAAAAATATGAAAATAAGACAACAAAACCAGACATGTACAACAACGATCTGTTGAAAATCCAGTACAAATGCAGCATACATAAAAATGTAATATACTAATTAGAATAATCATATTCATTCATTCATTCATTCTTTTACTTTGAGGATAATGGAAGAAGCACTCATACACGTTTTTAGATCCAGTCCCCATGTGCATGCGATTTTGTAAATTTTGTCACCCATTTCCACCAGAACAAATGACTTTTCCGAAAGGCAGAAAGGTTTTAATGTGAGCCCAAGATGTTCTGTATGCGTTAATACACAGGGCCTCGGTTTGTAGTCTGATCTGAAAGACTTTTGATGGATTGTGCTTTAAACAGCAAGCAAGAACAGCAAAGAATCCCTGATCTTTTCTACCAAACTGTTAAAAAGACTTAAAAAGCAACAAAAAAAATGTGCTTCAGATGTGTGTGCATGTTTGTGTGTATGTCTGAATTCACATATGTGTATGCATGTGAACATGCACTAATGCATGATTATATGCACTAAAAACAACAATTACAATCATCAAAAACACATCTTCCTTGTAATCTGGACGTTTGGTGCAAAAATCCAGGAAACATTTTTTTTTTACTTTGCAATAAAAGCACACATATCCTACTTTTCTCTACTCACAGACAACAGTCCTCATTTACGCACGTATAGCAAACACACCTAGCAAACAGAAGTAGTTACAGTACATAGTCAAGTGTCTCATTATCATCAGCGGCTTCAGAAGAATTTCACTCCCTCATCCATGACTGCTGCTTTGCCTGATATCTCCAGGGTCTTCAATGCTCTGACTAACAACCATTTCTCCATACCGTAGAATTCTGCACACCAAAGGTTTGTCAATGTATCAACATCCAGTATAAATACATGTGCAAGTGCTTATGTGAGAGTCTGCATGGTAAGAGTGTGTGTGTGTGTGTGTGTGTGTGTGGGTATCAATGTGTGTGTGTGTGTGTGTGAGTGAGAGTGTGTGTTTATTTATTATTTTTTCTTTTATTTCGAGAATAATGGAATAAGCACTCATGTGCTTTTTTGCATCCAGTCCCCGTGTGTATGCGGTTTTGTAAATTTTGTCATCCATTCCCACCGGCACACAATGGCCTACACTTTTGAAAAGTGGAACGGGTTTTTCATGTGTGCAAGATGTTCTGCATGCGTTCGCACAGAGGACCTCGGTTTATAGCCTCAACCGAAAGAATGAGAGTGTGTGAGTGAGAGAGTGTGTGTGTGTGTGTGTTTGAGAGAGAGAGTGTGTGTGTGCGTGTGTGCGCAAGTATGCATTCATGAGTGCATGTTTGTGAGTGAACAAGTTAAGTTCAGAGTATTAATGAACTGAGCTATGCTGTCCTAAGGAAAACAGGGCAAGAAGTGGCCTCTGTTCCTCATACATAACACTCTGCTGCACTTTCAACAAAGAATCAAGTATTCAATAACTGATCACTATTATTGTCTCCACTGTTATTACAACTAAGAAAAAATCACCCAGTAAGTGGTAGGAAAATGCTGCAGGGGGTTCTAAATCCATTACCAAAACTAATGAAAACTTATTAAAAATGTTTATGCATATTTTAAACCGTTAAATCCTTACTCCATAACTGTTCCATTTATTTCATGACGGTGAAAAAAATTCATTGCAACAATGCTAACAGTGTAAAAGGTTGTATGTGTATGTAAAACCTTGGCACACAGAAAACCTGAATCACTTATCAGGCAAAACTTTATATGATGACCTCTGTGACAGAGATCTATACAAAACCAACAGCCTGGTGTTTGGTCATGAATGCATCTCATGCATATATACAAAGTTGGTAACATTTTTGTAATTTTTTCGCAACTACTGTATTCAGAAATGATGACATGCAGGATACACATACCTTGACCAGTTGTACTGTCACCCTCAGTCAATTCGTAAAAGGTGCACACTGTGTTGTTCATGCCATTGGATGATACCTGAAACATACATAAGAAATACATGACATTTTCACTTGCTATATTAAGAATTAACATCGCATAATCAAAAAGGACCAACAAAACTGGGGGGTGGGGGGATGGGGGAGGGGGTGAGCAGGACAGCCTAGTGGTTAGAGCATTACACTCACCATTTGATGGTCGAGGATCAAGCCCAGATTCGAGCGATCACTGAGATGCCTGTTTAAGGAGATTTTTCCCTTTGTGTTAACATCAGTACAGACTCCACACCTCCAAAAGACAGCACAAGACTATAAACTGAGGCCCCAAAGGCAAACGAATGCAGAACATCTTGCGCACACATGAAAACCTGTTTTACCTTTCAGAAAAGAAGGCCATTTTTGCCAATAAGAACACATGACGCCCCCCTGCCCCCAAAGAAAACAATAACAAAACCGCATGCACAGTGGTGTCATGTTTAGACAATGCAGCGACCTTACTGGTGTGCAAAAATGGTCGGATATATGCAAAAATCTGCCCATTGGTGAGTGTTACAGCTCAAGCCAACAAACAAAACAAAATAAAACAAACAATAACAAAACAAAGTAAACTGACAAAAAACACAACAAAACACTCCACAATATTCTATTGTGACTGTCACAACATTCTTCTAAAGCATACCATAAGCAAATGATCATGAATCCACAAGTTCCAAAGATATTCACACAAACTCAAGACGGACAGGAAAACAGAGCAGAAAACACTTAAAACAGGTCACCATGACATCAGGGCCTTACTGGACACAAGATCTTTTTATATAGTATATGATGGTCAATGGGAACAAAGTAAATAATCATACGCAAACAAGATCCAGTCATATATAAGGTGGTGGATTAAGGCTTTAATTTTTTTTTTATTATGTTGTTTCATAAATACCTGTGTCAACCAGCACTAATAATTATCTGCAATGTTTATAAGATAATCTGAGCAACATTTTCAAATTCTGATCTTCTCTGCTCCCACTGAGTGGATAAAGTAACTGTTTGGTGTGAAAAGGAGCTGACTGGAGTCTGAAATATCTCACAAACCTGCTCAGTGTGGAGATCAAACCCACACTCTGCCCGCTGAAAGTTTGCTTCACTTGTTGTTAACCCCTATGCCATGGCGGTTAGTTTAAGAGTTCATGCATTTACTTTCTTGACATCCTTCAAATAGATCTAGAAAAAGCTGCTCATTTAGTTCAAATTAACGCTGTTTTGTGTTATTCAGTTTGGCTTAAAAAATCCCAAACCCAACCAATTTGCTCTGTTTACACATGCACGCAGACACGCACACACACACAGAGAGCTACTAACCCAGGAGTAAATGAGCTTTCCCCATTCTTCAGGAGTACGCCACATAACCAGGCACTGTTTGCGCAGCTTGTCTTGCCATTCTATATGACCTGCACACAAATCACACAACTTTCCATAGCGTATCTGGATGGTGATGGTAATGCAAAACTTTATTTTAAATTACATGTAAAAACAAAAATAAAAAACCAAACATATGACAAATGCCTTATAATTCATTTAACTGTAACCTCACTTCTGCTTTTTCTTTGGGGTGGGGGCATCTATTTTGATGTTTTGTTGTAACAACAACAGTGACCCATTCTTGTGTACTGTGGAATCTTGCACTGTAACTCATTTTGTTTCATTATAAAACAAAGATTTCATTATAATACAAAGAATTTTATTTAAATTGATAGCATTTATAAACAACCTTTTTTCTACATAAGTGATACCAAAAAAAAAGCACAAAAACCTGAACAAGAATGGAAAAAGGCATACCTCGCTTTTTGAGCTCATCAAGTATGGTGTAAATAGCATCCAGTGACAGTTTTCCTGTTTTGAGTTAAGGCATCATTTACAACACACATATATCAACAGCCCACTGTATACATGTACAACACACATAAGTAATCTAAGTGAACTTTGAACAAATAACAAGAACAAATACTCAAACATGTTCTTGATAAAAACATGTCCAACCTCTCTTTGACCAACTGAACAGCAAGGTCAAATTAATTATATGGTAAAAAACAACAACAACCCATGAAAGTATGAATTATACTATCAACTATACAGGTCAGACCACACATCTGACCAAATGACACACCAAGCAGATTCAGAAATAAATTTGATAAACACATACATGTCAAACCACAGTTTTGATGCACTACCTTAAGAAGTCAGATTAAAACTAATAAAAGATAAAACCACTATTCTACCAACACTTGCAAAATAATAATAATATACATGGAATTTATATAGTGGTATATCTTGCAGAAAACAAATCAAAGCGCTTTCATTCATCCTACTCATTCACATGCAGCCAGTTACAATCAATAGGTGTTTTTTTACAAATTCAAATGTATACACACACGCTCGCATCCACACACGCACACACATTCACGCAAACACATAAAGATTGTACACTCTGGCAGGGTGATGGGGTTTGGGCTGACAGACTTAAAGTTAAACTGGACAATATCTTGCACTAAACACCACTTTGTTGTAAACACCTGGACAAGACAGCAAATGGCTTCAATGCAACTGATCGCTTGAGCTAAACAAGTGTATTGATTTGTTTTTACAAGATATAGCGCTATATATATTCCATTTATTATCATTATTATTGAAATGAAAATGATGCTTGTAAAATGTGACAGTGCCTTTTTTTAAACAAGTAAAAGATGTCAAATGAAATTTGCCAGGTTAACTTATGTCAATGTAATCATCTCAAGAAGGGTAACTGAATTAATATTAGTACTACAGTACACAATATGGTAAAGACCATAGACAAGGACACACAGTTTGTGGATGAATGTCATTTGGAAGATATGGAAAAGATGACTTCAGTTCTCCAACATGACCCAGGGCAATCCAGCAAAGCCAACATCAAGACAGATGACTCTTTAGCATAGACCAACACAGCTGTCAACACAAATGCTGTGACTGACCATGAACATGCCCAAGACCTGTCTCAGACAAATGGATTACCTGAACAGACAACTGGAAACTATCAGAATGTTCGGTGCAAGCAGGAAACCACTAGGCACTTCCAAACTACAGGTGACAATATTTCCTGTACTTGTGACTGTAAGGACACTGCAGATATTCATGATACAAACATGTGCATGACTGTCACTGCTAAATATGGGATCCTTGGTACAGGTGTTTCTTTCCCATGTGAAATCAAACTGATCAAAGACACGCGCGAATTCAGTGTATGTGTTCACAGCTCACTGTTTTCAAGGGGTGTTATAGATAAGGGGTGTTATATGTCTTTGATTTGATATATGATGCGCTTTGATTTGTTGCTTTACAAGATTCAGCGCTATATAAATTCCATACATTATTATTATTATTATGAAAAAGTTATTGATTAATCGTAATATTCCTTTGAGGGACCAGTAGTTTTATCTCCTTGTTCTAAAGAAAGCTGTACAAAACATTTCTAGTTACCCTGATATATTAAGTCCATAATTAATTACGCAAGGATACTGCTGATGGCTTTGTTGCAGAAGAGGGGGGAGTTCTGGGCTTCAGTGACATCCAGACTGTATTTTTTCGTGTGGCGCTGGTAAGTAAGCACCAGGGAGCACCATGCCTCAAGCTGCTTTTTACGCGTTTCAAGGTTAGGCTGGATTCTGAAAAGAACAATGAGCCATGTAACAACAGTGAATACTGATTAATAAAGCACAAGCAATTTTTGTTTTGTAGCTTTTGTTTTGTTTGTTTTCATACATAAAACAATTGCTGTGGCACTATGGACTTTATGGTTAGTGGATAGCAAAGTGAACTATGAACTGGGTTCAATTCCCATCAAATGGGATCTCCTGCATGATCTCTTAAGCCTCTTGATGGATTTAGCATGGGGAGTCTTTTTTAAATTATTATTATTCCTTGACTAGAGCTCAGTGGTAGCGGTATTTTGTGTTCACTGTTTGCGACCATTTGACCACCACTGAGGTAGCTGCATTCTGACTTTGGGGATAATGTTTAAATATAAACCAATGTGCATGTGTTTACTTTTTAAAAAAAAATCATCTGTTCAGTTTCAATCAGCACACAATGGCTTACTCTTCTAAAAGAAGAATGGGTTTAAATGAGAGTGCAAGGTGTTCTATGTGCACTTGCACATGGGAAGTCGGAAAGTCTCATCTGATGGACTTTCAGGGGAGCGGAGTTGGTACTGATGTTATTGTCAACTCCAGGGAAAAACATCTCCTCAAACAGATGTTTTGATGGTGTCTCCAAACCATGCAGTCAAGGCTATCTGAGTTACTGAGTATCCCCCCC
Source organism: Rapana venosa (assembly GCA_028751875.1). Classification (NCBI taxonomy): domain Eukaryota; kingdom Metazoa; phylum Mollusca; class Gastropoda; order Neogastropoda; family Muricidae; genus Rapana; species Rapana venosa. The sequence continues at coordinate 25,699,340 of CM054134.1, read as the reverse complement.
CCCCCCCCCCAATTTTATTTATAATTTCTTTATTCTTTTCTTTAAAGGATAGTGGATTTTTTTTCCCCATCCAGGGAATGCACACATACAATTTTGAGTAGGCCCCTATGCTTAAAAAACACAACAAAAAACCATCACAATCTTTCACAGAGGCTAACTTAAGCCAGCAAAAGGCCAGAGGAGTGGATGACAAGTATATTCCTGCAAACAATCTGCCTATCAATATCATTATAGTCTTCAAGACGACACTAAGCACTTGGGCACTAGACCTAATGCAAGTTATATTATATACTGACAGTAACACAGTAGGATTGCCTAACTTAGCAACACAATATTTACCCCCACCCCGGAAGACTATGCCCAACTACATAAACAATGACAGGTAGCCTCTCATGGGTTACATAACCCTTTCTTGTTCTGATGTAAGACTACCTTGTTGGATGTCTGTCTCCTAGTACACTGATACAGCCCTATCATCGAGGGGGATAGACTTGATCCTCAGTAACTGAGTCTGCAGAAAGCAGACGAATTCCGAAATAAAAATGGGAAATAAATATAACTGTCGAATGAAAAAGAACTTTAAAAGCTTTAAGATAACAAAAATACCGAACTAATCAACACGGTGAAAGGTTTCTTTATAATTCAAGATAAGACAAGACATAAAATTCAGTCCATACGTGAAAAAGGGTGGAAACTTGTATTGCCAAGGCCATTCGAAGTCCGCCATTGCAGTGATACATGGGAGATAATTGCAAGATCGCAGGAAGCGATCTAGGATTGACTATAAACGCAGCATGCTGTTTTTGTTTACCTTTTGATATAGATAATCTCGTATAGCTTAATTTGTACGTGTGCGAGTCATTGTACATGTAAAGGAAGTACTAACCAACGCCCTCTTTTTAAAAAGGTCTCAACGCGCTTATCAAAAAAATTTAAAAATTCTGCTGTATAGTATAACAAGTCTCTGCTATCGTCTACCAAACTGCCGACATGTTAAATTATTTTTCATTTTTAACTACCATATTGCTATTTGCACAGCTAGTTCGCTTCACAAGGGAAATTTGTTTTTAATGTGAATTCTGTTTTGTCCCAACAAGATTAGACCTGACTTGACTTCTCCCTTAACTCCTTGAAGAGTCAGTAGGACAGATTTAGTAGGCCTACAGACCTACCTGATGAGATGCCTCAGAAGACTCCTTGGCATTTTATACAGGACCACATTACCAACGAAGTCCGACAACCATCACCAAACAAGTTAAGCACTACAAGACATGCTGACCACAGTCAAGAAAAGGAAACTCAGATGGTATGGGCCTGTGACAAGATCAGATGGGCTCTCCAAGACCATACTGCAAGGAAAAATGCAGGGGAATTTATTTTATTGTATTTCTTCTTTTATTTCAAGGATAATGGAATAAGCATTCATGTGCTTTTTTTTTAAAATCCAGTCCCCGTGTGTATGCAGTTTTGTAAAATTTTCATCCAGAAGAGAAGGTGAGGCAGGCCGAAGAAGAAATGTGCAGACAACATCACTGAATGGACCGGGAAGAGCTTCTCAACAACCCAGGCACTTGCCCACAACCCCCCTTCGCGCCCCCCCCCCCCCCGCCCCCCCCCCCCCCCCCCAAAATGGAGCCAACTGGTGCAACGTTCGTCACTGCAGTGCCCCTACGACGCCAGACGGAGTTAGGGGAGCAGAATGATGAGATGAGATGAGACAGACCTACTGCCGGAGTCAAGTTTTTAGGTTGTGTGTCCTGGGCAAGCTGATCCTGGCAGAGCCCATCCTTCTCCAGATTGCCGGCCATGCTGGGGGTGTTCATGTTATCATGCCACCAGCCACAGCTGGCTAACTCTTCTCTGATGGGGTTTAAAATGGTGGTAAAGTCCCGAAATCGCACAGCTCCGCTAGGACTGTAATAACAATTAAATCAAAGAAACCAGCTTCCAGTCTTTTTGTTAAACTGTTGTTGTTGTTTTTTTAATTTCATTTTAAGGAAGAGTTATTGATTACTTGCAGAGGAACAAGCTGGGTTCAGGGCAGGCAGGAGCACAATCGAACAGATTTTAACTGCCACATCATGATGGAAAAACATCTTCAACATCAGAGAGACCTGTTCCACAACTTCATCGACTTCAAGAAGGCTTTCGACAGAGTATGGCACGAAGGCCTGTGGCAGGTCCTCAGAATGTTTGGAATTGAAGAAGGACTAGTGCAAACCATTCAAGCACTATACAACACTGCAAGCAGTGCAGTCCTTCTGAACAATCAGGTCGGAGACTACTTCAAAACCACAGTTGGGGTCCGACAAGGGTGCCTGTTATCTCCAGTCCTGTTAAATCTGTTCTTGGAAAACATTATGAGAGAGACCCTCCATGACTTCCACTCTACCATCTCCATTGGCGGCAGACCCCTCAACAACTTGCGGTTTGCCGATGACATTGACCTCATGGGCGGAAGTAACACAGAGCTGCAAGATCTTACGACCAGACTTGAGAACAGAGCTGGAGCATATGGGATGGAGGTGAGCTCGGAGAAAAGTAAAGTACTTGTGAACAGCACGAGCAACGCCACCGCTAAAATGTACATGAACGGCCAGCAACTGGAGGAGGTAGATGCTTTTAAATACCTTGGCGCTACACTCACAAAGGACGGGCGATCGACGACAGAAATCAAAGTCAGAATAGCCATGGCAACATCTTCCATGACAAAACTCACCACCATATGGAAAAGTAAAGAGATCAGTTTCCCAATCAAACTAAAGCTCTACAAAGCTCTAATTCAGACTATCCTGCTGTACGGAAGTGAAACCTGGACATTGACTGCTGAAACAGCAAAGCGAATCCAGTCATTTGAAACAAAATGCCATAGAAAACTGCTGGGCATATCCTGGAGAGAACGAAAGACCAATGAATTTGTCAAGAGTCAAATAACACGGCTGGCAGGTCCACAGGAATCCCTTCTCATCATCGTCAAGAAGAAAAAGCTGACATGGTTCGGCCACGTCACCCGCCACAACACTCTGCCCAAAACAGTACTGCAGGGAACACTCGAAGGTGGCAGAAAGAGGGGAAGACAGAACAAGTCATGGATGGACAACATCAGAGAATGGACCAGGATGAATGACTCGGCACTACTGCGCAAAGCCGCCGAGATGGATGGAGGAGGCTTACCACGGCATCGTCTTTCGTGTCTCCCCCACGACCACCAAGGTCACGGGTCTGATGATGATGATTGATTACTAGCGCTCATGTTCCCAGGCCTGCATGTTTGTTGGTGGGTGGCATCAACATTTTTGTTTGCTCTTGCTGGTGTAATGGAATGTAAGTGAAAGCTTGCATAGTACTATTCCTTACAGTCGCACAACGTGTGTGTGTCCTTCAAAGTGATGGTGGTAGAAGGCGCTGAAGATCCTCCATAAAAATAATACTGACAGTGCTTGGAGCCTATTAATCACAGCCTTGCTGTTCTGCCCTGATAGAATGTGGGCAGTTTGGAACTAATTGACATTACCACACAAATACCGTATACACTATAACAAGTCCTTTTATTTTTTTTTTTATTTTTAGCAGGGAGATACCTTTTGTTTTGAGAAGGTGACTTTCAGAGTTTACTGTTACTTCTCACGGCCAATTCTCATTATGCCATAAAGAATTTCAGTTGCACCGTCCTCCCTTTCTTCGTTCCATGGCTAGAGCTCCGATGTTCACCAATGGTAACATTTCTGGGTATGTGACCGTTTTTCCATACCATTGAGGTAGTGGCATCCAACTTCGGGGATAGTGTCTATAAACACCACACCTGCGCTTTTTTACTTCAATTTGTCATCCCTATCTACCGGCACAAAATGACCTATTTTTCGAAAGGCGGAACAGGTTTTTTTACGTGTGCGCAAGACGTTCTGCGTAGGGTCTCACAGTTTATAGTCTCATCTGAAAGACTTTAACGTTCAGCTCGATTTTTTCCCCGTTAAACTGAAAAGAAAGGGCAAGGCTGGGAACTGAACCCAGAACCTCAGGGTGTACTTGTTGGCAGGCGAACGTCTTAACCATCCTGCCACCTACCTTCTTTAGTCTCATTATGATCTCAGTTTTGGTTTACACACTACTCCATGCCTGCATTGAGCTCGTCAGAGTCAAAGCCTTCGGAATCTGAGGATTTATACATTCAAGTCACCAGTTACAGGCGGGCCATAAATGATGGTGAGCGGTTACCCCCCCCCCCCCCCCCCCATTGTAAGTTGAGCGTCTCACCACCAGTTTGACTCCAGGACTAATTTTTATATCGCTGTTCGATGGGGCATTTTTGTTTTATGTATTTTATTGCATCGCATTGTATACCACTTTCAATCGCAACAGATTTCTCTTTGTGAAATTTGGGCTGCTGCCTCTGGGTAGAGTGTCACCATAAAAATAGTAAGCCTCCATCCCCACACTATCTGTTCCCTGTATGTATGTATATTTGTTCCCCTGTGAGATGGTATGGGTGGTATTCTATGGATGATTATTGGATTACAACAGGCACCAGCGAGCCTACAATCCAAATAATGGCTCAGCAGCAATGCAGGGCTCCCCTTGTCAGGGTTGATGACTACACTGCAGCCAAACATGGATTGCATATTTCTTGGAACGTCAGGCTTTTTAAGGAGGCAATAGAACCAGAGCAGGTGACTGTATGGAGATGATGAGTGAGCAAAACCTTGACTGATGCCGTGGAGTGGCTGAATAGCAGTGGATGGATAGCAGCACAGAAAGAGAGAGAGAGAGAGAGAGAGAGAGAAGAGAGAAAAGAGAGAGAGAAGAGAGAGAGAGAGAGGAGAGAGAGGGAGGAGAGAGAGAGAGAGAGAGAGAGGAGGGAATAATTGTAAAATAAACATTCAAAACTCAGAGACTGCAATGACACACAAAACACACACACACACACAACACAACGGCAACGTACAACGCACGCACCCACACAACACACACACACACACACACAACACACACACACACACACACACACACAGACACACACGACACACACACATACACACACACACAGCACACACGGTTTTATTTTTTAATTATTTATCTTTGGAAGTCTGTATTAAAGTTCATCAAACAAGTTGCATTCAGTGCACTAAAGTTTATCTCTTTTAGCCTACGCTGATGGCACAGGTTCCTGTCCTGTCTAGATTTTTCACAGATAAAGGAGCAAAATACAAAATAAATAGATAAATAAAATAGATACATGAATAAAATAGATGACATAAACAGATAAAAAAATTCTGGACATAAACTCACACAAATCTTTTTTTCAAGAACAAAACTGTTCAGCACACCAACTCGCATACAATTTTTTCTCCAGACTAATTCATTTGTTCTGGCGTCAACTGGAACACAAAGTTTTGCCTCTGTTTGTTGTTGAAGGTAGACGCCTGTGTAAATTAAAGAGAGGCTGCTAGATTTTGAGGTCTGCCATTTTCTTGTAAATTGTCAATTCAAATCAACAAAGTTTTACATTTCGCACAAAAAGTCACAATACACTGATAGCTATTTTTAACAGTGTATAAGCTCATTCACAGAGCACAAACTGGCATCAAAAACTGTCTCACACCGAGTCAAGCCCAGCCCCTTGGCTCATCAAAACACAAAACCAGCACAAAAGGGGTACATAATCAAGCTAAGCGATTTTCAAAACTATGACATTTACTTTTGCACTAGATAAAGCTTGTGATAAACCTCTACCAGATGTAAATACTAAATCATAAAATCAACAGAAAGAGTATGACGGATAAGTGCTTCATTGATAGTGTTCCAGTATAGTTATGGTGTAGGCCCATATAATATATATGACTTGTAGCATACTACAAAACACAGGCCAAATCATCAATTTGGTAAACTGTATCATTTTATGGGTCCCAAATGATGGTGTAAGTGTCTGGAACTAGATAAACTGGCTCTAGCCCTGCAAATGCGACGTGGTGAATATCAACTGCACCAGGACATGTTCTTAGGCTGAGGGGTATGTGTGACTTCCAGTAGCATTCCTCACAGAAGCACCATCTTGTTTTTGGACGGTCAATCCGTTCAAAGGACAGAACGCAGTCGAAGACATCTTTCACCGTAAAGTAGTCACAGAAAAAAGTCTGTACTGTTCCAGTCGCAGAATTTTCTAGCGTCAGGGTAGGTCCGTCAAAAACAGTTTCACCAAATTCGTGGACGTGAAGTGTTCTGTAATCATCCATATAGTCGTCCCAAATCAAGATGTCTGACCAATCTATGGAACTGATAGTGGCACCTGGCATTGCAGCTATGGTTACGTGGGGTGTCAGTTGATGAGAAGGGACATCAATGAGCAGCCTGGCAGAGTAATTGTTCAGTATCCTGCTGAGAGCCATGGTAAGCGTTTGGCTTCCTTCAGTTTCAATCTGTAATTTAAAAAGGATTTTTGTTTTGTTTTTAGCACAGTCAGAAAGTTCACACCGTCAAACATTAAAACAAACAAACAAAAACACAAAAACCCACCCACAAAAATCAAAGCAACAAGAAACTGACAATCTTTAATATAAAAAAATGTTAACCATGAGCCCAATGAATCTTAAATAACAAATAATTATTCGCTCTATGGTTTATTTGCTGCAGTGTATGTCTATGCCTATTTCACGTAGAACCGGGCTGTATTCAAATCTGTCCTGAGAGCTTCAGTCTCATTTAAACACAAGTGTAATCGTGTAAGATGGACAGGATTTGGTGAGACATTGACTGAAGAAGGCAACAAGATCTGGTACAGTGGCCAAGAGAAACATCACCAACATGGAGTGGCATTTATTGTCAGAAAGGAAGTAGTGGGGTGCATTATCAGCTGTACACCGGCTTCCAGCAGGATTATCAGCATCCGGGTGTCGGCCAAGCCCAAGAACATCACCATCATACAAATCTATGCACCATCATCTGACCATACAGATGAAGAAGTAGAAGAATTTTATGAAGATCTTGAAGTGACCATTAAGAAAATCCCCAAAGAAGGACAATCATCATCCCAAGGGGTTTTTTAACGCCAAAGTAGGTCCTGACTCTTACAACCAATGGGCCGGAACAGTTGGTCATTTGGAACTGGGAGACCAACGACAGGGGATAGTCTGCTGGAGTTTGCCTGCACCACAGACTTACCATTGCAATACCCTCTATCCCCACAAGCAGTCAAGGAGGACAACCTGGCATTGCGCCAACGGCAAGATCCATAACCAAATAGATTTTATCTTAACCCCCACGGCGCTTCAAATCCAGCATCAACAGAGCCAGAACAGAACCTACCCGGAGCTGACATAGGCAGTGACCACGACCTTGTGTGCTGGTTTTCAAAATGAAGTGAGAAAAACAAACAGCCTGCAAACCCACGTATCAAATTTGACGTGGACAAACTAAAAGATCCGATGTCAAAGGAGATTTTCCAAGCTAAGCTTGGCGGACGTTTTGCGGCATTAACCCTCCTGGACAATGACACAATGACCTCACCAACAACTTCAATGAGGCAGTCCGAGAAACAGCAGAGGAGGTACTCGATCGTCAGGGAATAAAAAACCACCATGACTACCAAAGACATATTGGACCTCTGCGATACAAGAAGAGCACTGAAACCAACCAGGTCTTCCAACCTAAAGAATACCGGGAGGCCAACATCTCGTGAAGAAGTCAATGTTAAAGGCCAGAGAGAAGTGGATCAGTGATCAATGTGATGAGATCGAAAAAACATGAAAGTGGGCAACAGTAAAAGGCATAACGACACCCTGAAGAAACTCACAAAACCCACTTCAACCAAATCATCAGTCATTGAAGACAGCTCCCGGGGAAAACCCCCTCACAGAAAGCTCAGCTGCATTGAACAGGTGTCTGAATATTGTCAAGAACTGTACAACTACCCAATACAAAACCCGACAAGACATAATAGAAAGAAAGCAGCAACATCAAGAGCACCCTCGCCATTTCCTATACTGAGGGAAGAAGTGGAAGAAGCCATCCGCAGTTACCAGTAGGAAAGTCCCCAGGGGCAGACAATATACCAGCAGAGCTGCTCAAGCATGGGGCGAAACAGTATCACATAGTTACAGCTATCTGTCAGAAGATTTGGAGACAAAACAGTGGCCAACAGACTGGACACAATCACTCATCATACCCCTGCCCAAGAAGGGGAATTTACGCCAATGCAAAACATAGAACAATCAGCTCATCAGCCACGGCCAGCAAGATCATGCTCAAAGTTATTTTGAATCGACTCAAGAAGGAGGCAGAAGAACACCTTGCAGAGGAACAAGCTGGGTTCAGGGCAGGCAGGAGCACAATCGAACAGATTTTTAACTGCCACATCATGATGGAAAAACATCTTCAACATCAGAGAGACCTGTTCCACAACTTCATCGACTTCAAGAAGGCTTTTGACAGAGTATGGCACGAAGGCCTGTGGCAGGTCCTCAGAATGTTTGGCATTGAAGAAGGACTAGTGCAAACCATTCAAGCACTATACAACACTGCAAGCAGTGCAGTCCTTCTGAACAATCAGGTCGGAGACTACTTCAAAACCACAGTTGGGGTCCGACAAGGATGCCTGTTATCTCCAGTCCTGTTCAATCTGTTCTTGGAAAACATCATGAGAGAGACCCTCCATGACTTCCACCCTACCATCTCCATTGGCGGCAGACCCCTCAACAACTTACGGTTTGCCGATGACATTGACCTCATGGGCGGAAGTAACACAGAGCTGCAAGATCTTACGACCAGACTTGAGAACAGAGCTGGAGCATATGGGATGGAGGTGAGCTCGGAGAAAAGTAAAGTACTTGTGAACAGCACGAGCAATGCCACCGCTAAAATTTACATGAACGGCCAACAACTGGAGGAGGTAGACGCTTTTAAATACCTCGGCGCTACACTCACAAAGGACGGGCGATCGACGACAGAAATCAAAGTCAGAATAGCCATGGCAACATCTTCCATGACAAAACTCACCACCATATGGAAAAGTAAAGAGATCAGTTTCCCAATCAAACTAAAGCTCTACAAAGCCCTAATTCAGACTATCCTGCTGTACGGAAGTGAAACCTGGACATTGACTGCTGAAACAGCAAAGCGAATCCAGTCCATTCGAAACAAAATGCCATAGAAAACTACTGGGCATATCCTGGAGAGAACGAAATACCAACGAATTTGTCAAGAGTCAAATAAACACGGCTGGCAGTTCCACGGGCCCCCTTTTCCCCATCGTCAAGAAGAAAAAGCTGACATGGTTCGGCCACGTCACCCGCCACAACACTCTGCCCAAAACAGTACTGCAGGGAACACTCGAAGGTGGCAGAAGGAGGGGAAGACAGAACAAGTCATGGATGGACAACATCAGAGAATGGACCAGGATGAATGACTCGGCACTACTGCGCAGAGCCGAGGACCGAGATGGATGGAGGAGGCTTACCACGGCATCGTCTTTCATGTCTCCCCCACGACCGCCAAGGTCACGGGTCTGATGATGATGATGTAATCGTGTGCTGTTGGGGCTGATCCTCTCCTACCTCTTTTGCTGAGGAGTAGTAAGGTGGAGACCAATCCTGGGTCTGCTTCCGACTATAAGCTGAGGACTAGCTTGACTCGTGCTGCTGGTGGTCGGAACACATAAGTTGGCAAAACTGTGCAAAAGACCTCAGATTAACAGTTAACACATCTGTGGGCGTGCACAAGAGACAGGACTGTTCTTTGTCGGTGCCTGAGGAATTGGCCCTATTGTGAAGGTGTGAAGTATGAACTAAAAGACAGGACTAGCCCACTATATAAACGAACAAGTGCTGGGTCTTAAAGAGACATGGAAAATTTACGAATTTGGCATGATAAATTGTACTGTGTTAAACTGATGCTGAGAGGCTGGCTCCTTTGGCTACTGGAAGTGGATATGGCTATGTTAATAACAAAGAATGAAGCTCCCTTTGACAGATTATCCATGATCATTTGATAGTATATCAAGTAGAAATTCAGAAAGATGTTTACGGATCTCCAGCAGAAGGGTGGTTCTAAGATGGAATTGAAATGAATGTGTTAAAGTTATCAATGTTGCAATGGTTCAAACCTTGTGGGGTGTTAGTTTTGGAACGTTGAGTCAGCAAGTTAGGAAAGTCTTTGAAAATACCATTAATTTTTAGGACATTGCCTCAAGCCTCACTTTCTCTATATTCGACAAGGGACTGCTGATGAAAAGGGTTACCAAGTGGATCCTGAATCATGGCTCGTGGCTGATGAAGTAAGGTAGAAAACGGAGTAAGTAAGTCTTCAATTTTAACGTCTTTCCACTTTAAGTGATACCAGACGGCCCTAAAATAGGAGACTGAATGAAAGAGATAGATAGATAGATAAATAGATAGATCTACTCTGTGTGGTGGTGCATGGGTGTGTATAAGTGTGGGTGTGTGTGTGGGTGTGTCTGGGTGTGTAATAAAGAGTAATAACAAGGGACATACACAAATAGTATTCTTAACATAAACAGATCAAGAACATTTAAAAAATGAAATTCGAAGAGAACTACAACTACAATAAGTGCCCTATAGGACTTAACAATAAACCTTTAGCAATGTCAAATGTTAGCTTTACATTGTTAAAAAACTTCGTCAATGGTATTCTCAGAAAAGGAGGGAGATAAGGTTTTAAATGCTCACATTCAAGTATGATATGGGTATTTGAAATATATTCACCACATAAGCATTTAACATCCTTGCTGAATTTTGTTGTGAATGCATTTAATCTTATCCTGAAAAATAATGCCTTGAGTTGTCTTTCTTTGACAGCATTTGTATGAATCTGTAAGTGATCAATGTATTCAATTACGCATTTCCCACTCTGAGTTGAATGTGAAAGCTGCTTGATTTGCCGATGCTTTTCTATGAATTTGTTTAAAAACGGAGTACCACCCCATTCCTGTCTGTGCAATGTCTATGACTCTTTTAACATAGAGGAAAGAGGGGTGGGGAGAGAGAGAGAGAGTGTCAAATTCTTTTATTTCCAGAATAATGAATAAGCACTCATGTGCTTTTTGTTTTTTACATCAAGTCCCCGCCCTTATGGGATAACAAACATATATATATATATATATATATATATATTATATAATATATATAATATATATAAAGAGAGAGAGAGAGAGAGAGAAAGAAGGGGAGAGAGAGAGAGAGAGAGAGGGGAGAGAGAGAGCACCATCAGTAATCCTTTGCAAACAGGATGACAATGATTATGATAATTCATAACCTTTTCAATGCGGTGGTTAAACAATTACAAGACCTCTCAGAAAGGCTGGGCATGTCGGTTACATCTATGCTGGGCATGTGGGTAACCTCTCGGAGATAATTACAGAAGGCCTGAAGAATTGAAAGCTGCTTTAAGCCAAGTTCTACTGCCTGACACTAGAATATTATCATCGTAAGTATTCAGAAATCTGATATAGTTTCAACAAAATCGTTTACTTCGGAACAGATCTAAGTGTGCCCAAAATCACTGGTCTATAAAGACAGTCATAGATAAAATGCTGTCATTGTAATCAAACAGCCAACAGGATAATTTCCAGACATGAACACTTCGAGATCCAAAGAGGGGTAATAAACAAAACAAAATTAACAAAAACAGCAACAACAACCCCCCCCCCCCCCCCCCAACAAAAAAAAACAACCAAACAACAACAACACAAAACAAAAAAACAACAACCATCAACAAACAAAAAAACATAACCGCCTTTAGAATCAATTAGATCTACAATTGCAAGACAGCCGTCGCCATTTTCCCTGCATCAAAAATGACCTTCACCCCTTTCATTCTTGTGAGTGGGCTTGGAATAAGTAAGCAAACCTCAATAGGATAACCCATAACAATATGGTAGCCTAAACACCCAATAGTGTTAGAGGGAAGAGCTGTTACGCGTTGTCCAACTCAAGTTGGAGTTCTTGATCTCCTGGGCCTATCGCTGACCTCAGCCCAACTGGAAGTGTGGCAAAACTGGTCAAAATGTTAGGACAGCTAGGCCTAGTTACACTGGCCTCAGTACCTAGTCTAGTATGCAGGAAGAAATCTTTTTACAGGGTATGCTAATCAGAAGGAAACAGGGATCAAACTTACTAGATCTAACTGATTTAGAGAATAAGCATCGAGGGTAAGACTTACCCGTCAGATCTGCATGATGCCAACCTCTTTAGAGAAGAAGGAGAAAAAGAAAAGCAGATGAAAGGAGACAACTGGGAAGTGGCCAATAGCCTAGCCTAGCCTTGTTGGATGGAGGTCATAGTAGGCTAGACCTTCATAGTCTGACAACGTGGAAGTATAAATTAGCCTGAAATCCAAGGCAATGTACACAGTGCAGTGGTAAATACTGTTTTATTGATGGTGGTGTTTTTGTTTTAGGTTGTTTTTTCTTCCATTTCTGGAAAAAAAAATCGACAGTTCAGATTAGAAATCTGCTCCCGCCCCCCCCCCCCCCCCCCCCCTTCCCAATTCTCTTGTCATTCCTCTCCCCCACTACAGAACCCTTTGCTTCACCAGACTCGTCTGTTTAGTTTTGGTCTGTCCCAAAATAAATGTTTCTGTCTATTATGCTGTATCTGTCTAGCCTGCTGTCTCTTCCATCTTTCAAAGACTATTAGATCTTGTTAATTAAACATATTACTGTAGCACCTCCCCCCCCCCCCCCACACACACACACTGATATAAACAGATCTTTATAGGCCAGTGCATTACTTTGATGGTCTGGCACATGTCCTCATGGGCAATATGATCAGGGTATCTGATTTTTAATGTTTTGTGGGGGTATTTCGTTTTCATCACTGTTTATTTGTTATAAAGATCAATGGCCAACAAGATTGTATGGAAAAATGACATGTACATATGTGAGCATGAGTTTTGTTTTTCATGGAGATTTTTCCCCTTACCCTTCCATTCTGGATTCAGTCTAAGCATATGCTGGTATGCTTTTTTGCTGCTCTTGAAGGGTTTTTTGATGGAATTCTTTGATGCTGAGAATTCCATGTGACTTGAAAAACATTTTACTTTTTTTTTAGCATAGTGTATAATGATGTCAGTCACTGCAAAGTTCTCTGCTTGCTATTCAGGCTGCTCCCAGGGTAGAGCACATCACCACAGGAGCAGCGCCATGCAATTTTTCTTTTTCTGTCTACATGCATTTTCTTTCCTATCAGTGGCTTTTTTCTACAGAATTTTGCCAGGGACAACTGTTGTTGTCATGATTTTTTTTCCATGTGGGCTGAATGCGTGATGCACATGGGACTTTGGTTTATTGTCTCATCTGAAAGACTAGCACCCAGACCATAACTCAAGGTCTAGTGGATGAGGGAAAAGTTTTGGCTCAAACAGGGATTGAACCCCGGTCTCCTTGCTGTCTAGGCAGGTGCTTTACCTGTAAACTACCGATCCACTTGACTGTTGGTTGAACAGTTGTAGAGTGACTGCCAACAGTTATTTCAGCAATGATGAAAGAGTGAAGGCTGATCCTCAGCTTGATCTTGGTACCAATTTCTATGCCATATCTTGCTAGTGTTTTATCCACCTCTTTCTTTTGTTGCTTTTTCAAAATAAATTCTAAGCAAATCAGCTTTGTGAGTTATCTCTTTACTAGACTAGTGATGTTCAAGGCCATCAGCGTTATTTGCAAAGAGATGAGTAAGATGCGACTTGATGGATGCTACAGCTGTATGGATAGAGCCTTTGATTCTCACCCTTGGGTTCATGAAGTTTTCGTTTGATTCTCAGCAAAAGTGTCTGGTGAATAAAAGATGGGGACTTTTACAACCTCGCAAGTTAATAATAATAATAATAATAATAAATAATGGAATTTATATAGCGCTGTATCTTGCACAGACAAACCAAAGCGCTTGCACTCAACTCATTCTTACACAGTCATGCAACCAATAGCAAGTAAAAGTTCTAACAAATCCACATGCACACACACACACACACGCACACACACACACACACACACACACGTCATACACTTTGGCAGGGTGATATAATTTTTGGCTGTTGAAAAGCAGGGATAGCTATGAAATGAAACAGGATAGGAAATTCTTAGGTTTGAAACAAATATGTCTTGAGGCCAGATTTAAAAGTGTCACAAGAAGGTCTTTGGCGAAGAGAGATAGGGAGGCCATTCCAAATCGATGGACCAGAAACAGAGAAAGAGTGATGGCCAACAGTGGACTGGTTGAATCTAGGTGTTTGTACGCACAAGGAATCTGCAGCAGAGCGAAGGGAACGAGAAGGGGTGTACAGGTGGAGACATTCACAGAGGTAGGAGGGTGCTGTTTTGTGGAGACATTTGTTACAGAGAGTACTGATCTTATAGTTTATTCTTTGTGGCACAGGCAGCCAGTGGAGAGATCGCAAGAGAGGGGTAATGTGCTCAGATTTTTTCTTTCTGAGGACTAGTCAGCTGCAGCGTTTTGAATACGTTGAAGGGAGTGGATAGATGATACTGGCAGACCAGCCAAAAGAGAATTGCAATAGTCCAGACGTGAAAGAATGAGAGATGCCACGAGTTTTGATGTTGTGTCTGTGGACAGGTACTTTCGAATTGCACTAATACGCCGTAATTGATAGAAGCACGACTGGCAGGTCTGGGTGATTAATTTTTGCATAGAGAGTGTGTTGTCAATAATGACCCCTAGATACTTTACAGCAGTGGATAGAGGGATTGATGCATTGCCGAATTCTATTGAAGCTGTTGTAATGGAAGAGAGTTTGTTTTTGGTCCCTACAAGCATGGCTTCAGTTTTATCAGCGTTTAGTTGTAACTTGTTCTCTATCATCCAGTTTTGGATATCTTGAAAGCAGTAGGCTATATTTGTCAAGAGAGAAGGCAGATTTTCAGGAGTGTCACTGCTTAGAATCTGAGAGTCATCTGCATAAAAGTGATGGTTGATCTGATGACGGTTAATTATATGTGACAGTTGAGCGGTGTAGAGAGTGAAAAGAACAGGGCCCAGAACTGATCCCTGCGGGACTCCACATTCCAGTCTGGCAGGTACTGACTGAATCTTGTTTACTGTGACTGTCTGGAATAGGTCAGTCAGGTATGAGCTAAACCAGGTGAGGGCTGTACCAGTAACACCAAACGTTTCTTGAAGACGGGAGAGAAGGATGGAGTGGTCAATAGTGTCGAAGGCTGCAGATAAGTCGAGTAGAGTGAGGAGGGAGATTTTCCATGAGTCAGAAGCAAGTAGAAGCATGTTTAAGGTGTGAACTAGGGTGGTTTCAGTGCTGTGATTGGCGCGATAGGCAGACTGAAAGGCAGGAAGAAGACTGTTGGAGAGAAGGTGGTTGTTGAGCTGTTTCAGAACTACTCTTTCAAGGACTTTAGAGATGAAAGGTAGGTTGGAAACAGGTCTGTAATTCTTCAGAATGTTAGGGTCAAGGTCATGCTTTTTGAGTAATGGTGTGACTAAAGCAGTTTTGAGAGCTGAAGGAACATTTCCAGAAACAAGAGATGGGTTTACTATCTTTGTGATAGTGGGTATAAGCTGTAGCAGGCACTGCGCGAAAAGAGAAGCAGGTATGGGGTCGAGATCGCATGATTTTATAGTCATCCCTTTCAGAATTGTCTCGATTTCTTTCTCGCTTGCTGGATGAAAGGACAGGAGAGGAGTGCCAGAAAATTTAGGATCACAAATTACAGGCTGGAAAGGAGTCTGATCCAAGCTAGAGCGAATGTTACGGATTTTGTCAGAAAAGAATGCAGAAAATATAGAAGGAAGTTCAGAGTGGTTGTAGATAGAAGGCAGAGGGCTAGCCTTCGCAGATCCAAGCAGAGTGGAAGTGAGGGAAAAGAGAGATTTCATAGATGTGGGATCAAGAACTTGAGAAGAGTAATACTTTGTAAAAAGCTGAATGGATTAAGGTTTTGACTTTGTTGATTTGTTTACGAGAAGCTGTTTGTTTATTTCAGTTTTTGTTTTTCGCCATTGCCGTTCTAGTTGCCGGCGTTTGCGTTTTGCGACCAGGATGTCATGGGTGTACCATGGTGCACAGGGTCTATCAGGCAGGAGATGGTCAGTAGGAGGAGCATGCTCATCAAGGAGTTGGCTGAGGGCGGTATTGTAGTGTTTAGAAGGGCCAATATGGTCAGGAATTTGTGATAGACGTTCAGCAGCTTGGGAAAGAATAGTTTGAATATCTATGGCCTTGAGGTTGCGACGGATAATGCACTTCTTTCTGATAGGTTTTTGCAATGTTTAGGGAGAAAAGAATGGTAGAATGATCGGAGAGCAGTTCGTCAGTGACAGATACAGACTGAGATGTGGCTAGACCTTGTGAAACATCGGTGATAAGCCAATCTAAAATGTGACCAGATCTGTGTGTTGGTTCGTTTACCAGCTGGGAAAGAGAGTGGTTAGACAAAGAAAGAGAAAGACGCTTAACATCAGGAGAGGACTGGTTGTCAAAATGGAAGTTGAAGTCACCAAGAATAATAAGTTTCTTGGGAGAGAGGCTGAAATGGTCAAGGAGTGATTGAAACTCTTGGTGGAAAACTGAAGACCTCAAATTGTTTCTGCGGTTGGGAGGTGGACGGTAAAGGCAACAGAAAGTAACAGAGTGGCCAGGTAAGGTGAGGTTGAGTTCACAGACTTCGGGTGAAAACGGAAGGGAGTGACAGAGAGAAACAGCTGTATGCAGTGTGTCTTTGTAGACGATGGCAATGCCACCTCCACGGGAGAGTCGGGGGAAAGAAAGAGTTTTGTAGCCAGGTGGCGTCAGTTGTTTTATTTTTGGTTCGTGACCAAGTGGTTTTAGCCAAGTTTCTGTAAGAAAGGTTAGATCTATGTTGTGTTCAGAAATGAAGTCAGAAATTAAGTCGGCTTTGCCATCAGGACAGACAGATTGAGCGTTGAGAAGACACATGTGGAGAAGGTTTGAGGGAGGCAAAGAGGTTGAATAAGACAGTGGTGATTGACTATGACTATCAGAGGAAGAGGCTGAGGGTGATGGTAGAGATATGTGCAGTGGAAGAGTAGACAAGGGTCAGGAATGGAAGATGGTAAAAGAACAGGGTCAGTCAGGGGATTTATAGTATCCTGAAAATCATTACACACATCATGGACAGAACCATTGGAATCACAGAGGAAGGGGGATGAAACATCTGGAGGATAAGAAATTGAAGCAGTGTTGTGGCTGGTGACAGTTGTTGTGGTAGTGACGTCAGAAGTGAGGAGGGAGGCAGATGTTGGGGAAGCACGATGCAGGCGATGACTTATGCCTGCACGTGTTCCTCATCTGGTTTTCCGGCCTTCCGAGGTTTACAATATGTTGTTTGAGTTTATTTTGCATTTGGTGAAAACCACGTGAGGAGAAAGCTTTTAAGTCTTTAACAGTTAATGTCATTGCCAGTAGTGACAAATGCTGGGCAGTGGTGGTGGAGGTGGTTTTGAGTTGTGAATCACATGCAATTGTGCAGCTGCAGCAGGGTCACAGTACACAGGGTCACAAAGACCAACCCAATTCTATTTCTTGCAAGGTTTTCAGATAAGACTGTAAACTAAGATCCAAAGTTGACTTAAAAGTGTAGACCTGCCAGTTCCATTAATCTTCTTGTTTGTAAACAGATCAAATATGCATGTTAAAGATCCCGTAATTTATGTCGGTGTTTGGTGGGTTACAGAAACAAACATACCCAGCATGCACCCTGTATCTGGAGAAGACTGGGCTCCACCAGATATAACTGGCCATGACCTGAGAAATTCAGCATAGTCTCTCCATGACTCCTCAAGGAGTTATGGGAGTGAGAAAAAAAAATACTTGATAGATTTTTTTTAAAAGGTCAGATTCTTTGTACAAAGCAGATCACTTTCCATATAAAAACTCACTTCTTTGATAGCCTTCTTCGTTGAACCCTCTGACAACTATTGTTGACTGCAACATGAACGAAAATGCGTTGTGGTGCCATTAGGCGCCTGACTAGTCAGGCCCAGCATAGAATCTTAGTTATGATACTTTGCCATGTTGTGCAGGATCTTAGTTCACAGTCTTATCTGAAAACCTTGCAAGAAATAGAATGGGAACCAATAGGTTACTTATTCAGGAAGGTGGGAGGAGTTGGGGGGGGGGGGGGGGGGGGAGAATCTCAGTAACTGGTTGCTGAACAGACACTTGAACTGTGTACACATACCCCTCCAGAAGAAACCTACGCATGTATCAAAATATATGACATCCACACACATACTCCCGCAGGTGAAAATAAAATTGATCCCACCCAGACACAGACGACAGAAACAGCATTGTTTTTCCATACATGATAATTTATTTGTACATGAACTCTGGTTCTGGGAAGCGTCAACAGATGTGAAACACTGAACATTTTTTTTTGTTTCCTAAAATGGGATGATTTCTTACGTAGTCTATTTATTGTTTGTTTGAAGTCTTGATGTTAAGCACTTGGTTGAATTATCTGGTAAAGTTCCCTACTGTCTAGAGTACTTCTAAATAAAAATCACATAGCTTGTTTTGACTTGAGCCTTTTGATTCTTTTCAACATCAGTAAAAGACTAATTCAATATCAATCACTTCTTTATTTTTCCATCGACTCCCTACTAATCTTCCATCTCATCTACATAAACCTCTTTTTTAGAAGAAGAAACAAAAAAACACTGAAAAGAAAATGAATAATGGTTTATCAAAACTGAGATGCAATAACATTTTCATTCCATACAATTTGGGTGGAAAGATTGTTTTCCATGTACACACATTTTCACCCGGGTAAAGCATATGTAGGCAAATATTGAAAATAACCACTACTTTCACAGAATATAACAATGCAGTACAATGCTGTAACAAGGTAAACTGACTGCAAACAGTCGTTACTCAAGCTAAATGTTCACATCGTTCTGCCATTGATATCAATTTTTGAATGCCAATAATTGCTTCTCTACAAACACTCCCAAAAGTATACATGTCATGGTAAATGCTCCCTTGCTAATCTATAGCCAGTAATCGAACAAGTTTATAGAGGCTTAGTCTTGCAGAGCACAATCTACATAGATGCACAATTTAATTCAAAGCAGTTGACACTGACAGCGATTGAGACCTTTATTTCTTCCACCACAAAATGTAATAGAACCAACTTTTCAAATTTGGTACCTAGAGCCAGAATCCAGTTACAAGATGACTAATACAGCAATGAACAGAATGGAGCCCTGAATGAAGTTGGTGGTAATATGCATAGTTTAGATGTTTTGTTTGAACCCATTATAAATGACAGGCTGATAACAATACAGCAACAGTGATGAAAACTCAGTTCTGAGTAATACAAACACAGCCACAATGAAGGGTCAGAAACATCAGGCTGTGATTAAACATAAGACATGAAGAATTTTCATAAAAAGCGCTGTCAGACAGTTATAACAACCCTATCAGAAGTTTCAGACAAACACCAAGGAACACAACCATTAATTCATGTCGACTATGGCCAGTGGTCATTCTCCATCCAGACCACATCGAACCACAGATCTCGTCGTTCAGCAAGCACCAGGTTATACACATTGAGTACATCTTTTTTTTCTTCCAAGTATATTGAGGGTTTAAGATTTAACCATCACAAACCAACTTGCGGCATTTGCTTACGTTTTTTCTCATTTAAAAATGTATTCAGATCCCCAAACTTTTCAAATGTGTTTTTTCCCTTTTTTTTATTTTAAAAACTTAGGCATTTGCAAAATTTTGCAAAAAACACATTTTTTCCCCATCACCCCATTTAAAAGCAAACTTTTTTAAAAAAACTTTGTTTTTACTTTTAAAAAGGCAACCAAAACAAACAAGGGGTTTAAGTTTCTTCATTAAAAACGACTATAACTTAAATCAAAAAATTTGGCAGTATTTCCCCATATCTAAAAGCAAGAATAAAACGAATACAAACTCTGCAGTTTACATGAAAAAAACAAAAAAGTAGGGTTCCCTACACACTAATGTTTACAAACAAAAGGGGTTTTTCTGTGAACTATAAAATCTTGCTACATAATTTTACAATATTGTATTTCCAACAGCATTTCAACAGAACCCTTACATTCACACTTAAATAAAAGCTTTAAAATGCGGACACGACCAATTTTTCAGAACTAACATCAACTGGGGGCCTTTCAAAACAATGCGGCTTTCACCCTTCCTATGTACAAACACAAGGTGACTTTTCCCCCCTGCAGCCAAAAAACCTTTTTTTTCTGTCAAAATTTAACCCTTTGTTTGTAAAATTTTCCCTTTGAACAGCAAACATTGCACTCACAAGGGCAGTTAAAGGCCCCCATCTGCCCCATCCCAGGGCCCCAGAACAAAAGGGCCCCCACGTGACCCTTCAAACCGGGCCAAAAATTAGCACCCAAAATTTGGAATATTTAATTGAATTTTCTTATAAGGTATACTTTTCAACGATAATCTATCAAAAAACACAAGTAGAAAATTGACAACCAAAAAACATGGCAGCCTTCTGCAGATCTCTAACAAGGACAACAACGCATTGGCCATCCTCCAAAATGTGTGAAAAACTATTTTCAAACTTTTCCCCCAAAAAGCCCTTAGTCAACCCCCAACAACAAAACTGAATGGAGGGCAAATAAAAACCCGATCTCAGAAAAACAAACCTGTGTACGCTAGAACAAATTATGATTTAAAATTTTATAGCAAAAGCAGACTTAAAACTTAAAAAAGAGCAATATATCATTTTGTTTCATTTTAAAAACACCACATTCTCTCTATTTAAAATCTTTTAAATATTAGCTGTAAAATAACCGGATGAATGTGTCTATATATTTTTTTATCTTCTTTGTACTCATACCCTAATTTTGCTTTTATTTTTCTCAATCTTATTTTCACCCAATTTCTGTTTCTTTTCCCCTTTGTTTTTCCCATTTTCTTCTTTCTATCTTCTTTCTGTTCTGTTTCAATGAATCCACACTTTGAACATTTTAAAAAAATTCCAAGATAAAAGTTAAATACATCAAAACACATGTTTTCAGTAACAAACAGACTACCACCACAGAAAGCGCAACTTACAGCACGATGCGGGACACAGTTTAAATTAACAACAAAAACAATAAATTCATTGATTGAAGTCTGTTGATGTTCGAGTCAAACACTGTAAATGAAGATAACATTAAAATTCATAAGATTACTTGTCATTGGACTCACTTTCATGTGTATAACAAGAACTAATAGTCCTCTACTGTGTTGGAAGCCTCTGGTCCAAGCACATCAGTCGTAAACCATGACCTTCAGCCTCTCATCTCATGACCACAGCAAAACTTGCTAATTCTCCCATTTCTCCTAAGTAGGGAAGAAGCCTCCATGTTTCTTCTACCTGCTCTCAAAAAAAAAAAATCTTTGGAAAGGCATCATGAATACCAAACGTTGACCATCCTGTGCAATATCAGTAGCAGACCATCTTCCCACCGGGACGAGTTCACACCCATCATGCATGTTTTCTATACATATGAACAAAGTCTCATGCGTGGTAACCCATGTTGCATTGCTTGGTAACAAAAAAGAGTTCAGGGTCAGAGCACAGTGACCCTAGGACTTGACTTTGCTCTGACCAATCATAACCTTGGTGACAAAGTTGACAATGGCGGAGGCAGGCTGTTCCGGATCCATCTCGGCGAACAGGTGGCAGGAGTTGTCTGACATGCCGCCTTGCTTACGAGCCACAAAGCCAAAGATCCTGGACACACACAAAGAGTTGGGGTCATTTCTGTACCAATTGAGTTCTTTCAAGGAATACTCCGCCTCTTTCACTATGCTCTTTCTGTGTTCTTTAGCTAACTAGCTATAGCTTTCCTTAAAGCTCTCTTACTAGCAGCCATGCTTTTTTCCGTGTACCAAATGTGCAGTATATATTATACTATCGGGACAACAATAACATTTTACCTATTGCTAGGCCCCAAAACAGTAAAAGGTCAACCCCATGATATGAAGGAAATGTATCAGGAAATGTGCTACAGTAGTAAAAAGAAAAAGAGAAGAAGCACATAGGAAATGCATCTACTGTATTTTCCTGTTAAGCACAACACTGTAAAGCCACACTTATTCAAGTTTTTGTTTAAATCAAGAGTTATTTCTACTCACTTTGCATCCACTTGCACTCCAGGAGTGTCTGTGTCTCGTTTCCACCTGAAAAAAAAAAGCCAAGAAAACAATTATTAGCACACTGGGGGCAGATTCAAAAAGCTTGGCAATGTTTCTACACAGCAAAAATTAAATAAAATAAAAAAAGATGCACAGCCAAACTTTCCCTACTTGGTAAAATTTATGCTCTAAGTAAACTAAAAGAAAATTAAGATGTTCACCAGCTCAAACAAAAGTAATCAAGAATCTGTTTTAATCATGAATCTATTTCGCCTCTCCTCTTCCCCTTACTTTATCATTTTTTTTCAATTTGCTGTCTTTTCTTTTCGTTTTGTTCAACCCTGGACTTTGTTTAAATAATGTTTATTCAGAAAGCATCCCTGAAGTCGGAATGTGGATACCTAAATGGTGGGGGGAAAACCGGTCACATACTTATGCAAAAATCTCATCATTGGTGAACCTCAGAGCTCTAGCCCTTTCTAGATAAGACTATTAACCGAGGTCCCATGTGCGAACGCATACAGACATCTTGCACACACGACTAAAACCCATTTTGCCTTTCAGAATAGAAAGCCATTGTGTGCAGGTGGGAACAGACGACAAAATTACAAAACTGCATGCGCATGGACATTTGATGTAAAAAACACAGGAATGTTTATTCCATTATTCTTGAGAAAAAAATTAAATAAAAATTTTAAAAAAGAAGAACTGCAAGGCAGCTCAGTGACTGAGTTTTAGAAAAAGAATATAAAAGATGTCACCTAAACTAAAAACAAAACAAAAACTAAAATGTCAGTTTCTTTTTTTAATTTTAATTAATTTTTTTAATTTATCAACTAATTTTTGTTTAAATATCAGTTTCTGTCACAGCTGAGGCACTTACCTTCTGTCCTGAGGATCCATGCCACAGTAGGTCACAGTGGAGACAGGGTAGTGACGTCTGAAGAACAGTCTGCAACAGTACAGTTAACAACAGCCAGTTAGTTTACTGACACAAACAGTAATATCACTGACATAACATACTATGGGCTCTGTGACTCATTAACCTAAAAATCACTACTTCAAGGCACTAAATATGACCAACACAGTGAGCA
The DNA here is from genome assembly GCA_028751875.1 of Rapana venosa. Classification (NCBI taxonomy): domain Eukaryota; kingdom Metazoa; phylum Mollusca; class Gastropoda; order Neogastropoda; family Muricidae; genus Rapana; species Rapana venosa. The sequence goes on along the minus strand of CM054134.1, from coordinate 25,676,130 downwards.
ATGTAGACTTAATGGAAAAACAGTTTAAGAAAAATGCTTTAACACCATCCCTACATTAAGGGCAAGAACCCCTTTCCTGGTATACGTGCACTGAGCCCATTTGTATTCTTCAGTAACCCACTAGTGGGTGATACAGAGGAAGGTTAGTGGATAGTTGGTTACCCTTTAGCAGGTTAGCCATAGGGAAATAAAGTCAGCTGGATATAAAGGAAATCCCAAACAGCTACTTTTTCACATTCTTCAGAAAGGTACCCAGAAACAGCATAATGTACTATTTGCCCAAATGTGGAAGCAGCTACACATTACAGTTCATCTATTCTTTTAACTCTTAGCTCTTTGAAATGTGTGTGTGTGTGCATGCACATAAACAACTCACTTTCTGTTGTTGTCTGTGAGAGTGATGCCCTGACTGGAGACCTTGAAGTGAACGACAGTTGTCTTGGGAGCTGGCTGGGTTTCTATGGTGGTCTTGATGGCCTTGGCAATGGCTTGGGGCCCTGTCAGGGATTCTGTGTCCACTGTGTTGATGAACACCACATTGCAGGCTGCACATGAAAAAAAAAAAGGATGCCCCACACTCTTATATCATACATAACACTATATCTTAGAAATATTTGAGTATGCTGCAATTTCACAAAATACATGTTCTTTTTCTTCCTTTTATGGAGTTACAGTTACATAATACTCTTACATAATAACACCACATTTGAGAAATATTTGTGTATGTTGCAGCTTCAAAATTTTTTTTCTTTTAAGGAGTTACCATTACATTTCTAAACTATCTTTTTTTGGGGGTGGGGGGGAGGGAGGGAGAATATGTCAAAGTTATGCATACATAAACAGAGCAATGCTAAACAAGCTTATAAAGAGTTATACCCCTTTTCAAAATATGATCAGACCATCTCTCAACTGACAAGTACAAACACAGAATCTCTCTCAGTTGATACACACTCCAGTTATAGGTATATCTTGTTAGATGACATTACTGCCATTTAATAAATACTGTAACAGCTCAAAGCATTGCACTAGTCCAGTCTAAGCACTGAAAGCAAGCGTCACTCAGTACCTGCCCCCTTGGCCAGCAGATCAGCTGCAGAGTTCAGTTCAGGCGATGTGGCGTCGGGGCTAGCTGGTCCGTCTACTGTATCTGTTTGTATGAAGAAAAGAATACACTACACCGTAAAATGTGGGTACAGAATGCATGTCTTCATGCAAACGCACATGCAAGCAAACATACATGCATGCACTTGTGATATTCCACCCAAACCACATACATATACTCTCTTTCTCTCTCTCTCTATCTCTCTCTCTGTTCTGTTCTCTCTTACACCCACCCACCCATTCTTTGCTCTCTCTTACACCCACCCATTCTTTGCAGTTATTTATTTGTACTTTTTTCATGCAAGCAGATGATTTATTTTTTATCAGTTAATCATTTATCTTCTGACTGATGAACCATTCAATCCTTAACTTCCTGAAACTTTTGCTTCCTCTGATACTAAAAGTAAACTATATCTATCTCAAGCTACATACTATATTTGAGTAAAATTTAGATACCAACATTACCACCAACTTCATAAGAACAAAAATAGAACAAAACCAAAAAATGCTGTTTACATAAATGAACAAGGTCAAGGAAAATGGAGACAGAATGGTATGGAGACTCACCCCCAGCTTCAGGCAGAGCCAGTTTGCAGGGCAGGGCCAGGGGAGTGATGGAGTGCTGGTACACCAGGGCTGCCAGACTTCCTGTACACACAGCAAACAATTTCCATCTTCATACATACCCATCTTTTCCCCAACCCGACTCCTCAAAATTCCACAGGCCAGTTCCTGTGAACAGCCCCTAACAACTCTATGAAAGTCTTTCATCTTCCCTTTTTGCAAACTGACTCAAAAGTCTGAAAGTAATTGTGGGATACAAAATTAAAGAAAACAGCATGAGAAAAGAATGTTTATGGTTTTGTATTATGTATCAGTGTATCAAACACGCTGTGTTGGACTAATGTAGTGTATCAATAGATTTCTTTGCCTGAAATGGTGGCTGGTTTCCCCAGTGACAAAAATATTACCAAAGTATGATGCTATCCATTATTCCATCAGAAGTATATACACACATTTGCTCATAAGAAGGGATTTTTCTGTAAGTTTTGCATTAGACTGCCTGTTGCTATGGTTCCTTTAGTTTCCTAAATGTGGGGAACTCAAGGACCCTCAGTAAAGCATCTGATGACACATATAGCATCCAGGCCACCATTTACAGATCACCATTTATCATCTAGTCGATATGAACAAAAGTGTGACTGCTGATAAGACTTTTAACATTATTCCTTTTGTTATAGGTATATTCCTTCTAGACCCCCAAACCCCATTCTCAGTCCTTACACTTACTGAAAACAGTACACTTACTGAAAACAGTGTGTGCGCGCGCACGCTTACCAAATGTAGGTTCATTGCTGCAGCCTCGCAGTCGCACTCCCTTGGGCGTAGGTTCAATGAGGAAGTGGCGCACCAGTTCTGACTGCGGGTCACCTGGAAAATAAATAAACAATCATTTATTTATCTGTGTTTACTTTTTATCGCTCATGTGACTGCAGGGGTTACATAAGCTAGAGAAAGTAAATTATTTAAAGATTATTTTTGACACTTAGCCGACACAAAAAATGTAGAGATACTAAGTTTTTTCCTGTTGGTCTTGATAGAAATGCGTAACTTAAAAGGAAACACACACACGCATGTGTACACACACACACTGGGTATAGATGGCTTGATGAAAAGAGGCAATTGGACTGCTTATTCAATGCACCATCTGAAAGTAAAAGTTTGCCTTTGACACACACACAAACACATGCACACATGGGATAGCCTAGTGGTTAGGACATTGCGCTTGCAATCTGAAAACCCACGTTCAATTCTGGTTCAAGGGGATATTTTCCCCTGGAGTTAACACCAGTGCAGACTCCACTCTCCCCAAAAGTGCTTCAGATGAGACTATAAACCGAGGTCCTGTGTGCAAACACACAGAACATCTTGTGCACATGTTAAATCCTGTTCCGCTTTTCATAAGAGTAGGCCATTGTGTGCTGGTGGGAACAGATGACAGAATTTACAAAACTGCATACGCAAGGGGACTGGATGTAAAAAAGCACATAAGTGCTTCTTCCATTATCCTTGAAATAAAAGAATAAAATGAATATTTAAAAAAAAACCCACACACACATATCTTCAAGTCTGGAAGCATGCAAGAAAAGTGAAATAAACATAATACAGACGCTGTCAAAGTGAGCACTCACTGGAAGGTTTGGACTGCACATTGGCGGGGACCTGAGCCACCTTGAGGGCCAAGCCAAAAGCCCCAGGGAAGGAGTTGCTGTCTCGGATCACAAAGGTGCCTGGTGCACGGTCTTTCAGCAGTGTGATTGCTGTCAAAGGAACACACACACGGGAGAATTAGCAGATACACGTACATGGCAGGAATAGGTGGAAGACAGTTCATTTGGTTAGAATCTGTTTATATGTGTTTTGGTTTAAATTGATACCCATGTGTGTGCATGTCCATATACATAGATCTGTAGGGATGTGTGCGCATGCGGGTGCATGCGCACGCACACACACATGTGCACGCACACACACACAGTACACATACTACACACGCACTCCACACATACCAAAAACCTTTGTGCTAGCAATTTTTTTTTTCCCAAGTACGTTTCCTCTGGATTTTTTTTGCTGTTATTGTAGGAGGTGGCTTTTTTATTTTGTTTTTGTATGTTTGCCGCAACGCCGAAAGGCACCAGTGGCAGATGAAAGAAGAAGAAGATGATTGCTGTTGTTTTGCTTTCTTTCTGTATCATCTTGCCTATTTCCCGTCTTCCTAGCCTAAGCACCTTTCTTTTCACACTACTAAACCCCATCAGTTTCCTGGTCTTCTCCTTTGCTTGAAGTAATTTTGCAGGAGGTCAGCCCACTGGCCTCAGCTGACATATTCCCACTTCAGAGCAGCTCATGTCACTGTACAGGTTGCATGCTGGGTGCATTTGCATTTCTGTAACCTATTGAATGCTGAAATAAATTATATCTTTCACACGCATATGTGATCTTCTGCATGTGCATATACACAAAGAAAATTAAGGCAACAGCAGGTCTGCATTTAAAGTTGACCTGAGAGAGAGAGAATAAGGAACCCCACACAACACACACACACCACAACACAGAAACACACACACACAAACACACACACACACACACACACACACACAAAGAGAAACCACACACACACAAAGAGAAACCACACACACAAACACACACACACACACCACACACACACACACACACACACACACACACACACACACACACACACACACACACAGAAACAGTCCAGCAGAAAAGGAGAACGAGAGATCCCAGCAATACCTACCTTCTTCCCTGGTGATGTTGGGCTTGTACCAGAACTTGGAGGTATCCTTCACAAACTTGGGGGTTGTTGGGATCATTTCTGAATCTAAAAAGATAAAACAGACAGGTTCCTATGTACACACTGATCACTGAACGGTATGATAGAAGACTACAGAGAGAAGAGACTGTCCTGATAGGCAGGAGTGTTGAGTTGAACTCAGTTGTGTGAGTGACTTATGTTCAATCCATTCCTGTTGTTTATAGCCCCACTGTGTGTTGAGTGAGTAAGAGTGTTGAGTGGGTGAACTCAGTATCTGAATAAGGTGAGAGAGTGAGTGAGTGAGTGAAAGAGAGAATGTGTGTGGTGTGGTGTGTTGTGTTGTGTGGTTGTGTGTTGTGTGTATGTGTGTATGAAATTGATCACAATAAAGACACAAGCACTGAAAATAACTTCAAAGGGTCATAATTATATATACTTATATCTCACGTATGTAATACTTAAAAACTGGGCTTTACAAAAAATGAACAATAAAATTTACAGAGGATATACTTATATCTCACGTATGTAATACTTAAAAACTGGGCTTAAAAAAAAAAAAGAACAATAAAATTTACAGAGGAACCCCCCTCCTCCCCCCCCCCCCCCCCCCCCCTCCCCCCACCCAAATGCTGAATCGCGAGCCCCTACCTGCTAGTGAAGACAGACTTCCACGACGCGACAGACCAAAGTACACGCTGGGAGAACTCTGACCGGTCAGTGAGTGCGAATGCACTGCACTGCCTGACATGGAGTGAGCTGCTGACAACTCCTGTCGCAGCGTGTTCAGGTTTCCAGGCGATGATGGGCTGAAAAAGAAAAACACATAAACCAGTTTACAGATGCTTTACATGGGATAGCCTAGTGGTTAGAACATTGCACTCGCAATCTGACAACCCGGGTTCGATTCCCGTTCAAGGGGATATTTTCCCCTGGAGTTAACATCAGTGCAAACTCCGCTCTCCCCAAAAGTCCTTCGGATGAGACTATAAACCGAGGCCCCAGGTGCGAACGCATGCAGAACATCTTGCGCACACCTTAAACCCTGTTCTGTTTTTTGAAAGAGTAGGCCATTGTGCGCTGATGGGAACAGATGACAAAATTTACAAAACTGCATACACACAGGGACTGGATGTAAACAAGCACATGAGTGCTTATTCCATTATCCTCGATATAAAAGAATAAAAAAAAAAAAAGATTAAATATTTTATACCCATTGACACAAGCCTTATGTCATATTTTTGTCTTTTACGCAATTGTTTGAACAGTACTATGAATAACTTTAGAGATCTGTACAATTTTTTATCTTACACTCTTTCATACACACGCATGTACAAATCCATGCATACAAACATACATGCATGCATACCCACACCCTTAAGCACACATTAAAACCTGTTCCGCTTTTCAGAAGAGTAGGCTATTGTGTACCAGTGGGAACAGATGATAACATTTACAAAGCATCACGCACACGAGGACTGGATGTTAAAAAGCATATGAGTGCTTATTCATTATCTCAAAGTAAAAGAATTTCAATCAATAAAAAACAAACTATTCCTCCCTAACACACACGAATCTATCCTTACAGCCTAACAAATTCATACAAAAAGAAAGAAACACATGAACTCAAAATGCTGAAAACATAATGTGAGATGTAAAGATCTGTCTGTTTTTCAACATTTCAATTCAAATGCTTAATATATCCCTGAAGTCAGAATACAGCTACCTTAATGGTGAGTAACAGTGGAAGCATATGCAAACTCTCACCACTGGTAAACTTTGGAGCGCCAGCCGAGGAACAACAACAACGACAACAACATAAGCTTAACATGTCAGGGAGCAGTGAAGAGTTAAGCCAGCTTTTCAACACATGAACTCAAATGCTGAAAATGTATATATGAATCTTCTTCTTTTTTGTTGAACACTCAGGCAGCAACTACTGTTGTCTGTCATATGAGCGACAATGTGTTGCGCTGCCGCTAAGCACCTGACAGGTCAAGTCCAGCTCATCCGACTTGGGTAGGGAAGAGAATTGTTAAATTCTAAGCCTTTCTAGAAAAAAAAAGGGTGGAGAATGGACCGAGAAGGCAGAAAATAGACCAGGAGGAAGTGACGACCGGAAGAAAAGGAACAAGGCAGAAACAAAGAAAGGGATAGAAAAGAGGGAATTCCTAGCACAGAAATTCCAGAACATGGGGATGCTTTTGCGCTACATTAGAGCCAAACTAGGTTGTCTCCATCTTTGGGTGCACTGGAGATGACCTGGTTTGGCTCTAATGTAGTGGTTTATACTGACAGGCCCCCCCCCCCCCCAACATCCCCATCAGGAGTATAGGAATTGCACAGAGCATGCTAACCTGCCAGCAGAGGAGGGGCTTTTAGCCTGGGCAGCTGGAGCCAGCATTCTGTGGCTGGTGTCTATGTGCAGGGAGCCATCACTCATCTGCTGCTGCTGCTGATACTGCTGTTGTTGCTGTTGTACTTGCTGTTGCTGGTACTGTTGCTGCTGCTGCACTTGCTGTTGCTGGTACTGTTGTTGTTGCGGTGGTGGCTGTTGCTGTTGATACTGTTGTGCCTGCTGTTGCTGATACTGTTGCTGTTGTGCTTGTTGATACTGTTGCACTTGCTGGTGCTGATACTGCTGCTGGGGTTGCTGGGGTTGTTGTTGTTGCTGTTGTTGTTGGGCGTACTGCTGTTGTTGGTACTGCTGCTGCTGCTGCACCATGGTCTGACTGGACAGTGTCCCTGTGGGGCTGACCATGCCGCTGCTTCCTGCAGTCACAGTGTGTTGACCACATGGTCAGTTTACCTCAATATAATAATAATAATAATAATGTATGGAATTTATATAGCGCTGAATCTTGTAAAGCAACAAATCAAAGCGCTCAGAGTTCATTTCATACCACTTTAAGTCACGGCAGATTTCTCTCCGTGAAATTCGGGCTGCTCTCCCCGGGGAGAGCGGGAGAGCGCGTCGCCACAAGCGCAGCGCCACCCATTTTTTTTCTTTTTCATGTCTGCAACTGTATTCTGTATTCAATATGACTGTCATGTCGTGTCAGCCGCTGAACTGTTGGTTTGTACTGGCCTATTATAGCAGTATTCACTGTGTACGGTATTATTGTGGCATGTAGGCACCAATGTGTGTGTGTGTGTAGTGTGTGTTGTATGTGTGTGTGCATGCATGCGTGTGTGTGCATGTGTGTAATGCATGTGCATGCAGATCATGCAGGCATGAACATGTGTGTGTGTGCATAATGTACATGCATACCCATGCAAGCAGGCATGCACACAAACCAGACACAAAGTAAAAGATGGGAACTGTCACCATTACCATCCTAAATGTCATAATCTTCATCAATATCATCATGATCACAAAAACTATCATCTTTACAACTTAACACCCCCCCCCCCCCCCCCCCCCCCCCCTCCCCAAAGCTAGAAAAACAGAGGGAAAAAAAAAAGACTGGGAAAAAAGTCTTCAAGCGCTGGTCTAGTTTCCATTCTGACTAACGAAACTAGAATAATAACTAAGCACCTTTCTGCCATGGGGCTTATATTTCACTTGATGTTTAGGTGAGACTTTGTTTAAAGATAGACAACTGAGAAACTTTCCTCTACAGTGGTGACTAGGCTACGTTTATGTGTTGCTGTTGTTTTTGCACATTTCCCAGCTATTTTTTGTATTGTTGTTGTTCTTGCACATTTCCCAGTTAATTTTAGGATTGTTGTTTTTTCACATTTCCCAGCTATTTTTTGTAGTTTGTTGTTGTTGCATATTTCCCAGCTATTTTTTGTCTTTTCTTGTTGCACATTTCCCAGCTAATTTTTAAAAAATTGTTGTTCTTGCGCATTTCCCAGTTACTTTTTGGATTGTTGTTATTGTTGCACATTTCCTAAGTGGAAAGAAATGGAGAGAGAGAGAGAGAGAGGACAAAACTGACAGACTGAAAAAGCATAGATGTTTTGGTTAAGAAATAAAAAACCCAACCCAAAGTGGAGTGTACGTATGCATAGTTAACAAAATCCAAACCAATGTTATCCGAATAAAATGACTGGAATATCAAACCACAGAAAAAACACCTTTAGAAGTTAGAATAACTATTTAATACATTCAAATTAAAAAGAAAATGTAAGGCTCAAGAAAACAGAATCAATATTAATGAACCAAAATAAAGCAGCAGAGAATCAAAATAAACCCAAAGGCACACAATTCAGCAATCTAGGCTATTCATAAAGAAAATAAACTGCTACTTAACAATCAAACCTTATCCCCATCATAGACTTCCTTTGAAGCCAAAAAGTAATAAACAATAAACAAAAAAAGTGGGCAATTGAGCCTATTCATTGCAAAAGAATCATTGAACTGAAGTAATTCAATCTTGACTGCTGTGCAAAGTGAAAATGTTTCTTCTTTCTCTGTCATATTTATTTTATCTACAGATCTTTTTCATCTCCTCATCTTGCTCAATCTTGGTACAATACTGTATCATGTACTTGCTCTTTAGAACAAATAATAATACTCATTTTCCAACAGCAAGTTCATAGAATTCAAGAAATATGATATATATTTTTTTAGGATCGAAAATGATACTATTGTTGAATATGTCACTAAATCCATTATAGTGGTATCTTTTTCTTTTTATCTGGAAAATGAGATGATTCAGAAATGATAATTGATATAGCTCAAAATACAATATATATCTTCTTCAAATCCACAGAGTCATAATCATATCTCTTTGATTTTTAATTTAAAAAATCTTTTCACCCTAAACCAAAAGCTTAGAAACAAACCACCTAAATGGATGTAAATGCAAATACATGCTTTTGAGTTTATGAACTACATCAAAGGCTATTTCACTCATGCTAATCCTCCATGAAGACAGTGACATATGCACCACTTACTCCTATAAACATGTCACACCTGAAGCAGACTAATAGTCTACCTGAGCAACTAGCAACAGCAGCAGCATGCCGAGGGATGTCAGGAATGGACGCATACAGCGGATCAGAGATCCGAACCACGGGTGACATGGGCCCCTGTTCAGAGGGCGGAACCTCTGCCACCACTGACTCACTCATGGTCTCCTCCGACTCATAGAAAGAGACGGATGCAGCGTCAGGGGTGCCGGGTGGTGGGGAGGAGATGGACTGAGGAGACTTCACTATACAAGCAAGCAAAAAAAAAAGAAAAAAAAAAGAAAAAAAAAGAACACACACTTTGAAACGACATGCACAACGAGAAAGGCAGCATCACCCAAAACAAGATTTAATGGTAACATTCATGTCTGCATCCTTGGTGGCTGACACTAAATATTGTCACTCAGTATGTTTACATGCAAAGTTCTAATACTGTATGTATCATAAGCTGTATATGTGTAAAATTGTGCATCTTACATTCTCTCTCTCTCTCTCTCTCTCTCTCTCTCTCTCTCTCTCTCTCTTTCTCTCTCTCTCAAGTCTGGGAATGGGGGAAGTGGTGAATTCAAATTTAAGCTGAATATTTCACAATAAGTGTGCCAGTGAATAACTGACAAATATAATAGTTTTTGTTTCTGTTGGTAAAAGTAGTTGCAAACAGAACAGGAAAAGCTAGAAGCATCACTTTAGCTTTCTCATTTAAACTAATATCACTTAATGTGAAAAGACCGATTAAATTCAAGAATTAAAACTTGCCAACATGTTGCAATAATGTTCAGCCACCATCAGAAAGAGCAAAAATAAATGTTTCCATGATTAGTAACGAAACCAACTGATGAACAATTTTTAACACCATGCAAAGAGACACAAATTCCACACACATAAAATTCCAGAAGGTAAGAAGAAAATATGGCCACAGTAAGCTAGACTAGAAAAATCCACCAGAGAAAAAAACAATTCAATGAAAGTTTGCCTGGAAATAACACCTGAGTGATTTCACCCATAGAACTAAAGCTTAGGTAACACAAACAGCTATTTGATAAATAATAATTCATGAGCTTACCTGAAACCAACACTCACTCTTAATCTCTGTCTCTCTCACTCACACACACACACGCATATGCACATGCACATGCGCACACACATGCACGCACGCATGCACACTCACAAAGTTACAGATCATACCTAGTCTGTCCACAATTCTGTTTGTGAATTGCAATGTGTGTATTTGACAGTGTGTGTGTGTGTGTGTGTGTGTGCATGCGCGCATGTTTTCATGAATGTGTGCATGCATGTGTGTGTATGTGCATATGTCTGTCAGTGGGTGTCTTTGAGTGTGTCTCTGTGTGTGCATGCCTGCATGATATTTGTGAGCATGTTTGAAATATGTGCATGAATAAGTGGTGTGTGTGTGATTGAAGAATGCGAGTGTTTGCATGGGCTAAAGACACTCATGAAGATCCAGACACAGAGTAAAGAAAGAGGAGGCAGGTGCACACACAAATGATCAGAGATATAGAAACTGCTCCCCCCAGCTCTAACAAAAATAAATAAAGGGGAGACATACTGAAAAAGGAATGAACAGAAGGAATGTAAAATAAAACAAATAGCAATTTAGCAAACTAGACTGTTGAAAATAAAGTAGAAAAAGATACTTTTAAAAAAACCCCACAATATTATTGTTTAATTCAAGAAAAAAATCAAAGAGCAATAAAAAGTAAGAAGTTCAATGAGTAAAAACCATCAAACTAAGTTAATCAAAAGAAAAAGAGAGAGAGAAAAAAAACGTAGATAAGATCAACCATAAAGCCATCATCAGGTAGGTTTATAAAGAAAATAAAAAGCAAGATGAAAACAAGAAAGAAAATGAGCCAAACCAAAAGGTGAGGAAAGAAATGGAAAATGACGGCTCACAGGTAAGTCAGTTACCTGTACTTCCTTGCATCGTCCGCGGTGACACAGGGAAGGGTGGAGTCACTGTACATAGGGGAACATGCCATGTCCATCAAAACATGCACTACTGTGTGTCAACATCGCACAGGCTACAACGCAATCTTCACAGTACTGACATACATACATATATATACACACACACCCTTTCATATGAAACATATCTGGACTGGTGCTGTGATGCAGTGTTTTTTGCACTCAGTCTGCTTGATTCAGAACAGCTAAACATTCTGTGCACATCACTGCTAAGGTGACAAGCAAATCATTGTTAACGCTACAGCAAACAACATGTACAACACTTAAAGCAGCTCAACAAAACATTCTTCAATTTAACTGACAATTATTCTTTCCTTTTTACAAGACAACCAAAAGAAAAATGCAAACAATCATGGTGAACACACAGATTACATGATATACTCTCTGCTCATTCATGCAGTATATTAAACACAAGCAAACCAAACTATTAACAAAAATCATGTAAAAATGATACAGAGCTTTATAGCAGGAAAAAAAATTGCAGATCTTCTTTAGAGACAGATTTTTGGGTGGTAAGCCTTTGAAGCACATTTCTGGGTACTGAATCAACTTGAACACCTTGAATCATATTAGTTTTTTCTGGCAAGAACAAGAAAAAAACATCACATTTGTGAATAAATTTCTAATACAATAGTTTGGGGACATCTCTGCTTTCTAATCAAAATACATTCAAATATAAATGTAAAAAAAAGGAGAAAAATATACAACAAAACAAAAAACTTAAAAGGATGAAACAAAATGGTTATGTACAATCCAATAACAAAATAACTAAACAACAAGAAACAAAAAAGTGTGATATGTACACTCAATAATACAAAATAGCTACACAACAAGCAAAAACACCCATCAGGTGAGTGAATATTTAATCATCAACTGTGTGGGGAAAAAAATTAGAACAGAGATTTTAAAAAAACAAAACCTTCCCCACAAACAGAATGATACAAATAACTATACAGACAAAAAAACAAAAACAAAGCAAAAACTTAGCGCCCCCCCCCCAAAAAAAAAAAGAAAGAAATCCCTCACCTGGTGAAGTGGGAAAACTGGCGGGGGCCGAGCGGTTAAGCGTGCCTGCAGCAGAGTGTGTGGCGTCTGGTTCCAAGGTCTGCATGCCGGGTCCTATGGGCTTCAGCATGAAGCCATCCTCCTCCACCACACCCACTGGCTTCGGAGCAGGCGTCTCCTGGCTCTTCTGCACTTGACTCTGTGGCGAGTGGTGCACACCAAAATGAAGAATCATCCATGCTTTGATTTGTGAGTGAGTGAATGAGTGAGTGAGTGAGTGAGAGAGAGTGACTAACTGAGCAAGAGTGTTGGGGAGAGGGAGAGGGTAGGTAGGAGGGAGGAAGGGGTGAGAGGAGGGAGGGAGAGCGGGAGAAAAAGAGTGAGAGAGAGAGAGCGCGACAGACAAACAGACACAGAGAGAGGGAGAGAGAGAGCGACATACAGACAGACACAGAGAGAGGGAGAGAGGGAGAGAGAGAGCGACAGACAGACAGACACAGAGAGATGGAGAGAGGGAGAGAGAGAGCGAGAGGTTGAGAAAGTCATACTGGCACAGTACAACATCCTTTAAGATCTAGCTTAGGTATCAAAGAAGAGGCATACCACACAGGATTAAGGGGAATTCACAAACCAGCTCTGATGTGAACTGGAACACACACACACACACACACACACACACACACACACACACACACACACACACACACACACACACACACACACACACACACACACACACACGCACACACGCATGCACACACACACACACACTGGGGTAACAGATGGTGGAAACTTTGATATCAAACTCAATCTGAAGGAGATGCTTTTAAAAAAAACCAAAAACATATCACACAGCAGGAAACATTTCTTTATTCTTTTTTAAAGAGTGGAAGTCTGGAAGAGAAAATATCTGTTATGATAATTCTACACAATGAAAGAAATAGGCCAGCCACATGCACAGGCCATGATGAACACTACAGCCAAGAGATAAAGATCATTCCACTTCAGTCCCATGGGCCCATGAAGTCACTGGTTCGAATCTTGGCGGTGTCTAGCAAATCAAGGGTGGGAATTTTTACAATCTCCCCAGTATCAAGTGCAGACCTGCCAGTGCCTTAATTCCCTTTATGAACAAATACACACAGAAGACTAAATATGCACATTAAAGATCCTGTCATTCATGTCAGAATTTGGTGGATTATGGAAACATGAACATACCCAGCATACAGCCCCGAAGTCAGAATGTGCCTACCTTCATAACAGCTATAAATTATCCCATATGCAAAATCTCACCATTGGTGAGCCTTTGAGTTCTAGCCAAGGAATGAAAAAAGCAAAAAAACCAAACAAACCAAAAAACTCATGTAAGCTTGACAGGTGAAAGCAGTCACCAAATGATATGATGGATGTCATCACAGTACTCAGGCACATTATGGCAGCGCAATGCATTATTTTTTGCTCACAAGACAAACAACAGTCAATAGTTTCTGTCTGAGCGTTCGACGATGAAGAAGACAAAGAAGAATTTGCAGTACTCACAGTTTGATAGTGCTCCTGCCAGGTCTGCTGCACCACCTTCTGCTGCTGCTGCTGCTGTTGGGCGTGTGATACCCGCTCCTCCATGATGGAGTCTGTGGCTGCCTGCAGCGACCGCGTCAGTTCATCCAGTCGCGTGTCTTCACCGCCGTCTGGTCTGTCAGCTGCTGTTTTCTCCCCTGATTTGACAAGATTCAGCGCTGTAGAAGTTCTATATACTATTCTTATTATTACTTAGTCTAATATGACTAAATGTGAACAGACTTTAATGATATACATCACAACAACAGCAAACGCTTCTTATTTTCACAAACAACAATATGGTTTAGTAAAGAGAACCATCCTTGACTCAAGTATACTTCACTAAGAAATAAACATTTCCAGAGTAAATAAGTACAAGATCATGAAAAAGCTCCAACATTTTGCACCAAACCTAAATTTTGCTCAACTAAAAACACACGTTGCAAAACACTTACGTCATACCTGAATTTTGTTCAACTAAACCACATTGCAAAACACTTGTGATGTACCTGAATTTTGCTTTCACAACACATACACTGACAAAACTTTGTGTCACAATCATATGAAGCAGAATACAAGCCCAGGCCTAAGGCTATGCAATGTAATCAGCCTGTTTGATCAGAGTTCCAACATAGGGAACTGAAAACTGGCAATGATGTCAGCAGCTTATACTGACCTTAGAAAGGGGGGGGGGGGGGGGGGGGAGGGGCAGGACAGCCAGTGGTTAGGGCATAGCACTTACCTGCTCAAGGGGATTTTTCCCCTGGAGTTAATCAGTACTGACTCCACTTCCCTGAAAGTCCTTCAAACCAAACTATAAACTGAGGCCTTGTGTGCGAACACATGCAGAATATCTTGCACACACATTAAAACTTAACTCTGCCTTTCAGAAAAGGCCATGTGTGCGCCAGTAAGAATGGATGACCAAAACTAAAATTTCAAATCCATCATACTGAAGTCATATTTAGACACCATCTTAAGTCCAAATGCAGCTGCCTTAATTTAATGGTGGGAAAAAATGGTCACATACGCAAAAATCTCACCATTGGTGAGCCTCAGAACTAACTGTAGCTATGGAGCAACAAAAAAAGAAAAAGAAAGAAATACTGACCTTTACGTTAAAAATCTGATTATAACACTTTATCTCCCTTCCCACAGCTCTTTAGGGACCACAATGAAATCACAGCACCATTCTATTCTCAGTCCTCATGAGGTGTTTTGCATTTTGCAGGTTGCCATGATGGCAAGAAGGAGGTAGGCACTGAGCCACTATACCATCAGTACTATTCTGTTTCATACAGGGTGCAGGGAGAAACCAGTTGAAATAGGAACACACTTAGCTGCAACCAGTTTGACATGCTACCTACGGGGAAGTAACTACAGGATCAACAAACATGCACACGCACACACACACACACACACACACACACACACACCACAGACAAAGTTGCTCATATAGACACTTAGGCTCTGATAGGGAAACAAATACAGTTGCATACAGGAAAAAGAAAAAAAAAAGGGTGGCGCTGCTCTTGTGGCGACGCACTCTCCCCGGGGAGAGCAGCCCGAATTTCACGGAGAGAAATCTGCCATGACTTAAAGTGGTATGAAATGAAATCTGAGCGCTTTGATTTGTTGCTTTACAAGATTCAGCGCTATATAAATTCCATACATTATTATTATTATTATTAAAACACTAACATGACTGTGACATATGTTTTGGGTTGTTCTGTGTTATACAATACAGTCTATTGAAGGAATTGTCTTGAGTATAATTCACATGATTCATGAAATGGTTTTTGTGTGTGCTTTTTTCACATTATATGCATAGAAGAACAAAGAGATGAAAGTGGAAAATATTGACCATAACAAAGGAGCAGTGATGAACAAGAAAATAAAGTCATGGATGTGACTGGTGTATCTAGGAAGACAGAACAAAACAAAAATGAAAAGACAAACTCGGGACATCATACAGACACAAGCCGGTGTACAGAGACAAACACGCTCTTACATAAATATCGCTGTGGGATTATGTGATGGGCATACCACTTAACAGTTGTGTGTGTGTGTGTGTGTGTGTATGCACTCCCCTCCCTTTTTTTCTCTGTAGGCCTACATGCATGTATGTTGTGTATGTGTGTGTGCATGTATGTCTTCAGTTTAATTTCTATTCACATAAGTGATATTAGACAAAATGTGTGTGTGTGCGCATGCGTGTGCGTGTGTGTGCACACATGTATAAGTCAGAGTGTATGTACATGTGCATATCTTCATGCTATATGCTTGCATTCGTAAGTGCTTGCATGTATGCATTTTTTACACTTGGGCATGTTTGTACAGTCCATGTGTGGGCAAGAGCATGCACCGTACTGGACTGAAAGTTAAGTATACTCCATAGGTTTTTAAAAATCAATGACACAGCCAGAAATTTCTGACATTATTTCATGATACTACAAATCATCCAATATATCTCTCCATCACAATGTCACCGTCCTGCTCACCTCCCACTCTGTGGACGAAGACCTCAGTGACGTAGCTGTGATGCTGGCCAGCGGACTGTGGAGGGGGTGTGGTTGATGCGAGGATGGAGGTGTCTGAGAATGGAGGACAGGGACAGCCACCATCTGCTGCTGCTGCCTGATGCTGTACAGCGTGCTGGGGTCTGGGGGGGAGGTGGTGGTGGTCGTCATGCACCTCTTTGTGGATGGTCCTGTACGTCGTGTATGTGGTGCTGGCACCAGGTGCCATGTGTGTCGGGGAGCGAGCGCGGGGAGAGAGAGGGGGGGTGGACTGTGAGGAGGGGGCGTGCTGGGCCTGCAGGTTCATCCTCTGCTCTCGGTCGTAGATGGTGTCTGAGTACTGCCGCACCAGGGGGCGGCTCACTGGCGGCGGTGGCGCCACCTGCCACCCGCTGCCGCTGCTGCTGCTCTGTGACCTTGACCTCATGTAGTCCTTGCTACTGGTGCGCACTGGAGGTTGCACGGGAGGAGTGGATGCCGGCTGTACCGACCGCTGCATGGTGGGGGAGGGAGGGGGTTTGGTGCTTGACCTCTCCCCACCCCCGCTAAAATGACTTTCCACATACTGTGACTGTGACTGTGAAAATGTGTTGAAGTGACCCGTCTCACCCCCAAACTCCCGAGGGGGTGGGGCGTGAGTGACGGGTGCAGAGAGAGGTCCGTTGTGCGTGGGGGGCTGGCGGTACGTGCTCATGACTGCCTGCTCTTCAGCCTCACTGTGCGCTCGCTGCTTGAAGTAGCGGTTCTGAGCCTGCCTCAGCTCACTCACCAGCTGCTTCTCCTGCTCAGTCCTGCCACTGGCGTCGCGCCCTTCTCGCATGCGCTGCAGCTTCTGCTGCTGCTGCTGCAGCCACGACATCTGATCACTGTCCATGGTGTTGTAGTGCTGGCTGTCTGAGGTATTGAAGCGATTTTCGTAATCGGCACGGTATGGCAGAGTCTGGGTCCGACTGGGCGGACTCTGCTGGAGCCCTGTCACATGATCAGTCCTGCCCATGTCACGCTCCAGCGACTGGAAAGCATGCGATCTGTCTGTCTGTGATGGAGAAGTAGGAGTGTAAGTGAAAGCACCTTTCGGCACCCGACTTTTCTCTGAATCTGGGAGCTCCCCTCCCATAGAATATTTCTGTCTCTCTTCAAACGGTCCTGGCGCCTTATAGCTGACGTCTGCCCTCTGGACAAACACGGCGTCAGCAGGCGGGCTTCGCACCGCTCCACCGTCTGTGCTGGAAAAGCTGGAGTACGCATGCGTCGCTGTCGACATGCTTTGGCCTCCGCCCTGCTGCTGGGGACTCGTGGGACTCAGCGGACTGCGGGGTCCTGATGGACTGCGGGGACTTTTTGGACTTGTAACCACCACCTGGTCACTGAGCAAGTCACTCAGCAGCTCGTCCAGCTGGAAGCGTTCGTCCAGAGTTGGGGCGGGCACCTGCTGCCGTGCGTGGGGAGGTAGCGAGTTGAAGTTCACCTGGTCCTCTGCCACAGACCCCCCAGCGCTGCGGGACAACGTGTTGCTGCTGTTGTTGACGTTAGTGCGTGACGTGTTCACCTGAGAGGAGTAACCTGAAGATGCTGGTTCTACCTGTGGTTGATGAGACCCGTAGCTCGTGTCTCTGGGACCAGCGTAACCTGCACGCAGCAGACACACAGGCTGCATCAGATCCCTGAAGGTGACAGCCAAACCATGGCCTTCACCCACAACCCCACCTAACTACTGATGTCTAGTCTACAGGCAAGGGTATTGGCAGTTTTACATCAAGATCCGATAAAATGCTAACAAATTAAATAAAAAAGCAACTACAAAAGCAAAGCCATGCCCATGAAAGCATGTATTCTTAACAGATAAGTATTTATGCTTTGTTTTTCTTCAACAATTAGTACATATTGAAGCTTAACTAATGTATTACCATATGCTTGTACACACAAACACACTCAAACACAATCGCACACATGCATCCACGCACACATGCACACCTAACACACACACAAACAACAATCATATTTTGTTAAAACAAGATAAGGCCATAAATACTTATTGTTTTCAAAAGAATAGATCTATCATTTCTATGATCTTCATTTCTTCTTTAAGTTTCCTGTTAAGCTAAATACAGTTAACTGGTAATCAACAAAAAGCTTATAAAATACTGTGTTCAACACACATATACACACACCCACCCACACCCACACCCCACACAAAGACACACACACATGCACCTACACACACAGAGATATTTATATAGTCCTTATCACTGGATTTGTTGTGTCTTTTTTAACGACTCTTGTATGAACAAACTAGTAAGGCAGACAGCTCCACTAAGGATCTTTTGATGCCATCAGGCAGAAACACTTCCAGAATTACTGAACATAAATGATGTGAGAGTAGGCCTTAGATAAGATTTCAGTTGACAGTTCTTGATGCAGATTTCTGAAATATCCTAATGGTTACACACACTTCTTTGCCTCAACTACTACTTATTTCTCAACTAAATATCATAATGTTAGTAGACTACTTTCTTCTAGCAGAGTCTTATGTTAATTCTCATCAGCCATTACCTCCACCACACATATATTTTTAAGATGACAACAATCAGGAAGTCAAATTTGAGAGTTTTTTTTTGTTTTGCATGTCTAACCAATCTCTATAACTTTGAGCTTGTTAAGTCTTCCATGAAGGGGGTTAGCGGCCTGAGCATAGCAACTGACAGAACTGTTTGGACATTTAGGGGTCAGGTTGAGACTTATTGCCAGCTGAAATGGGAAGGAATGGTCTTGATACATGTAAAAAAAAGTATGAACACTCAGTATAATGATTTCTGAAAATGGAAAATTGTATCTGTTAGAACAAGACAGTAGACCTGTCTGTGCCACGATTTTATGTTTAATGTTCTCCACAGTCTGAAACAATATTGCATACACTTTGGTTGTATCTTTGTAGCAGCTTTTGCAGCCCTCCATACTCTTTTGAAAACCAAAAACACACCTCCCCCCCACCAAAAAAAAAAAGAAGTTACTTCTTAATCTGTTCCTTGAGATAAGGTTGTTTTCTTCCTGCCAACATCCTGCCAGTTCTCTTTTGAAGCTCACACATTCAGCGAAGCAGAAGCTTCTAAGCAACCACTTGACATTAAAGCAGACATTGTGAAATACATATTTTTCAAAAAATCAAAAAAACAAACGAGACCATGCAATTTAATCAACAACAAAACAAGGGAAATTTTCATCAAAGAATCTGGGCTAAACAAGATGCAGAAAAAAAAAGCAGGCGGCAGCAAAACCAAAATATTATGCAACACTGATGCCGGCAGCACCTGAGTCCACACTGGAAGTGGCAGAGCCGTTGGGAAGGTGGGAAGGTCCGTTATGCGGCAAGGCAGTTGTCTCCCCTTCTGTCTTGGGCTGCTTGTTGACGGTGGCGTACAGACTGCCGTCCTTTGGCCCCTGTGTGTGCTGCACTGGCACCGGCACTGCGCTGGCTACACTCCTGGTCTGTGAGGAAACCCCATTCACTGCCGGAGTCCTGTTGGCATTCTCTGTAAAGGGGAAGGACCGCAAGGTGCCACATTCAGGGAGAGCAGGATAGCAGCAGAGCCAAGCGAAAAGACTCAACAGAATTCAAATAAAAAAGGAAAGGAAAAACGAGACGAAAAGGAAACACTTTTTAAAAGCATGAAACCGCAATGCAGGTGTTGCGTCAAGTGAGTAAATTGAATTAAAAAAAAAAAAATTCAGCATTAACGAAGATATGCAAACTGATATTTGTAATCACATCTATTGTAACCATTGATTTATGAATTTTAGGCTTTAAAAAAAAAATTGCAACAAGTCTGATATAGAGTTGCTTTGTGGAAAGTACACAACAAAAAGCTGATAAACAAAAAGTTTGCAAACTGTACAGCAAAGAAAACAATTTACATATATCAAATACACAACAACCAATTAACCCCTTTCCCTACAGGTAACCAACCATATTCTAACCCTTCCCTCTGTATCACCCATTACTGGGTTACAAAAGCATACAAATGTGCACAGTGCACATGTACTGGTAAAGAGGGGTTCTCTCCCTTAAGGTAGGGATAGTGTTAAAAGGATCATGTAAATAGGCTTAATTTGTGACATAATAACACATCAGCCAAAAGTGTTTTTACTGTATTTCCACACTACTCAGAATTATTATAAAGGGAAGTAGTCATAAGGAAGAAAACTTACATAAATAAATACCTTAGCACTAGGATTATTTCCCTTGAACCAATTACTTCAATCTCCTTGTCAACTCGTATACCATTTTTTTAAAAACAAGAGTAAGCTACATTAAAGAGATCTTGAGACAGCAATTAAACATACACACACACAGAAGTGCAAAAACGAACAAACTTTTTCTTAACATGTTTCCTGTTTTTAAAATTGAGTTAAGTAACATCTGACTTGACTTTCACCATCTGAGACTTTTTTTTGGTTATTGTTGTTGTTACTGCTGTTTGAGACTTTTTATTTTTAAAGATTTAGAACTGTAGACAGCCAAACTGTCCCCCAGCCCTAAAAAAAAGATAGAGAGAGAGAGGGAGAGAGAGGAAAAAGATCTAGATTATAAAAATTAAAATGGAATACTAGAGACTATAGATACTATACAATTAAGAATGTTTTACCATAAACAAATAACCATGCATAATAAACTACTACCATTACATATGTCATGCATATATGTGTGCATTTGTAATGATGAAACAAATGAAAAAACATCATGAAAAAGATATGTGAGAAAACAGTAAATCACATTAAGAGCAAAATGCAGACTATATGGCATTGAGCTACAATGTGTTGGATAGTTCTTACCTGAAACTTTCCCCCCATCCATGAGACCATGAGTGGTGGTCTGGGTGCTTGTCCTTTCAGTTGAGATGATAAACTAAGATAATTATGGTGTGCAACATACATTTAGCACATGTTAAAGAACCCACAGCAACAAGAGAGGTGTCCCTGGAAAAATTCTGAAGTAAAAAGCTATTCTGATAGGGAAGCAAATATATATGCAGACAAAAAGAGAAAAACAAAAAAGAACGGGTGGCAATGCTCTTGAGGTGACATGCTCTCCCAAGGGAAAGCAGCCTGAATTTCATGTGGAGAAATTTGCCTTCACTTGAAATGGTATACAGTTTTGCTGTTCATGATGAAATTACATCAGGCAGACAGTAAATCAGGAATTGAAAGGAGGAGAGAGAGAGAGCGAGACAGAGAGAGACTGACTGACAGACAGTTAGACAGATAGTCAGACAGACAGACAGGAGACAGAGACAGAGAGCCAGAGACAGACATAGAGATGGAGAGAGATGGAGAGAGACAGAAAGAGACAGCCAGACAGCCAGAGACATGCACATACTGAGGGAGACAGAGAGCACTGAGACACTAAAGCCAGTGAAAGACAGAAGCAGAGAATACCATGCAGAGAGAGGGGGAAACAAAGATAGCAATATAGGAGACATGGATAACTGACAGAGAGAGAGAGAGAGAGAGAGAGAGAGAGAGAGAGAGAGAGTGAGAGACAGACAGACAGACAGACAGAGACTGAGAGACAGAAAGACAGACAGAGGTAGAGAAATGAGAATGAAAAAGAAATGAAAGGGACAGAGAAAAGAAAAAAGATAGATGGAGCAGAGGAAACCATTTCAGAGCTGAAAGGGAAAAAAATGAAACTGATACATGCGTGCACACTCTTCTGCTGTGATTAGCCTTTTAACAATTTAAAAAAGTCATGACATAAAACTGTCCAAGCAAAAAACAGAGCAATCCTCAGTCACCATTTTCAAGGGAATACTTACTCTCCAAGCCTTGCGCTGCTAAAGCTTTGTAAAAGTTTTCGTAGGAATCGGAACGTGTGATGTTTTCCTCGTTGTCATCCACTGGCACCGTCACATCAGACTTGAATCCAGACACTGGAATGAATGGTCACGGATGTTGACAAACATGAACCAGTATTAACTGAATACATGGAGTAAACTCGGCATGATTGTATGCAGTTATTGACCCTTCTTTTTCATCTTTTCTTCCTGGTTCCTTGGCTAGTTCTAAGGTTCACCGATGGTGAGATTTTGCGTATGCGACTGTTTTTGCCCACTATGAAGATAGCTGCATTCCGATTTTGGGGGTGTATACTGGATATGTTCGTGTTTTTGTAACCTACTCAGCACTGACATGCAATATGGGATCTTTAGCGTGCACGTTTGATCTTCTGCATGAAGGGAATTAAGACACTGGCAGGTCTGCACTTGAAGTTGACCTGGGAGATCATAAAAATCCCCACCCTTAATTCACCAGACTTCTCAGAGATGTAAACCCACGACTTGAAGGACCCATGGAATTGAAGTCAAACAGTCTGAACCACTCAGCTATAGTGTCCATTAATCAACTGACACTCTAAAGATGGTGCCAGCTTAGAGATGGCAATCATGGCAATGCTGGTCCAACTACTTCTCTTTGATGCATGGCAGACATTACT
Organism: Rapana venosa; assembly: GCA_028751875.1. Taxonomy (NCBI): domain Eukaryota; kingdom Metazoa; phylum Mollusca; class Gastropoda; order Neogastropoda; family Muricidae; genus Rapana; species Rapana venosa. Next base: position 25,653,218 of record CM054134.1, on the reverse strand, counting down.
GCTTGACATTCAGTACCACTGAACAGTTTCAGATCTGGTCACAGCCACTATCACTACAAACTTCAATCACATAACAGAAAACATATCGGCCAACCAGACTCACTGAAAATTAAATCAACTCTAAACTGAGGGGAAACAATTCAATCCACTCCTATTGTTCATAGCCCCGCCGACCACAGAGGCTGTCATCATGTTAGAATTCAAAACCTCAGACTAAAACTGTGCTACCTGTACTAAAACTGTGTTATGCATATAAAGATGTAAAAACATGTGATTAAAACCAACTTTTTATGGCATTCCTGGTATCAGCGCCAACTGGAACCAAACGAAGACTAAAACATACAGCGACACACAAACATACTGACACTTGAGTCCTGCACTGTATGATTTTAATTTGTGCCTATACTTCCTAAATCATTTTGCAAGCTGACAAAAAGTAAACCGTAAAATAAAAACAACAATACACTGCAGTAGATATCCAGAAGAATCAC
>CM054134.1:25617727-25647727 GCA_028751875.1 Rapana venosa | reverse complement strand
TCCTCTCAAACGTTAACCCCCCCCCCCCCCCCCCCCTTCTCCCCCCTTCCTCATCACACGCGTCATCGACGTAGCGTATCAGTCAGTCCCAGTGCTGTTTATGCAAACTGAGACACCTTGGAGTTAAGATTATGTCCCCTCCCCCCCCAGTTTATGTTTTTTAAACAATGTTCAGGTTCTATTTCTTATCTTAAAACTGATGTCTAGTTTTGAACATGGACTGATCATTATTTGGTAAGATCGGTCTCCCCCCCCCACACCCCCCCCCCCATATAAATAAGACCTAGTACAGGATCCTAGTTAAAATACAACAGCCTATAAAAGAAAACGTTGTTATCTGCATCAAATCATCATCTTTCGATGAGACGATAAACCGAGTCCCTTGTGTTGCACATAATATTAGCGCACGTAAAAGAACCCACGCGCAAGAGAGTGTCCCATGCAAAATCCGTAAAAAACACCACCCTGATAGGGCAAACAAAAAGTGCAGACAAGAAAAAAAAAAAAAAAAGGTGCGCTGCTCTTGTGGCACGCGCTCTCCCCGGTATAGGCCCGAATTTTCATGCAGAGAAAATCTGCTGTGACTTAAGTGTATCAAAAAAAAAACTTAATTTTTTTTTTAGCATCCTTCCCATTGCAGCAGACTATATGAATAACATCCCCCCTAACACCCCCCTCTCCACGCCGCCCCCCAAGAAAACCCAACAACAACCACCAAAAATAAAAACCCCACCCCCCAAAAAAAACAACAACAACAACAACAAAGAAGAGAAAACCACCAACAAAAAAGCAACCCCCTTTTCCCCTGCCCTTTTCTTATGTTGTCTTGTTTGGGTCTTGTTTATGCAGTTTTGCTTCTCTGCCGATGCCTCTGAAGTCTTGCACTCACAAACTAATGATGGCTGTCTAGGCGGGCTGACCGAGTTGTCTTTCACCGCCTTTCTCCATCTCCCGGCGTGCCTGCTCTGCTTATCTACATTATTCACGCACGACCTTCCATGACTTAGCCCCTGCCGATTCATAATAATGGCACGTGCCACCAATTATGTGTATCACACGCCCACGCATGCATGCACGCATACAGCTTTAATGTAGTGAGCCCATCACTACCTGTGTAAGCGTGTGTGGCACGGCTCTGTGTGTGGCAGGGAGATTCCTACAGAACCATCAGCAAGTCATTGCTGTCTCTTTCTCTTTTGTTACGCCCCTTCCTCCTCAAAACACACACACACACACACACACACACACACAGAGAGAGAGAGAGAGAGAGAGAGAGAGAGAGAGAGAGAGAGAGAGAGAGAGAGAGAGAGACTGCACTAAACGAACCAGCACACTTGGGCTTGTCAGTGTTGTTGAACATTGCCACGATGAAAGCCTGGCTCTCAAAGTGGACTGTTGAAAGAACGGCACGCAAGAAGCAACAAGTACAGACATACAGGAAAAACAGGAAGAAGTAGAAGAAAAGAGAAGAAGAAGAAGCAGAAGAAGAAGAAGAAGAAGAAGAAGAGAGAGAGAGAGAAGAGAGAGAGAGAGAGAGAGAGAGAGAGAGAAGAGAGAGAGAGAGAGAGAGAGACCAAAGCGGATAGAAGATGTGGGCGGAAAGAGCAATGAACAACATTAGAGTTGAGTGGAGAGATGGGGAAAGGGAAGGAAGGAGGTAAGGAATGGGGGTAGGCGGGAGAGAATCCACTCACCCACCCAATCCCTTCCACATCAAAATAGATATGGTTTATGGGCATGTTCTTCAGAAGAGGGATCTCTGCTGATGCTAAAAAGAGAAAGGCATCCGGCATCTCGGAAGCACGGGGCTTTTGTTCAACCTGACTTCAACCGAGGCAGATTTTGTATTTGTTTTGGTTTTGTCTTGCTGTTAACTTCATTCCATAGCATCTTGATTTTGGTAGTCTGGGAGCTAAGCGATTCTATTCTGATGAGATTTTTTATTTTAAATTTTATTTTATTCTATTCTTTTTATATCGATAGCGATGGTACATTGAGGTAGTTCTTGAGTGGGTAAGACAGGGGTTGTAGTGGACTCTGTGTGTGTGTGTGTGCGCGCGCGCGCGCGCGTGCTGCGCGCAAGCAGGGGCGTAGTGGGGTAAGGGGGTGGGGTGGGGGGTAAGGTAAGTAATTATATCACAGTCAAACTTAGAGGGGACTAATAACACTATCTGCAAGGTGATCTGAAAATATGTTCCTGTCGTCAATTTTAAAAATAACATTGATAAGTAACCACAAACATTTCTAACGCCTGAATACACCCACCTGGTATCTTGACATTGTAACAGTCTACCCACGCACACTGAAGAAAACAAGTCTTGTTTTTGTTGTGTTTTTCTTTCTTTTAAGATAAACGTATTATTTTTTTTCTGGAGAGAGAGAGAGAGAGAGAGAGAGAGAGAGAGAGAGAGAGAGAGAGAGAGAGAGAGAGAGAGAGAAGGGGGTTGGGGGGGGGGGTGAGGTAGATATTGTGGGAAAGAGCTAAAGGTGACTGCCTTGCCGTGATAAGCTGCAGTCTATAACTTTGCCCCCACATGGCAACATTTACAGCAAGCCTCTCGGCCGATATATTGTCACATTTTCAACCCCTCGACTATCTGCTGCCCGAGATACACACCCGCTGTGTGTCCCCCTTATCATCAGCCCTGACGATGGTGATGGACATAAACACTACAGTGCAGTCACGACGCCAGATAGCGTAACCTTCCGCCTATTCTGGAACGACCTCCCCGACACATAACTTTACCTGCAGAGGGACTACTCCCCCACAGAAAAACAACAACCCCAACCCCTTACAGGAACAGAAGCGGGAAGGAGGGACTTTATTTGGAGCGATATCGGTTCTGGTTGAAACCCCTCACCTCGCAGCATCAAAGTTTGGTATCTGGTTGTCAGTGTTCTGCTGACAGATTTATGATGGCTGGCCGTAACGTTATTCAGGCTGGTGGCGGTAGGGGGGGTTGGTTGGTTGTAGGATCTCTTCTCTGAACTATCTTTCGGTGGTGTAAGGGTTAACTGTACGACAAAGTCGCCGCTTGGTATCTTAAGTAACCATGCCGCGCGCAGTCACGGGATATTTCATCGACAAATGATTGTTTTCCCTCCTCTTACCGAGTGAGCATGCAATAGTCACGTTATCGTTTTAAAGGAACCATTCCCCCCATTCTCTCTGCCATTGGGTCATTGCAAGGTTGAACTTGCTCAGTGACATAGCTGTTCGATTTTCCTTTACGTATTCGTCGTTCTAATTGCTCGAAAAAATAAGACGATCTTAATAACACTGTTGAGGTATTCCTGGGGAACAGTTGACCCAGTAAATCTGTAACGGTGCCAGATCAGATACATGACAGCATCCTCTAACTGTATGTAACCCATGTTTGGTTTTGCTGGTTTCCGGACAATATGCCACCCAGTCATTTGCAAAATGGTTCAATATGTCTTCGCCTCCCAAAACAACAGTTGGCGACAACAAACAATCCCCCCCCCCCCCCCCCCCAACCAAAAAACAACAACAAAAAACACCACACACACAAAACCCCTAAAATCCCCCCCCCCCCCCCCCCCAAACAAAGACACACACACATTATAATATATATATATATATAATATATATATATATATATATATATATATATATATATCCCTTCCTATCTATTCTGTATAAACATACGTTTTTTACTATTTAAAAGAAAGGATTTCACTGGAAGATCCCTCCACAGACTATCAACAAGAGCAGCACATCAGTCACAGAGACTAGACCTCAGACACACCACACCAGTCATGACGATGCTGACATTTACACGTTATCACTGGCGTCACGTGACGGCAGTGACCCCATGAAGCATCATCACCCCCATCACGGTGACAGGCTGATGCGTCACTTCCGGTGACCTATATTACTTTACACCGCCACCCTGAAAAGGCCTCGCCTTGATGACAGAGGGGAGACCTGACCCTCTGGGTCGTCATCACTGACCTCGGGTCGGTCTGACAAAGCGCGTCATCGGCTAACTGCTGAAAATGGGCGCTGAGTGTGTAGATGAAGCAAGGTTGTGTGTATGTGTGTGTGTGTGTGTGTATGTGTGTGTGTGTAAGTGTGTGTGTGTATGTGTGTGTGTGTAAGTGTGTGTGTGTGTGTAAGTGTGTGTGTAAGTGTGTGTGTGTGAGTGTTTGTTGTGTGTGTGTGTGTGTGTGTGTGTGTGTGTGTTGTGTGTGTGTGTGTGTAAGTGTGTGTGTGTGAGTGTTTTGTTGTGTGTGTGTGTGTGTGTTGTGTGTATGTGTGTGTGTGTGTTGTGTGTGTGCAAGTGTGTGTGGGTGTGAGTGTGTGTGTTGTGTGTGTGTGTGTGTGTGTTGTGTGTGGTGAGTGTGTATGTGCATTTATGCATTTTCAAAGGACGGAGCTGAATATTTATTCAACCATTTGCAATTGCAAAAATACTTTTCAAAAACATCTTAACTTTCTTGTGTGTCATTGAAATCGTTGATAAGTTCGTCATCATTAAGTTCTTAAGGCAAGAACCTTGACGTCTTCGACATTTGTTGCTGATCTTGATGTTGCTTGCTTTTTTTGTTTGTTTCATTGAAACAACTCACTGAAACACTTATCGATGTGTCATAAGCTTTTAACTCGCAGATCAGCTTCACTTTTTACTTTTGATCAAATGCCTTAGCCTGTTTACAGTATGTGAAGATGAAAATAAAAATAAAAACTTTTACGATGCGAGATACACGTCTCTTCAATGTGAAGCCAAAGTTAAACTTTCCAGATATGAAATACTTCGTCACCTTTTTCCAATTTCACAACGGTAAGGAATAGCAGGGGTAGGTTGTTCAACGAGTATGGCATGCATCTTACACATGCAGCTGACTTGCGTGGCTTCTCTGTTTATTTTTGCCAGTGTGTGCGTTCGTCATGCGGTTACCTTTTACTATTTGCGTAATCGGCACAGACAGATAGATAGAGGTCTGACATTTCTCTTGCTGCAGAACAACCCAAGTCAGAGCAGATGGGAAGGAGGGGCAGGCAATGCGAGGCTAGTATAGGGACTGACTTCCACACACACACACCACACACACGGATGTCAAGCGGTGGATCATACGATGCTGATGTTGCTAGTAGCGCGTGTGTTGGCATTGTGAGTTTGCTTCCTCTGACGCCTCTTCTTCTTGATCATTATCCTTTCCCTCCCACCTCACCTTTCTTTCTCTCGGGAGATGGAAAAGAAACAGGTGAGCAAACAGAAAGGAAACGATGGGGAGGTGGGTGGGGGGGGGGGGGGGGGGGGGGGGGGGTAGGGAGTTCGGGAGTTGGGGAGGAAAGCACAAACCAAAGGACACCTAACTTTGAAAATTGCACATAGCTATACCTGAGCAAAAAACTTAACCAACTCGCAGAAAAACTACACAGGGAGAAGAAAGAAGAAAAAAGACATTCCTCTCGCAATACTCCTCCACAGAGTTTCTTGCGGAGGGGGTGTGGGTAGGGGATGGATGGGGGGGGGGGGGGGGGGGGGGGGGGGGGGGGGGGGGGAGAGAAACGGTACTGTCTGTACAAACAGTAGGATACCATCACCCCAAGTGCCACAGAGGCCAATACAAAGTTGACTAACGGTACCAAATGGAGCGGAGCGGAGCCCAGACCCCCCCACTCCCCCCCTTCCCCTCTTCCTCCTTTCAGGTAAACTGCGAAATAGCAAAGATCGCCTTCTATCAACGTTACTCACTCACTGCCACAGGTGTAGCGGGGGAAAAGAGGCGCAATTCATTATTCAGACTTCTGCAGGCTGGTTGCCAGCGTCTTTCCCCGAAATTCCTTTCTGTATCATGTATGTATTATACACGTGTGAATGGCGTTTTGCGTGTGTGTAGGAGTCTTTTCTTTCTTGGGTTTTTTTTCTCTTTAGCTTCTTATCTTTTTCTTGTTGTTTTTTTTCTTCTCTTTTAAACTTCCCGTTACCTTTTCTTTCTGTCTTTTCTTAGTTTTCCTTTCTTTTGTTGGTTTGTTCTTTTTTGCCCCCTTTCTTTCTTTCTTTCGCCTCTCTCTGTATCTGCAGGTGAAAATCATATTTACAAGAACATGAATTGCACATTACAAGTATACCGGCTGTTCTTCTGTTAGTTTTCCTTTTATAACTTTCTTTTTTGTCCTTCCTTCCAGCCTTACTTCTTTTTATGTTAACTCCTTCAAACTTTTTTGTTTTTGGTTTAGTCCATCTTTCTTTTCTTTTCCGTCCATCCTCTCTCTTTCTTTGTTCTTTCTGATTTCTTGTTTTGTAAGCTGGTCAGGGTTGGCTGGCATAGAGCCGAAAATAGAATAGATGTGAAGTTCGCAGAGCAAGGCACTGTATGTATGTATGTATGTATGTATGTATGTACGTGTGTATGTGTGTTTGCATGCTTTTAAAAATCTGGTTTTGACTATTGCAATTTTTATTTCATAGATTTGGTCTGCAGCCTACCATGTTTTGTAATATCTGTTTGATTAAACTATTGATTGTTTGTTATTGGTTGCACGACTATGTAAGAATAGATTGAACGAACGCGCTTTGATTTGTCTTTGCAAGACATAGCGCTATATAAATTCCATTCATTATGATGATGTTGATGATGATGGTGTATGCATGTATGTATGTATGTATGTATGTATGTATGTATGTATGTATGTACGCATGTATGTATGTATGTATGTATGTATGTATGTATGTATGTATGTATGTATGTACGTATGTATGTATGTACGTACACTGACTGCAAAGTACACTGCTGACTGCCGCTAACTGTTGGCATTCCCATATTGCTGCTGTAGGAGGTACAGCAGCAGGGCACCGGGCAAACAGATGGTCCCTGGCAGAGATTGGCATTACCTGGCCGGGCAGTGGTGCGTGCGTGCGTGTGTATGTGCGCGCGCGCGCGTGTGTGTATATGTGTGTGCGTATGCGTGTGTGTGTGCGTGTGTGTATGTGTGTGTGTATGTGTGTGCGCGCGTGTGAGTGAGTGTGTGTGTGTGTCGCTCCTCCAAAAATACCATGGCAGGTAAGACCTCTTCTGCTTCTGTTTCTGACTGATCAAGTGTTTCCAAAGGCTAACTGCTAGCAATGAGGTGACATTCCACCCACTGGCATACTAACATTTTCCTTTTTTTGGTGGGGGGGGGGGGGGGGGGAGGGGGAAGATAGGGGGAGAAGAACTGAGAGAAAGAGGGAGAGAAAGAGCGGGGAAGAGGGGAGAGGGAGAGAGAGAGAGAGAGCTAGCCAGCCCGCCATCCAAACAGACAGACAGAGACAGAGAGACGGTAACCAGAGAGAGAGGGGAGGGGGGGGGGGGTGGGGGGGGGGGGGGGGGGGAGATGCAGAGAGAGAGAGAGAGAGAGAGAGAGGAGAGAGAGAGAGAGAGAGAGAGAGAGACAGATAGACAGACAGATAGACAAACAGACAACAGACTGAAACAGATGGACAGACAGACACAGAGACAAACCGACAGACAGAGGCAAAGTAGAGAATGAAAAGCAGAAAAAACTTACAAAAGAGAGAGAGAGAAGAGAGAGAGAGAGAGAGAGAGAGAGAGAGAGAGAGAGAAGAGAGAGAGGAGAAGAGAGGGGAGAAAAGAGGGAGAGAAAGAGAAAGAGAGAAAGAAGAGAGAGGAGAGAGAGGAGAGAGAGAGGAGAGAGAGAGAGGAGAGAGAAGAGAAACACAAAATACAGAAATAGCAAGAAATTGATTTACCTGTTATCAAGTTACCTGTTAGCGACAGTGGGCAGCCAGTAACAACACCTGTCTCACAAGGACATCCACAATTCCCCTCTACTCTCTCACACACACACAACTCAAAAACTAAAACCTCGAAACAACCGACCGAAAAAAAAACAACCCAACCTCACACACCTAAACTCGAAAACACAACAACGACTACTAGACTACCATCCAAATTTCCTCCTCCGACAACACCACACACACACACACACAGAGCCAAAAAATAAAATCCTTCACCACAAAACCTCAACGCAAGCAAGCTTGCAAGCAAAGACACAGACCACAGACACGAGAGAGCGAAACCTGAAAAACACCTTACTTCTGAGGAGGATGCTACTCTACCGGCACTCCCTCCCTTCCCCAACCAGCCTTTCAGCCTTTAGCTCCGGCCACCGAACCGACCGACACACACAGGCAGGCATACAGGTAGTTTTCAGAAATACCTAAAAGCGGCACACTACTCCCCCCCTCCCCCCCCCCCCCACCCCCCCCCCCCCCCCCCCCCACCTCCCTCTTCTCCCCCACCTCCCTACTCCTCCTCCCCCTCTCTATTTCTATCTCTTGTGTGTCTTCTGCTTCTCTCTTCTCTCTCTGTGTCTCTGTCTCTCTCTGTCGTCTGCTTCTCTCTCTCTGTCTCTGTCTGACTGTCTGTTTCTGTCTTTTTTCTCTCTCTCTCTCTCTTCTCTCTCTCTCTCTCTCTCTCTCTCTCTTCTCTGCTTCTCTCTCTTTCTCTCTCTCTGTCCTCTGCTTCTCTCTTCTCTGCCCTTCTTCTCTGTCCCCCCCCCTCTCTCTCTCTCTCTCTGTCCCTCTGCTTCTCTCACTCTGTCTCTCTCTCCCTCTGCTTCTCTCTCTCTGTCTCTGTCTGTCTCTCTCTTTCTCTCTCTCTCTTTGTCCGCGGTTTCTCTCTGTCTCTGTGGAAGGGATGGAAAAAATGGCTGCTGCTAGGGTGCTGCTACAAGCCAGATGCGGAAGAGACCGGAGTAAAGAAGCAGAGATGGAGAGAGAGAGAGGAGAAAGAGAGAGAGAGAGAGGGGGGGGAGAGAGGGAGAGAGAGAGGAGGGGGTTAAAGGGGAGAGAAGATGGGGGGGGGGGGGTAGAGGGAGAGAGAGGGGGGAGAGGGGAGAGAAAAGGAGGGTAGAGGAGAGAGCGAGAGACAAGAAAAGAGTTGAGAGAGACAGAGAGAGACGAGAACAGAGCATGAGAGGCAGAACACAGAGAGAGAGAGAGATGAGAGAGAGAGAGAGAGAGAGAGAGAGAGAGAAGAAGAGAGAGACAGACAGAGACAGAGAGAGAGAGAGACACACACACACACAACACGCACACGAGCCTCCTCGCAGGCCAAACGGAATGCCTAGCAGATAATATGCTGGCTCTGAAAAAAGAACTCGGCTGGCAGAAGTAATTTTCTGAAGCCGGCCCTCCCTATCAGGGCTACTAGCTGGCATCCTTCTTCCTCTTTTCTTCTTCTTCCTTTTTTACCTTCGGGGGCTGATAAAAGCGGGATAAACAGCGGTGCATGAAGTAAACAGACATTGCACTGTGAAATTGGTTGGCTAGGACTACTAGCATATACACGAAAGTGGTGGCCCTGAAAACGCCCTTCTGTCTGTCTTTGTGGGGGTCGGTCTGTCTTGTCTGCCTGTCTCACACACACACACACAACCACACAACCACACACACCACACACACCAACACACCACACAACACGTACGTTTCACACACACACTTACCGTACCCCACTTGCTTGCTTGCTTACTTTTACTTCTGTTTCAATACCACATTCGCTCCTTTTAGTTTCTTCTACAAAGTCTCTACCAACCCTATACTATAACGGTAGTACTTCTTTAAATATACAAAAATGAATAAATAAAAACCAAAAACAGGAGAACGATTGAAAAACATAACAGAAGAAAGACGACACTAGCACACAAAGAAGCACACAAAAACCTACAGCAAAAAACCCCAACCCCAAACCAAACCAACCCAACCAAACCACACAACACACACACACACACACACACATACACACACAATGACAGTAAGGAAAAGAACTGATGAATAGGGGAGGGGGAGAGGACAGGGACCTTACTAAGATAACAAAAGAAACGGCAATAAAGAAGACAAAAGAAAAAACGCTAGCCACCGCCCTGTTATTAGTGTGGAAAAGATGTAGACGCTAAGTGCTCGCTACCTAAAGGCCCTTCAGTTGCTACAGTGAAAAGAGCCGGAGTACTGCCATTCACAGTTTGTTTACAGTATGTTGAATGTAGTTTGACTGACTGACTGTGTGTGTGTGTGTGTGCGCGCGGCGCGCGTGTGCGTGCGTGCGTGTGTGCATAAGCTGCATGTACGCGTGCGTGTATGTGTGCGCGTGCTCACGCGTGAATGTATGTGTATGTCAACAAGTTACAACGTGCATGCATGTCAACCTATATGAGCTGATATGCACGACTTAGTCTTAATACATATACAGACATGCACGTATATAATAGATCTGTGCAAAAGGTATGACTGCTGTTCACATCAAGGAACCCTATTTTTTGCTCTTTTTTTTTGTCTCCCACAAAATATCTCTTCCTACTATGCTAAGACAGTTTTCCGAGGTCGCTACAGCCTAGTGATTTCAATTAGAGGGTTGCGCGTGGAACTCGCGATCTGACAGCACAGGTTCAAGCCACGAGTCAGACGCCTGTTCCAAGGGATTTATTCCCTGGAGCTAACATCAGTACCAACTCCACTGCCCCCGAAAGTCCTTCGGCTAAGACAATAGACCGAGATCCAGTGTACGAACGTACGCACGTACGCAAGAACATCTATACGAACGTACGCAGAACATCTAAACCCCGTCCCGCAAAAGCCTTTAACGAGAGCAGGCCAGTGTGTGCCGGTAGGAACGGATGACAACTACTTAAAAAAAAAATGATGCACACTGGTGTCCCTTTAGACATCATCCCTGAAGTCGGGATGCGGCTACCTTACTGGCGGGCAAGCGGTCGAACTTGCAAAAATCCCACCATTGGTGAACTTTGGAGCTCTAGCCGAGGAACGCAAAAAAAAAAAGAAGCTCTTTTCCTTTCCAGCCGCCTCTCATACTCTACTTGGCTGATAACGGTGCTGATGCTCACTACATGACGACTTGATGATGTCACATGTGGAACTGGAGATAAGGACGGTGATGTTCATTCCAGTTTCCACGACCCAGGGTAACTTTTGCTGCTGGTGTCGTCGACCTCTCTCTCTCTGTCTGTCTGTCTGTCCTCTGTTTTTCTTTTTCTTTTCCCTCTCTTCATTCACTCTCACTCCTCTCTCTCTCTTCCCCCCCTCCCCCTCTTTTCTTTTCTCTCTCTCTCATTTCCCTTTTTCCCCCTCCCCCTCACTCACTCTCTCTTCTTCCCCCGTCTCATTAAAACCTATATTTGTGGCTCTGCACGTTTTTTTAATTTTAAATTTTTTCGGTTGTTCTTTTTCTAGTGCTTGAGTTTCTAAAAAGCAATGGAATTTAGATTTTTGGTTTTGGAAGATGATAAAAATATAACTCTGTGGGGTGTGTGTGTGTGTGTGAGAGAGAGAGAGAGAAGGGAGGGGAAGGAGAGAGAGAGAGAGCGGAGGGCCCGGGGAGAGGAAAGAAGCGAAAATCCTCCTTTATTTATTTTACAACAACTACTTTACGACACGACATACTGGCCAGGCCAGGCCAGCCACACCCGACGCTGTACCCGAATAAACACTTAGAGCGCAACTCCACAGTCTTACGAGACTCAAGGCTGCCAATACGTCTTGGTTCTCTGCTTTCTTTCTGATCAAAAGACAGAACTGACAAGGCTACCAGACTGTTTCGAAAGATACGATACAGCAGTATCACCAATATCGTTACGGAAGCTTGCTGTGGCCTAACCACTACAAATCCTAATGGAAACAGCGGACGGCTTCTAACACAACCTAAAATAGTGTAGGCCTAGGGCATATGACCACAAACTGTGCACATCCACTCTTTCAGCTGCATCCTCCACCCCTATCGCCCCTTCCCCCCCTCTATCCCAACACACACCACACACACACACACTCTTCACTGCATGTTCTCTTTTTCTCCATCCTACCTTCTTCACATATTCGTTACCATCCCATCCATCCAAGCCTTCTCTCAATTTGTTTCAAAGAAAAAAAAGAGGGGCAAAAAAGAAATCTGCTCATAGATTAATCCAACCTTATCATCAGCGGACATTTAAGTTTCAGGAGAGCACTCCACACTTCAGAGATAGGGCTTGAGGAGGGAGCAGAGAGAGATGTTTCATCGTCGAGGTCTGATGTTGCGTGTATTAAAGCAGGATACAGAGATACATAGGGAGGATACAGAGATAGATAGGCAGGATATAGAGATAGATATCTCCGAAGGTAGCACGCTTCACACTTAGAGATCAGGCTTGCGTAAGCTGTTCTAAAAACGGTAACGTTGATTCAGAACTGAAGCCGGTTGGATAGAAACAACCGATAAATCTTGTAGTAGAAAAATAGTCTAAAGGTAACCAACACACGTGTGTGTACGTTTGTGTTGCTCGCTCGCTCTCTCTCTCTCTCTCTCTCTCTCTCTCTCTCTCTCTCTCTCTTATCCATGAGAAAGACGGGAATATACTTATTCACTATAAAACAATTTAATTTAATTTAATTTTCTCTCAGACTCTCACACACACACCCCACCCCCATCACACACACAGAATACAACCCCCCGCCCCCCCCCCCACACACACACATATTCACTCACCCTCCCCCCCCCCCCGCCACCCACACACACACACACACACACACACACACACACACCACACACATTCTCTCTCTCTCTCTCTCTCTCTCTCCTCTCTCTCTCATCTCTCTCTCTCTCTCTCTCTCTCTCTCTCTCTCTCTCTCTCTCTCTCTAACCGACTTCTTCCACAGACACCTTGACAGAAGTCATATCCCTCCCAATCCACAATAATTACCGCTATCTCCCGCTACTACTACTCAGCTCGGATAGCATCGTCATTTCCACCTGTGCCCTCTCTCTATCCCGCTTCTCCCTCAGCTGACCCAATAACGCCTGTATTAGCCAGTGGCGGAGCCAAGTGACTGTGAGAAATTGCTATAGCAGCACACGCAGACAGACAGACAGACAGATAGACAGACAGACAGACAGACAGACAGACAGACAGGCAGGCAGATCGACAGACAGGCAGGCAGGCAGGCAGGCAGAGAAGTCGTTTGTGTGGTTTATAGCCCCGCCGACCACTGGAGGCCACACCCAGGTCAGAAATCAAGCTGTTACTGACACGAGATAAAGCGGTCACCTGAGCTTTTTTCGGAAATACATGTGTGTGTGTGTGTGTTGGGGGGTGGGTGTCACTGGATGTTAAGGAGGAGGGGGTGGGTGGGTGGGTGGACTGGAGAGAAGAATCATCGGATGTTAAGAAGTTATTGTATTAGGAGAAGGAAGGAAGGATAACAGAAACGAGATAATGGATAAACAAAGAGATGTGTAAAAAAACCAACCACACACACATGAAAACAAGGCAAAAAACGGGGGGGGGGGGGGGGGGGGAGGGGGCGGGGACAGAATGAAAAATTGAAATGTAAGAACAAAAATATATGACAGAGAGTGAGTGAGAGAGAGAGAAAAGAGAGAGACAGACAGACAGAGGCAGACAGACAGACAGAGACAATCAGAAAGAGTGACAGACTCAGAGACAGAGAGAACATGCAGACAGACAGGCAAGTAATCAGAAAAACAACAACAAGAACCAGCCCAAAACTGAAATGAAGATGAAAAAGGAAATTGGGGCAGAAAAACAAACTCGCTGGATGACAATGGGAGGAGGGGAAGGGGGGAGGGAAGGGCGAGGGAGGGGAACTCAGAGAGGAGGGAGAAAACAAAAGGGAGGAAAATAAGGACAATTGAAGTGAGAAAAAGAATGGGGATGTGAGGGGGGGGGGGGGGGAGGGGGGGGGGGGGAAGGGGGGTTGGGGGAAAACCGGGGGGGGGGGGGGGGGGGGGGCCCGCGGGGGCCGGGGGGGGGAGGGGGGGGTGGGGGGGGGAGGGGGGGGGGGAAAGGGGTGGGGGGGGAGGGGGGGGGGGGGGGGGGGGGGGGGGGGGGCGGGGGGGGGGGGGGGGGGGGAAAAAGGGGCGGGGGGGTGGTGGGAAAAAAAAAAGGGGGGGGGGGGGGGGGGGGAAAAAAAGGGGAATTAAATTGGAAAAAACACACATCAAATCCCCCCCCATCCCCCTTTTAACACCCCCCCCCCAAACACACACACACAACCCCACCAGACCACACACGCCCCGGGAAAAAAGAGGAAAAAACCACACACACACACAACCCCCCCAGACACACAAAAACCCGGGACCAAAGAAGGGAGAAAACACAAAGCAACACATAACCACACCGGCCCCCCCCCCCCCCCCCCCCCCCCCCCCCCCCCCCCCCCCCCCCACCCCCCCCCCCCCCCCCCCCCCCCCCCCCCCCCCCCCCCCCCCCCCCCCCCCCACACACACACCACAAAATAGAATAAAAAAAAACACCACTATAGACTGAATTTCCCAAAACAAATCTCCCCCCCCAACCTTTACCCCAACCCTCCCCCCCCCCACCCCCCCCAACACACACACACAAACCCCCCCCCCCCCCCCCCCCCCCCCACACACAAACACCCCCAAACAACACACACACACCACACCACTCCCAACAACAACCACACACCACTCCCAACAACAACACCCACCCCCCCCCCCCCCCCCCCCCCCAAAAAAAACCCCCCCCCCCCCCCCCCCAAAACCCCCCCCCCCCCCCCCTTTCCCCCCCCCCCCCCCCCCCCCCCCCCCCCCCCCCCACACCAAAACGCCCATGCACGGATCGCCCAGCGGGGGTTTGCTAAAGCCATTTGGTGCCCGGATGGCGCAGGTGTGGAACTGGCACTGCCAGATCACCTCCCGCTGCCCAGTGCGCGCCTTCTTGTGGTAGCACTTGATCAGGATGTCCCCCCGCAAAGGGATGCCCGGCGAGATGGAGATGCACACCTTCTGCATGTTGTCCGTCACGTTGCTGAACACACACACACACACACGCACGCGCGCGCGCACGCGCAATCACACAACGCACATGCCCCACACACACATGACAGTAACAATGGAAAAGTTTTGAAAAATTTAGCTGAATGATTTGCGTAATGATATAGTAATCGGGGGGGGGGGGGGGGGGGGGGGGGGAAAGCTAACGAGTAGAAAGAAAAAGACAACAACTAAGACACAAACCCACACACACACAACACACACACACACAGAGAAATTCGTTTCTTTTATCTTTTCCCCATTAGAAAAAAAGGAAAAAAAAAACCCAGAAAGGGGTGGGTGGGTGGGCAAAAATGCCCCAGACATATTGTTACTATTAAAAGGGGGCCCCATAGAGACAGAGGGGACATGAGAAGGGATATAAGAAGGGCATATAGAGTCGGGGGGGGGGGGGGGGGGGGGGGGGCAATAGAGACGGGGCACATAGAGACAGGGACATATAGAGACGGGGGGCATATAGAGTCGGGGGAGCATATAGAGTCGGGGGAGCATATAGAGTACGGGGGCACATTAGAGACGGGGGCACTTAGAGACGGGGGCACTTAGAGACGGGGGCACTTAGAGACGGGGGCACATAGAGACGGGGGCACATAGAGACGGGGGGGCACATAGAGACGGGGGGGGGGGGGGGGGCACATAGAGACGGGGGCATATAGAGACGGGGGCATATAGAGACGGGGGCACATAGAGACAGGGGCACATAGAGATGGGGGCATATAAGAGACGGAGGACACATAGAGACGGGGGCACATAGAGACGGGGGCATATAGAGACGGGGGCATATAGAGACGGGGGCACATAGAGACGGAGGCATATAGAGACAGGGGCACATAGAGACGGGGGATATAGAGAACGGGGCATATAGAGACAGGGGGGCACATAGAAACGGGGGGCATATAGAGACGGGGGCACATAGAGATGGGGGCATATAGAGACGGGGGCTACATAGAGACGGGGACACATAGAGACGAGGACACATAGAGACGGGGGCTACATAGAGACGGGGGCACATAGAGACGGGGGCTACATAGAGACGGGGGCACATAGAGACGGGGGCTACATAGAGACGGGGGCACATACAACACTCCGCAAATATCGGCGATTTTGGGTCAGGCAGAAAGACAATGACAATGACAAATTCTTTTATTTCGAGGATAATGAATAAGCACCCATGTGCTTTGTTTTTTACAGAGGAGACGTAATTAGGACATTTGGAACACATGGACGGGGCACTGCCTTTTACTGATGAGAAGATGATGCATGCAAAAGTTAAGAGTGTAACATAGGAATGTGTGAGTGAGTGAGAGAGAGAGAGAGAGAGAGAGAGAATGTGTGTGTGTGTGTGTGCGTGTGCCTGTGTGTGTGTGTGCGTGTGTGCATGTGTGCGTGTGTGTGTGCATGTGTGTACGCGCGAGTACGTAGAAGGCTTTATTTTAAAAACATCTCTTCATCCAAAGGGTAATTAATTAGTGTGTAGAAACGCTCACACTTAACGTGAGCATCTGTGCAATGTAAAAGTGGATGCATGAATACAAACGCCCCCCCACCCCACCCCCCCGCGCGTGAGCGTGTGTGTGTGTGTGTGCGCGCGCGCATGCTTGTGAATGTGTACTCGGGCACACAAGGTGTTTGTACAGGCACCTCACCACATCATCCCCCTCAGTATAATCCCACACCACCGAAGTCTCCCTCATTTCAACCTATCACACCAATTAAGGGTGAAAAAAATCACAGCGCCCTTGCAAAGGAAACTCTTTACTAACCGCAAACGAAAACAAATGAGGAGGAGGAGGAGGAAGAGAAACACCACCCAACTACCCCCCCCCCCCCCCCCCCCCCCCCCTCCCCAGCCAAAAAAAAAAATCTTGAAAGGAATCAGAACTTCCAAATTCTTTGCTCAGCTGAGTTTCCAAAGCCGCCTATTTGGAGCCACCAGTTTACCTGTGCGTCGAAGTTTGCCCGGTGTGTTTTATTTATTTCGCGTGCCTCTTGCCCTCCCTCCCTCTCCCCCCTTTCCCCATCTGCCCTTCCCTACCCCAAATAACCCTAGTGATATAGCACAGCGGCTGAACTCGCACTTTCTGCGGGGTTTGTTTGCCTGCTTGAGTGTATATGTTTTGTTGTCTTTTTAGCTTTTTGATTTTTTTCAGTTTATTGTATGTTTGTATTCGAGGTGTGTGGTGTGTGTGTGTGTGTGTGTTGTGTGGTGTGGTGTGAGTGTGTAAGAGTGAGTGTGTGATTGTGTGTGTGTGTGTGTAGTGGGGTGCGCGTGTGTTTTTGAGATAGGTCTGTGTGTATGTTGTGCGTGTGTGTCCCTTTATTTCTATCAAAAAATCATGGGCACTGTCGAGTTTTCAAAATTTCAATAAGGACGTCGTGTATATGTTTCAAATGTTTACCTGTTACCATGGCACTGTTGGAGGCTAGTGTGCACTCAGTTTTCCGTTGAAGAAGGCAAATACATGCCAAAAATTTCGTTTGTAAAAAAACACCCAACCAAGCTTGTTGTCTTTGCAGTTTTCATTTTCATATCACCTCCAATTGTGTCCATGTTTCTAAATTCTACAGGCCAGAGGGACGTTTGAAGATGGGGTGAGAATTTTTTTTTCCAGCTTGTATCAGAGCTGTTAAGCGCTTCAATTTGTTTGTTTTACAAGATTCAGTGCTATATAAATTTCATATATTATTATTATTATTATCATTATCATTATTTTATTAGAACATTGGTTAATAAAGAAGTGAACGGGATAAAAAAACAAAAAAAACAAGGAGGAAATGGTTAAAGTGGTTCTTTTTCGTTAAGTCAGGGTTGATGATGGTGATGAGGATGGGGGGAGGGGGGGGGGGGGAGGAGGGAGAGGGAGAACAGGGAGGGAGAGAGAGAAAGAGAGAGAGAGGAAGGGGAGAATTTTCACACACACCCTTCCTTTGCCCCCCCCCCCCCACACACACACACACACACTTACACTGTACATCAAAGCCAGCCAGCTGTAATGAGTATTTCAGAGGCATGTGCAATTAACCATTCCTCTTCCCTCCTTCCCTTCACCTTCAGCAATCAAACACACACATCTTCAAAGAACCCCTCAAGTCCCTTCCCTACCCATGCCCTCTCCTCTACAGACTTGCATAAAAAAAACCCTACAGCCCTTTAGCACAATTACACCCTCACTTGGTACATACATGTATGCAGGAGTGATTAAGGATCTGTCACTGTAGCAAAACTAGCATCCATTCCAAACTGCAGATTCTTTTAAGACCCTGTTTCATGATGTTGCACCCGACAATATTTTTCAACTCCCTGAAAGAATCGGGCTTTTTTTCCCTTCAGATACGAGTTTAAAGGTAAAGGTAAAGGTGTCTCATAACCTATAAGGTCGTAGGGGATACGAGTTTACATGTTATATAAATAGTAAGCTGGTTGCAAAAATCTTTGGTGGTGCCCTCACGGTCTACAGGACTACGGGATAGGTGAAGGTGATATAGAGTTATTTACTATCACCACTGCTGTTTTTGAGGACTGGGGTATAGGTTTTATCCCATTTTATGTGTCATTTATGTGGCCCTCCCATAAAGCGGTGACCGTGCTTGCGTCAACCCTTATGGGTAGGTAGGGGGTTGGTATATGAAACGACAGAAAGGAGATGATTTTTCATCTTGTTTTAATCTGAAGATAGTTGCATTGAGGAAGTAGTACCCATATAACATACGTTTCATTTGATATGGATTAGTGAATCACATAATTTTGTCTGTATTTGTACAGACAGATATATGCAGACCTACCAGGATGTATTCACACTCAATGCATGTGAATATATCACATGCATGTGTGAACATAAAGGTGCAAATGCATATCTACTTGTGTACGTATGCAGCCCCATCTGTTCCTTCACAAGTTTGCACGCCTACCTACGGTGTATGCAAGCCATGACGCATGGGCGTGCGCACGTGCGTTAAAGCACACCTTCACAATTTGCCCAGATTTGTCTGGTGTTACTTTACATCCTGGTGCAAAAAACCCACAACGTTGGAGCACAGAAACTCATCACACCCTCACCCACTCTCTCCTACATAAATTTCCTACAAGCTTGCTGGAAGCGTCCAACGCATACAAACAGGAGAATAAGAGAATGTTGAAACAATCCCTGCAGGGCAGCTGATGATACAAGCTCTTGCAGGCATAAACAAAAAGACTGCAGCTTCCCCCCTTCTCATGGCCTAATATAAGTCAGCTTGCTTGCAGACAAGCTAAACTGTTTTGGAAAGAGAAAGAAAAAAAGTTGTTGACAAAAAAACATAATGAAAACAAAAAACATAATGAATGACTCATTCCATGGTGGCCAGGGATTTATTACCAGTTTGCAAGCTGCGGTTTAAAGTTTATAATTAATTTATTCACACGCACACGTTCAAGAATATGCACGTGCAGGCTCAAGAACAGACACAAAGAAAACCATCTAACTCCTAGAGCCCTTAGAGTCATATCACAGCAAAGTGATCCCATACAAACCAAACATCAGGGCACTGAACTACTCAAGGTCGTGGAGTTCGCCCATCTCCTCTTTGTTCTTTCCTGTTTTCTCCTCTCCTCTCCTCCAACCCCCTCCCCCTCCTCCCCGCCCCTTCCTTATGCCCCTGATAACTAACTCCCCTTTCTTTTTCCCTGTACTTGTTCATCCTTTGCGCAAAGTGTCTTTCCTCCATCAGGCAGAGAAAGAACACTCTCACTTCCCCTGTGCCCTAAGTGAAAACAAACGTCACCAGAAAAGAACAAGCCTATCCACCTCCATATAGTTTTAGGAAGCTCGTTTCTGATGTAGGCGCTTAGTAAATCGTTCCAAGCCTAATATTCAGTAAAAAAACCCAACAAAACTGGCAAGAACAGAAATATCGGTTTCATGCTTCTGAAGGGAGTTTTAAAAAAAGACAAGTTTTAAAAGAATAATCCATGGTCTGTTAATTTCACTGTGGCAACAAGATGTTTGCTTTTTTAAAGCCTCTGACTGGCTTTGATGTTCTAAGTGACTGGCTGTTTGATAATGTCAGCACGGTCCTTTGCTTTGTGTGCGGATCGGTTGCGAGTAATGTAAGGCCGCTGCGTGCACGTGCATGCACATACGCGCACACGTGTATGTGTGTGCGTAAGAGTGTGTGTGAGTGTGTGTGTGTGAGTGTGTGTGTGTGAGTGTGTGTGTGTGCTCGTGCGTGCAGGTGCATTTGTTGTGTGTGTGTGTGTGTGTGTGTGTGTGTTTGAGAGTGTGTGTGTGTAAGTGTGTGTGTGTGTGCGTGCGTGCGTGCATGCGAGCATGCAAAATGTAGTAGCATGCAATATTCCTCATCTCATGCGATACTTACTAGACGCCAGACATGAAGATGGGCTGCATGCCCTGGTAGACTTTGATGAAGGGGCGGCATCCACCCCGGGTGTCAAAGTTGGGCACGCCGTGAATGAGAATGTGGTGGAGGTACAGGGCGTTGGTGTTTATCTTGATGGCACCGGACAACAAGCCGGCAAAGTATTGCAAGTATCTGCACACACATACAGGGCAAAACTGTTGTAGAGAATCAAAGATTTGTAATAGCTGAATTAACAACGAAAAATGCATACGAAGTGAAAGAGATAAACAAAGATACAGAGCAGAGAGGAGATATTGGTGAAGATCTGAAAGCTGAATTTTTAAAAAAAGATCATGAGATGTCTGAGAGATAAACCGAAATACAGACAAGAGAGGAGATACTTGTAAAGAAGCTAGAAAATGAAGGACAAGAAAAAAACCCCAATAAATCAAAATTGACAACAGAAAGAATGGGCGAAAACTCAAAAAAGGGAGGAGAGAAAAATAGCAGAAGAAAAAAAAAAAGAATGTGAGAAAGACAGAAAGGTAATAAACAAAAAGAAGGAAAGAAATGATAAACACAAAATATAGATAAGGAAAACCAAGAATGGGAGAGCTAAACAGCAATGAAAAGAAGAAAGAATGGGGTTAAAGAGGCAAAGAAACCAAACCTCAGGATAAAGAAATTAGAGAAATAGGTACCAAAAGACAGAAAAGAAAATGGAAAAATAAAATGGTAACCCCCCCCCCCCCCCCATAAAATACATATAGAAAACCACAAAAGGAAGAAAAAGATAAAAGGCACAACATTCAGGAAGAAAAACTGTATGAAGAATATATAAAATACAGACATATCAACAGAGGTATACTCGGTAACAAGGAGTAACTTTTCCTTATAATTTTAAATCATTTATAATGATAATGTCTATAATGAAACAGTTATACCACATTCACACCCCAATTCACACACACACACACACACACACACACACACACACACACACACACACACACACACACACAGTGTCTCTTAAATGTTTACTTACATAGAAGTGGATATTATGCATTCTTAAGCTCAGGAACAAACCTTAACTGAAATTCTCAACAACAAAGAAGCCAGTTTATAATAATAATAATAATGTATGGAATTTATATAGCGCTGAATCTTGTAAAGCAACAAATCATTTTATGAACTACCCATCAAGTGTACCTACCTTTTCTGTGAGGGTAGAGGCAAGCCTCCCAGTTTGTCTTCATAGAAACGTTTCATGGCAAACCTGTCCAGGGCTTGGTCGGCACTGGAACAAACATAACCCATTAATTTAAACATAGCCATTTATACACAACACACCAAAAAGAAACAGTCATCATCTTTTAAACAATACACACAAATTAAACCCCACTATTTATCTTAATTGATATTTTAAAACACACATACACATGTATCCCCCACCATATCCTGGAAAACTTATTACAAAAGCAACTCCCATCAACTACCTACTGGTGCGGTGGTAATGTGTTGTCTGCTCTACTACAAAAACCTCAAGTGCATTACCTCCCCTGCTCCAGCTGTATCCTCAGTGCAGCGTATCATTATTGCGAACAATGGGCAGAATAAACCTCTAAGCAATATCTCCATCCCAAACCCCAATCGTTTTGTTTCATTATTTTGTTTACATAACTTGATATATTTGTAAATGAATGGCCCAAGATGTGTTTCTACGTGCATACGATTGCTTTGAGGCCGAAAGCACAGGTTTTAAAGCCTCATTACCGAGGCTTCCTTGCCTGTAATGTTGATCATGATTTGTACTCAAGGTAAAATCTATATTTACATGCTGTTACAGAGTCGTTGCTTCAATATTACTGTTGATCATGATTTGTACTAGAGGTAAAATCTATACTTACATGCTGTTACAGAGTCGTTGCTTCAATATTACTGTTGATCATGATTTGTACTAGGGGTAAAATCTATATTTACATGCTGTTACAGAGTCGTTGCTTCAATATTTCATTTTAAAAACAAATGGTGCTGTGCTGACGCCGACCCATTTTTACCTAGTCAATGTAAATTAGTTGCAAAGCATGCTGATGAAGGATCAAGTATTGAAAGATGGCATGGGGAATATACTTTTAGTACTATAATCATATTCAAGTGTACATCTAAGAATATTTTTCTCCATATCTTTTTATTATATAGAGTAATCTTTATAAGCTTATGTTTGTAATGCTCATAGTTCATATCTTGCAGCAATGATATTTTGATTCAATACAGTTTCGTTAAAGATATGCGCATGTGTATGTAGTATTTATGAGAACGAGAGGAATGCATGTGCGAGTGTGTGCACACACACACACACACACACGTGTTTACAACTACCACCTCAAGCACACACTCATCAGAACTCTTAACAACTACAACATTAATGAATAAACCAGAAATGGTCGAGAGCATGTGCACAGACACGCTCAACTACTGAGCACCTAGCTAGCTAGCCAGCCACACAACACTGTCCACTGCAGACACACACACACACGCTGTCCACTGCACCACACACACACACACAACACACAACACACACACACACACACACACCACACACACGCTGTCCACTGCACACACACACACACACACACACACGCTGTCCACTGCACACACACACACACGCTATCCAGTCCACACACACACACACACACACACGCTGTCCAGTCCCCCCCCCCCCCCCCACACACACACACAACACACTGTCCACTGCACACACTAACACACACTGTCCACTGCACACACACACACACACACCCCTGTCCACTGCACACACACACACACACACACACGCTGTCCACTGCACACACACACACACACGCTGTCCACTGCACACACACACTCACACACACACACGCTGTCCACTGCCACACACACACACACACACACACACACACACACACACACACACACACACACACACCACACACACACACACACACGCTGTCCACTGCACACACACACACACACTGTCCACTGCACACACACACACACACGCTGTCCACTGCACACACACACACACACTGTCCACTGCACACACACACACACACACACACACACACACGCTGTCCACTGCACACACACACACACACACACACACACACACACGCTGTCCACTGCACACACAAACACACACACACGGTCCACTGCACACACACACACACACACACGCTGTCCACTGCACACACACACACACACACGCTGTCCAGTCACACACACACACACCCCACACACACACACACACACACACACCACCACACACCACACACACTGCACTGCCACACACACACACACACACGCTGTCCACTGCACACACACACACAACACTGTCCAGTCCACACACACCACCCACCCACACACACACACACACACACACTGTCCACACACACACACACAACACTGTCCAGTCCACCACACCTGGCGCAGATGTTGCTGTAGTGCATGTAGGCGGCGATGATGATGGCAATGCGGGCCCGGCCTCCCTTGCAGTGCAGCACGGCCACGTTGCGTGCGTCGGCGTGCAGCCAGGCGTCCACGGCCTTGCACACGCTGCACAGGCGCTCCAGAGGCGGGGCCAGGTGGTCTGGCCACCCGTAGTCCTTCACCTGCACACCCCGGGCAGGACCGACATTGAAACTGCATACACGAGGCAGGACCGACATTGAAACTGCATACACACGAGGGAGGACCGACATTGAAACTGCATACACGAGGGAGGACCGACATTGAAACTGCATACACGAGGGAGGACCGACATTGAAACTGCATACACGGGAGGGAGGACCGACATTGAAACTGCATACACGGGAGGGAGGACCGACATTGAAACTGCATACACGAGGGAGGACCGATATTGAAACTGCATACACACGAGGGAGGACCGACATTGAAACTGCATACACGAGGCAGGACCGACATTGAGACTGCATACACGGGAGGGAGGACCGACATTGAAACTGCATACACGAGGCAGGACCGACATTGAAACTGCATACACGAGGGAGGACCGACATTGAAACTGCATACACACGAGGGAGGACCGACATTGAAACTGCATACACGAGGCAGGACCGACATTGAGACTGCATACACGGGAGGGAGGACCGACATTGAAACTGCATACACGAGGGAGGACCGACATTGAAACTGCATACACGAGGCAGGACCGACATTGAAACTGCATACACGAGGGAGGACCGACATTGACACTGCATACACGAGGGAGGACAGACATTGAAAGTGCATACACGAGGGAGGACAGACACTGACAACAACACTGCATACACGAGGGGACTGGATAATAAAAAAGAAAAAAAGAAAAGCACACCAGTGCTTATTCCGATATCCTTTTTAAACAACTGAATAAATAAATACATGAATACATAAATAAATAAATAAACCTCAGTCGCGGAGAACCTGCGCAATGACATTTTTTCCTTTCAAGGATTTAAAGTGAATGTGAAGCCTACTTGGATAATATAGACATGCACGCAATAATGTTGAAAGTGTGTAAGTGTGTGTGTTTTTGTGTATGTGTGTGTGTGAGTAAGTGTGTGTTTGTGTGTGTGTGTGTGTGTGTGTGAGTAAGTGTGTGTTTGTGTTTGTGAAGGTGTGTGTGTATGTGTGCGTGGAAGTGCGCACGCTGCAGGTACATGCATGTTAGGGTGTGTCCGTAGATGCGAATGTGTGTCTGCTGATGACTTTCAGTGATGGCAGGCTTGATTTCGCTCTTTTTTGTTTACTTCTTGGTAGAGGGGGAGGGAAAATGGGACACTGGGAATGAAGAGGAGACAGATAGGGGGTGGGATGGGGGGCAGTAGAAAGAAAATCACACACACACACTTAAATCTAAATGAAAGATCATTTTTACAACCAGCCAGTTTGGTTTGGAGTTTTTTTTCTATACCCCTCTGACACCCCCCCCCCCCCCCCCCCCCCCCCACTCCTCTTCAAGATACAGGTCTGTTTGTTTCTATGTCACACTCGGCTGAATGCACACCGTCAACATTATCCACCTCCCCACCTCCTCCTCCCCCCTCTCCCCTAACCCCTCAGGACCCAACAACAACCAGCCTCCTGTGATCTTCCACATCAAAGCAAAGGTTATAGATGACTGTGGTCAGGTCAAAACAAGTGTGCAGTTCGCACAGCATTCATCATTCATCGGAAGGTGCGTAATTATAGGAAACCACTGAACCGTGACAGTCCTCACTAGGCTTGCTGCCTTGCCGCGAAAAGAGAAGAAGGGGAAAAGGTACTGGTGAGCAGCGACTGGAAAGTTGAATACTGTTTGGCGTTGAGGAATTCAGATTAAGGTTGTTTTTTAATTAAGTGTTTATGATTAAAGCTTCTTCCAGCTTTTTGTGTGCGGAGTCTATTCAAGGGGGTTTGTTCAGGAAACCGGGGACTGGAAAGTGATTCTCTCTCTCTCTCTCTCTCTCTCTCTCTCTCTCTCTCTCTCTCTCTCTCTCTCTCCACACACACACCACACACACACACACATATTCTATTTGAATTCTTTTGTAATGAATGTGACCCGCCCGCTTAATATGAACTTAAAGGCGTGTAGTACAGTTAAATGAATTTTCAATTTTTTTTGGTTGAGAGACTGAAAATGACCCGTGTTGTGTTCTTTCCTGTCTTGCTTTTGTATCAAAATTTCAAAAACAGTGTATACAGGATAACATAAACAACAAGAACAATAATAATGATAAAATTGATAATAATAAAATAATAATAATAATAATAATAATAATAATAATAGCAATAATAACAATAATGATAACGCCAATGATGATGATGCAGAATGTGATGGTCATGATGATATGTTGTTAAAAAGTAGCGTTAAACACAAACAAGTACTTTTTTTTTATCGAGCCCACAGCGTTGACAAAGACACAGTTTCTTTTCACAAGCACATGTGCCATCAATATATACGCCCTAAAATGGGTTATTAAACAACACAGACACACAAAATTAATAAGACACGCCCGATCTCGCATAAAATGTTTGCACCAAACACACACACACCCACACCACACACACACACACACACACACACACACACACACACACACACACACACACACACACACACACACACCACACGCACGGATAGTAAAATATGTAACACACAAACGAATCAATACAGCTCCAACTGTTGATATAGCCAGTTAACAAAAGAACCAGTCCATTCCATCTTACCATCAAAACTGACTACAGTCCATAGCATACACATGTACATAATTAATAAAATTATGTTTTTATCTTTTAACTAAGGGAGTTATGTACGTCAGGAATATATAAAATTCAAGAATTACTGTACACAAGTGCACATGCACCAACTAATTGTACACAAACACGCAATGCATGCACCCACATAGACACAGACACAGACACACACAGACACAGACACACACACGGACACACATGGACACACACAATGTGAGAAAGAGAGAGAGAAAGAGAGAGAGAGAAGACAGAGACAGAGAGAGAAGATAGAGACAGAGAGAGAAGACAGCAAGAGCTAGAGAGAGAGACAGTCATGAACAGAAGGCAAACAGGCAGAAAACCAAACAGTTTAACATGTGTCCTTGTGTCTGGGAGCTTTGCAAAAGCCCATACTGCAATACCAATCATGAGCAAAAGATCTTCAAGCTGCAGTTACTGAAGGATATAAGCGCGCCTTATTAACATTCCTACCATTGTACTGTACACAGCAAATGAGTATGGACAAGGCAGACAGGCAGATCTATACCATACCTGGGGATTGGCCTTGACCAAATCTTGTCTCTTTTCGGACAAGTTCAAAACCTGCAACACACACACAAGGGACAGAATATTAAGCAAGTGTTCACCAAACAGTGAGGGGAGAGGGGGGCAAAGAGGGAGGGTGAGGGAGGCAGAGAGAGAGAGAGAGAGAGAGAGAGAGAGAGAGAGAGAGAGAGAGAGAGAGAGAGAGAGAGAGAGAGAGAGAGAGAGAGAGAGAGAGAGAGACAGAGAGAGAGAAAGACAGACAGACAGAAAGACGGATCAATGATGGTAAAAGAAAAACAACCAACACTGGACTGTTTTATACTTAATCATAGACCAACATGGATATAACCGACAAGTGAGTAAGGCGATACTCTTGTGATTCTAACGGTCCTTAACACCTGAGCTGTGAGTTCGGATCTTGGTGCTTACTGTGGGAATAAACTTTACCGTCTCGAGCCCAGATCAACATATTAAACAGACCTGCCAGTGCCTTAGTCTTCTTATAAGTATGTGCATACAATGCAGAAGACCATGTAAGCCGAGTAAAAACCTGGTAGTTAATAGTGTCAACGTTCAGAGGGTTATGGAAACATGAACATACCCAGCATGCTTCCCACGCTCCACCAGCACAGTGGGTTGTGCAGCATGTCAAGCATCTGAGCATTTTGGCAGAGGCAGGTTGTGCATATAATGGGTTGTTGCGCATGTGACATTAGCTTTTTTTTTGTGGTGGAAACAGAAAAGTACTGTAACAGTATAAAGTGGCTAAATGTTAACTGGCATGATAATCCATCAAGCCAGCTGGGCCAGCCAAGACCAGAACAAATGGAGAAGGAGGATCATGTCATCATTATCATTGGGCGCGGCGCTAGGCTAACACAGACTCGGTGATGATGACAGGTGAGAAATGTTAACTGGAGATTGTTGTGATTTAATGCTCAACTACTCTTTCCATGAAGGTACTGTCGAGTCTTTAACCTCCAGCAATTATGTTTTGCCTGTTGTGTGGTGGTGTCAGGCCCACCTGATGAATGGATTCGTTTGAGGAGGGATTTGTAACCGTTTTGTGTCCAGTCAAGCTTCTCATTAGTTTTCCTCATATGCCTGTCCGCTTGCCGTGCTTCTCTCCCTTTTCATTGTCACTCTTCCGTGACAAGAAACAAGGAAAAATGCGTACGCGTGTGTAGGTGTATGTGTATTGTGTGTGTGTGTGTGTGTGTGCAAGTGATGTGTGTGCAAGTGAGTGTGTGTGTGTGTGTGTAAGTGAGTGTGTGTGTGTGTGTGTGTGCGCGCGCGCACGCACGTGAACGCGTACTTATTCCTCAAGTAAGAGAAAACGTTTCAACAAGCTCTTCTTGTCAAGTGACAAGCCTTTTCAGCTAAGCTGTGGTTTAACAAACGCTTAAAGCAGTCCAGAAGATGTAAGCCCCTGCTTCCTTTTGAAAATAATGCATTCAGATTTTATGCACCTCTTAATTACGTCAGATTAGCATGATGGTATGTTACTCTCCAGCCTTCTTCTCTCCTTCTCTACACAAACAGATATCTGTCTACTCACCTCCCTCACCCCCCACCCTCTCCCCAAGCATGAACGTTACCCACTCGGCCAGGCAACCCCCTTACTTACTCGTAGGTTTTACAATTGATTATTTCTTAATTAATGGAGAGAGAGAGAGAGAGAGAGAGAGAGAGAGAGAGAGACAGACAGACAGACAGACAGACAGGCACAGAAAGAAATAGAGAGAGGGAGGGTGAGAAAGAGAGAGAGACAATGACAATGACAATGACAAATTCTTTTATTTCGAGGATAATGAATAAGCACACATGTGCTTTTTTACATCCAGTCCCCGCCCGTTAGGGATACATCTTAATAATAATAACCCAATACTTATACAGTCTCGCAATAAAAACAAGGGGAAATAACCCTTTTCAAAACAGCTCCCCCCCAACAACCCTCCCCCCCCCCCCAAAGCAAGCAATTAAAAGAAAATCCTAAGAATACCCCACCCCTACCCCCACCCCCCAAAAAACCCTAACCAAAACAAACAAACAAACAAAAGAGAAGGAAAAACCAAACCAACAAAAGATGATAAAAAAGAGAAAAACAGACAAACAACAACAACAAGAACAAGAACAACAACAAAGCCAAGAAAAATAACACAACCAAACTTAATAAGTCATAAAGATAAACAAGAGAGAGGGAGAGAGAGAGAGAGAGAGAGAGAGAGAGAGAGAGAGAGAGAGAGAGAGAGAAGAAGACTAAAGAGAGAGAGAGAGAGAGAGAGAGAGAGAGAGAGAGAGAGAGAGAGAGAAGAGAGAGAAGAAGAGAGAGAGAGAAAAAAGAGAGACAGACAGATAGCAGAGACGAGAGAGAGAGGGAGGAAATAAAATGGATAAGGGGCTGCGGGAATCCAAGACAAAAGAGACAGATGGACGGACAGATATACAAGCAGACAGACAGACAGACAGACTGATAGGACTGCTTTAGCGAGAGGTGACTTACAAGGTAGTTGTCGCTGTGTTTAGTTTTTAGCATGCGAACAACATCCTTGAGGTTGAAAGCGTAAGTTGTGTCATGTCCTTCGGATGGGAAGGACATAGCTGAAACAAATATCATGATGATTAGATTTCTATCAACTCAACTCTCTCTCTCACACACACACACACACACACACACACACACACACACACACACACACACACACACACACACACACACACACACACGCACGCACGCACGCATGCACACACATACATACACTCACAGTTTGCGTGTGCATACAGGCACACACATAGACACTCGTATAAACAAATGTGCATGGATATGGATGTGCACGCACAAACATGTACCATCTAAAACACGTAACACTATGATGTAGCCACTGAAAAATAGCCACGAACTGACTTGGGAACCAGCCACATGAGCATCCAAGATGAACTATGTCAAATATGTCGACATTCTTCAGCATTTGATATTGACACACAAAAATAAACTGGGTCACTGTTCTCCACCTTTTGACATTA
>CM054134.1:25600227-25612727 GCA_028751875.1 Rapana venosa | reverse complement strand
GTGTGTGTGTGTGTAGTGGTGGCCAAAAGACACACAGGTGTGGTGTGTGTGTGTGTGTGAGTGGCCAATGGACACACATGGGTGTGGTGTGTGTGTGTGTGAGTGTGATGTGTGTGTGTGGTGTGTTGTTGTGGCCAAATGACACCCAGGTGTTTTGGTGTGCGTGTGTGTGTGTGTGTGTGTGGCCAAATTGACACACAGGTGTGTGTGTGTGTGTGAGTGTGTTGTGTGTGTGTGAGTGTGTTGTGTGTGTGTGTGGCCAAATTACACACATGTGTGTGTGGTTTTTGTGTGTGTGTGTGTTGGCCAATGACACACAGGTGAGTGTGTGTGTTGTGTGTGTGTGTGTAGTGGGTGTGTGTTATGTGTGGGCCAGAATGACACACAGTGTGGTGTGGGTGTGTGTGAGTGTGTGGCCACAGACACACCGGAGTGTGTGTGTGTGTGTGTGTGTGGTGTGTGTGTGTGGTGTAGTTGTGTGGCCAAATGACACACAGTGTGTGTGTGAGTGTGTGTGTGTGTGGCCAAATGACACACAGGTGTGGTGTGTGTGTGTGTGGCCAAATGACACCAGTGTAGTGTGGTGTGTGTTGTGTTGTGGCCAAATGACACACAGGGTGTGTGTGTGGTGTTGTGTGTGTGGGTGTGTGTGAGTGTGTGTGTGTTGGCCAAATGAACACACAGGTGAGTGTGTGAGTGTGTGAGTGTGTGGTGTGTGTGTATTGTGTATGTGTGTGTTGTGTGGCCAAAGAACCCACAGGTGTGTGTGTGTGAGTTGATGTGTGGCCAAATGACACACAGGTGTGGGTGTGTGTATGAGTGTGTGTGTGGCCAAATGACACAGCAGGTGTGTGTGTGTTGTGTAAGTGGTGTGTTGTGTGGCCAAATGACACTCAGTGTTGTTGTGTATGGGTGTGTATGGTGTGTGAGGCCAAATGACACACAGGTGTGTGTGTGTTTGTATGTTTGTGTGTGGTGTGTGTGTGTGGCCAAATGACACACATGGTGAGTGTGTAAATTGTGTGTGTGGTGTGTGATCTGTGTGGCCACTGACACACAGTGTGTGTTGTGTGTAAGTGTGTGTGTGTGTGGCCAAATGACACACAGGTGTGTGGTGTGGTGTGTATGTGTGTTGTGTGGGTGTGTGTGTGGCCAAATGAAAAACAGGGTGGGTGGTTTGTTGTGTGGTGTGGGGTGGCCAAATGACACACAGTTGGGGGTTTGGTTGGGGGTTTTTTTGGTTTGGCCAAATACACCAGGTTTTTGTTGTTTTGGTTGTTGTGTGTTGTCCAAAAGCAAACGGTTTGTGGGGGTTTTAGGTGTTGTGTGTGTGGTGTGGGCCAAAAAACACAGGGTTTGTTTTGGGTTGTGGTGGGGTGGCCAAATACAACAGGGGGTGTGTGTGTGTGTGTGTGTGTGGCCAAATGACACGGTGTGTGTTGTGTGTATGGCCAAATGACACCGGGTTTTGGGGTGTGGGGCCAAAATGACACACAGGGGTTTGTGTTGTGGGGCCAAAAATGACACACAGGGGGTGTGTTTGGTTTTGTGGGGTTTGTGGCCAAATGACCACAGGGTTGTTTGTGTGTGGGGCCCAAAAACACACAATGTTTTGTTGTTTGTGTGTTTTGGGGGCCAAAGACACACGGGGGTTGTTTTGGGGTGTGGCCAAAGACACACAGTGTGTGTTTTTTTTGGGTTTTATAAAAAAATTTTAATATATATATATATATAAAATTTTATAAAATATATATATATATATATAAAGATAGAAATTAATACAGGGTTTTCCAATCTATCTATCTATCTATTATCTATCTATCTCTTCTTCTCTCTCTCTCTCTCTCTATATATATATTATATAAAATATCACCTACACACCAAAAAGGCAATCTTTCAGTTGTGTGCCACATTTCAAAGTGTGTGCGAGTGTGGGTGGCCGCGCGAAAGGGTACGCGCATGTGGTGTGAACCATAAAAAAAATGTTATACATACACCCATAAGCAACAGCAGACAATCGTATTCCCAGTAAAAGTCTATGTATCCTTTTTAACCATTGACATTCCATTGGGTTTTTTCACTCTCCGACCAAAAGGGCATAAAGAACAAGGAAGGGCACACACCCACACACACACTGCACACCCCGCTTCACACACCACACAGCGTCACAAAACAACACCCCCCACCCCACACGAAAACGATCATGCTTTAAAAAGGCACACCACACACAACACACACACACACACAACACACACACACACACACAACACACCACACACACACACACACACACATTGGAAAAGCAATTATTGACGTTCGGGAAAAGGTCAATCCTACGAGGGCAAAGACATCAAATTTATTGGCCCCTCCACAGGTGTTCACACACACACACACACACACACCACACACACACACACACACACACACACACACATATATAATATATATAATATATAATATATAATACACACCACGCGCGCGCGCGCACACACACACGCACACACACACACACAACACACAACACACAACACACACACACACATACACACCCCAACCAACACACACACACAACACACACACACACAACACACACACACACACATGTGTGCATGTGCACGAGCGAATCATTTTGTGTGATGAAGTAGTTCGCATCTGCTACCTCTTTCAGGGATAACAACAATACCTTGACAGTAACAAAGGACGACATATGAGAGGAAGGAGAGAGAGAGAGAGAGAGAGAGAGAGAGAGAGAGAGAGGAGAGAGAGAGAGAGAGAGAGAGAGAGAGACAGAGAGAGAGACAGAGAGAGAGAGAGACAGACAGACAGACAGATACAGAGACAAGGACAGAGAGAAAGACAGAGAGAGACAGACGCAGAGACAGGCAGACACAGAGACACACACACAAAAGAGAGAGAGAGAGAGAGAGAGAGAGAGAGAGAGAGAGAGAGAGAGAGAGAGAGAGAGCAGACAGATAGAGAAAGAAGAAGAGGAGAAGACAGAAGAGAGAGAGAGAGAGAGAGAGAGAGAGAGAGGGAGAAAACAGGGTACAGTGGAAGGGGGGGGGGGGGGGGGGGGTCTGGGAGTGGGAGGATGAAGAGCTGGAGGTAGGGAAGAGGGAGACAGACTGAGAGACAGAAAGAGAGGGACAGAGACATAGAGAATGGGAAAGAGAGGCTTCTGGTTGATGGGCTATGCTATGAGAGCTGAAGGATGAGATAAGGAGGTGAGGGGGGAATGTTGAGGAAAGAGCTTTTTCTTCTCACCTGTTGAGCATATCTCTGAAAGTGGACATGATGCCCCGTGATCCTTGTGACGACTGCCCCACCTGAAACAACAACAACAACAACAACACCATCATCATCAATTAATACTAATACTGACCTCATCACTACACTTGCTCAGTTCCCTTAGCCCAGGCCGAAAGCTTTGTCAGATATTGATGTAAGCTTGAAATGCCTGATCCAGTAAGCTTACGCTTGAATAGTATTACGTTGTTGTGCTCATAAATAGTGTGCTGCTGCTATCTTCTTTTGATCTTATTTTTTTAAATGTGTTTAAATCAGAAGTGTTATATTGAGGCTTGTCTTCAGCCTTGACAAACTCCTAGCATAAAAAAAGAACCCCAAGCCCTATACTCTCCTTTACAGGAGAGGGGGGGGATGGGGTGGGGTGGGGGAAACCTCTGGATCACTAAAATGGCGAAGTATGTCAAAACACTCAAACACGCGAACTTCTTGTTTTGTACACGTAGACCTATCGTTCAGTGTGTATCTTCGGTCTCACAGTGATTCCATGTGGGATGAGTGAGAGAAAGCACATATTCTGTGTGATGCTCAGTGCGTTAAACTGGATAACGCACAATGATAGCAACAACATCATCTGGACACTCGATCCACACACATGGAGCGCCAGTATTTCACTTGATGTTGTCTTACAGCTGCTCAGCCGACCTCGGAGGTCATAGCAAAGAAAAAACCAGTACAAGCACCAGTTTATTATCCCATCCTAGAAAGGAAGAGACTACCGTTTTATCGTCATCACCAAAGGAAACAGCAAAAAAAGGGTAAATATCAACAAAAGCTAGGGAACAAAAACGTAATGATAAGAAAAGAAGCAAGGAGAGGAGATTTTCTTTCGAGTTTATACCAAAAAAAAGAAGAAGTGGACAGATGAAGCTGGCAGTCAAGCCAGAGGAGAATTGCAATAGTCCAGACGTGAGAGAATGAGAGACGTGACTAGTTTGGATGTTGCATCACTGGACAGGTACTTTCGAACTGCACTGATGCATAGTAGAAGTAGCAGAAGCAGTTATCTAGGTGGATAGTGGTGGAGGTGGTGAAACTAAGTAGTATTACCACCACCACCACCACCACCACCACCACCAACCACCACCACCACCACCACCACCACCCAACAACAACAACAACAACAACAATGACAAACAACAATGACAAACAACAACGACAAACAACAACAACAACAACTCTTGTAATGGCAGTGCGTGGTGGCAGCAGTAACCACAGAGGTTAACATTAGCAGCAGGAGACGACTAAGGACGTTACTATATATTTATAACATTATCAGTAACGGTTTCAACTGCCCACAATCTACACTATTTCACTATTTGGTCTGAAGAACCAAACTCTCCATTCCGTTTTAGCACACAGTTAATGAATATAAACAAACTGAACCAAAATGTAAGTCCACATTGACCGCATAGTTTTTTCCTCAAATGACCAACAATTGTGCGATGGTGATGATGATGATGGTAGTGGTGATGATGATGATAGTGGTGGTGATGATGATGATGATTATGATGGTAATGATTGTGATGATGGTGATGATGACGATGATGATGATGGTGGTGGTAGTGGAGAGTTCTGCTGGTTCCATCCAGCTTCCACCTGGAAAGCGGTAAAGTTGGTTGTCGTGAGTTCCGTGATAGGATTCATTAGCAGCGGGGCTGATGATGATGATGATGACATTCTGCAGGTGGGCTGCTATGTCATTTGATAGGAAAGAGAGAGTGAGAGGAAGAGAGAGAGAGAGAGAGAGAGAGAGAGAGAGAGGGAGAGAGACAGCCAGCTAGCAGACAGACGGCATACAGAGAGCAGACAGACGCAAGGGACAGAGAGAAAAAGAGACCGAAAATGGGGTTGATGCAAAACATCCGACTTGATCAGATGCGACTATCAGCCTTGTCTTGTCTCCATCAATGAACAGCCGACAGCTGTGCTCAACGACCATGTCACTAACACTAGTCACAGAGAATGAATGCCAAGTGACTGCCACGTCCTCCGGATCCCTCCTGTACGTGCTCGGGTCTCGGCCACAGCATTAGTACTTCTTTTTTCACCTCACCCTTTTTTTTAATTCTCTGATTACCTTTGCACAAAATAAAGGACACAAAGTGTTTGATATTCCACAATCACTTTCAGGTTGTTTTGTTTTTAGCCCTCGATCTCGGCCACGACATTAGTACTTTCTTTTTCACCTCAGCTTTTTTCCTTATTCTCTGTCCTTTGGATGAGACTATAAACCGAGGCCCCGCGTGCGAACGCACGCAGAACATCTTGCGCACACGTTAAATCCTGTTCCGCTTTTCGTAAGAGTAGGCCATTGTGTGCCGGTGGGAATAGATGACAATTTACAAAACCGCATACACACGGGGATTGGATGTAAAAAAGCACATAAGTGCTTATTCCATTATCCTCGATATAAATTAATAAAATTAAATGTTTAAAAGAATCAAATGTTTACCTGTGCACAAAATATACGATACACGGAAACCGTTTTATATTCCATTTTACTTTCAGGTTGTTTTGTTTTTAGCCCTACCTCTGCACAAAATATGAGACGAAAAGCGTGTTATATTCCAAATAACTTTCAGTGTGTTTTGCTTTTTTGTTTAATCAACACCACGCTGTCTTGTGTCTACGTAGACACACAGCTGAGCTTTGGAGGAAACGATCTCCAAGTCTTGATTCATGTCCCAGTTGGTCTTGTGACCATCTGCAGTTCAAACCCATGCCAGGCCTGGGGCTTAAAAAATGATTCGAGTGTAATATTTTCAATGTCAAGCACAAAATACAAATTAGCAGAGTCCCCCCCCCCCCCCCCCCCCCCCCCCCCCCTCTCCTTTAAAAACAAACTAATGAACAATAGCAAAGTCCAAAAGAACACGAGGTGAGAGATTTAAAAAAAAAAAAGACAAACCCGAAAACCTAGTAAATCCGAAAAGAAGAAAGCGAATACTCCTGTAAAGCCCTTTTGCCGTAATTTTAAAAAAAACAACTGACCAGTATTGATCTCGACAGATTTAGAATGGAATCTAATAAAGTACAATCACCATCCCTGTCTGCATGAAAAGAGATGGTAACCCAACAAAAACCACCTAAGTACCATACCCCTAAATGATTAAACTGTTTTTTTAAAAAAACCCACGTTATCTCAGCGTTTTAAATCACGAAGAATTTGGACCCCCCCCCCCCCCCCCCCCCCCCCCCCCCCATCCCATTTTTCACTACTAAGAACTCTAAGAACTCCGAAAATAGACTGTAGCCCGAGACAAGCTCTGGCTGGAGTCCTCCCGTAAACTGTCTGATTCCCTTTTCCCCATCACTTGTCTGTGCCAGCAGCAATCTGATTCCGCAGCAGTTAGTGTCAGCACGCATTTCCTCTTACCACTGTCTGGTCCCTGCCAGCCCTAACTACGGTTCAATGTGCGGGTCAAAAGCTCCCAACATTTTTGTGTGTGGATACTACACCAAGTGAGTGTGTGTGTGTGTGTGTGAGAGAGAGAGAGAGAGAGAGAGAGAGAGAGAGAGAGAGAGAGAGAGAGAAGAGAGAGAGAGAGAGAAGAGAGAGAGAGAGAGAGAGAGAGAGAGAGAGAGAGAGAGAGAGAGAGAGAGAGAGAGAGAGAGAAGAGCAAGTAGCTTTGGGCTATCAGAACGATTTTTGTTTTTACAATCAGAATTTAAAATGTGACTATTTCCGACATTGGAAGCCTACTAAACGAATCAAGAACTGCCTATGTTAAGTTTACATACTAAAAGAATCATAAATTGTCAAAGGATTGTCATCCCCATCATGAAAATGGTGGGATGTGTGTCAACATTTCTAGTTTCTGGAAGAATGATGTGAAAACTGCTTGAGCACATATCATACACAATACATCACACAAAACACATTATACCCAACACACATTTGTTATAGCTATGTCATAAGCTATTTTAGCATTTCTCATGTATTTAATTGCTGTTTTCATTGTTTAGTCCTTTTCTGTGTTGAAAGTTCTTAGGAAAAGATATCCATTTCACTGCACACATCCATCAACTTAAGTTCCCCCCCCCCCCCCCCCTCCCTCCCCTTCCCATCGTCTAATATCACTTTGAGTGAACAGACGTAACATCGAAGCAACAACACACACAACACACCATACACAATACATTACACATAACACATCAAACCACTCACAACATGTCATACACATCACACTCAAAGCCATCACACACACATCACACACAAGACATCACACACAAGACATCACACACAAGACATCACATTCAAGACATCACACACAAGATATCACACACGAGGCATCACACACAAGACATAACACAAAAGACATCACACAAAAGTCGTACACACATCACACACAAGACATCCACACATCACACACACATACACACACACACACACACGCGCGCGCGCGCGCACGCGATCCTCCCCTACACACATGCATCCTCCCCTACACACTGATGCCCTCACGCACGTAACCTGTCATGCCCATCATCCCACCCCCCCCCCACACCCCCCCAAGCTACGCCCCTCCCTCACACACACACACACACACACACACACACACACACACACACCACACACACACACACACACACCACACACACACACACAAACTAAACAACACACCACACTGACTAAAACAAAGAAACAATGAGTGACAGAAAAAACAAACCACGGATTAATTTTTTATGAGACAAGAGCGATCGAAAAGGGGAAATGCTTGCATGGGAAGTGCCAGAGCGGAAGAGTGGCAGGCAATTCAGGTGCCAGCCACTCAGTCAGACAGTCAGAGATCAAGAGACAGACAGACAGGCAGCACTAGCGATCACCCCGCTTGCAGATTTCGGCACTGATTGCTGCTACCATTGATCCCACTGAAAGCCAATGGTGGTGTTGCTTTGCGTAACGTAAATGTGTCTCGATAGGATGTTTTCTTCCCTTTGGGGGGGGGGTGGGGGGGGGGGGGGGGGGGGGGGGGGGGGGGGGGGGGGGGGGGGGGGGGGGGGGATGGGGGGGGGGGGGGGGGGGGGGGGGGTGGGGGGGGGGGGGGGGGAGTGGGTGGGGTGGGGGGGTGGAGTGTGTGTGTGTGTGGTGTGTGTGTGTGTGTGTGTGTGTGTGTGTGTGTGTGTGTGTGTGTTGTGTGTGTGTGTTGTGTGTGTTTTGTGTGAGTGTGTGGGTGGTGTGTGTGTTTGGTTGTGTATGTGTGTTTGTGTGTAAGCGTGTGTGTATGTTGTGAGTGTGTGTGAGTGTTGTGTGTGTAAGTGTGTGTGTTGTGTTGTGTGTGCTTTGTGTGTGTGTGTTTGTGTGTGTTGTGTGTGTGTGTGTGTGTGTGTGTTGAGTGTGTGTGTGTGTGTTGTGTGAATTTTCTATTTCAACTCAGAAAGTGGCGAACAAAACCATATCGTCGCTGGAAACGGTCGCTCGCAAGATGACTGAAGAGTATTAACTAGGCCCATGACTATTATGATTTTAACACTTCAGTAACACACCACGGGCTGAAGAAATATATTGGGACATGCTTATTTCGCGAAGAAACATTTCTTCTTTACCGATAAAGTGCGTAACCTGAAAGGTAGGAACTGCAACAGTTTGGAACTGAGTTCATAAGGATGTTTACCACTTGATTAAGTTACTTGTCTGTCAACAGGACGTGAGACAACATTGATGGGTTGGACTATCATGGTAACCGGTTTTTTTTAAACATTGTTGTTTAGGGGAGATTCCTTTTTCCCTTTCTTTCCACAATTTCCCCTCCACCATGTCCTTTTAAAAAAAAAATTTCATTGCAAAATTGTTGTATGAATGTAAACCACTGCGTTGAATAAACTATTGAACCATTCACTTAAGTAAAGAGAACGTTTTACACAATGCAATGGAATCTCAACTGCTTCATTAACAGAATCACCACCCTTCATACCGATTAATCATCATAGCAACAGCAAGAGTAAGAAGCTAGCAATTAATAATAACAGCAACAGCAATAGCAATCATCAGACTCAGAAGCAGCAACAGCAGCAGCAGCAGCAGCTGCAATAACAACTGCAACAAACACCAACTGTTGCGTTTAAGAAGCTTTGCATTCTACTTCAAACTGCTGCTGCTGCTGCTCCTACTGCTGCTGCTACTGCTTCTGCTGCTGCTGCTTCTACTACTACTACTACTACTACTACTACTACTACTACTACTACTACTACTACTACTACCTACACCACCACCACCACCACCCCACCCCCCCCCCCCCCCCCCCCCCCACACCCACGTAAAAATAAATAAATTAGGAAATACTCACAGATCGTTCCGACTGAGACTTGTTTAGTGCTTCATTGCTCTGAAACAGCAGAAGAAAATAGCAGAGATTAGCATAATTAGCAATCATCAACCCAGCGAGCAAACGTATCGCTATCTTAAGGTCAACTCCGTACTAAACCACATAAAACCACTTTTGTGACAGATGGTGGTGTTGGTGGTGGTGGTAGTCTGTGTATGTGTGTGTGTGTGTGTGTGTGTGTGTGAAGGGGGTGTTGTAGTGTGAGTGAGTGAGTGTGTCTGTGTGTGCGTGTGTGTGCGTGCGTTTGTGTATGTGTGTAATGTAGTGTGTGTTTTGTATTTGTGTTTGTTTTGTGTGGTTGTGTGTGTGTGTGTGTGTGTGCGTGTGTGTGTGTAGTGTAGTGTGTGTGTTGTGTGTTTGTGCGTACGTGCGTGCGTGCACGCGCGTGTGTGTGTAGCAGCTTGAGGGTAGATGATGTGGAGAAAAGATCGTGTAGACAGACGAAGGGGTGTATGCATCTAAAAAAAAAAAAAAAGAGATGTGGAAACAAGAGAGAGAGAGAGAGAGAGGAGGAGAGAGAGAGGAGAGGAGAGAGAGAGAGATTCCGAGCAAATAATTGATTAATGGTAACAGTAATGATAATAACAATAATACAACAACAATATAACGTAAAACACACACACACCACACAACACAAACATATCAACAAACCTTACATTAAGTACACTCCACTACTCCCCCCCCCCCCCCCAAACACACCACACACACACACACACACAATAAACACACAAAGTTGAAAGGAACACACACAATCAACTCAGAAAAAAGGTCTTCTCTCCCCCTCCCCCCCCCCCCCCTCCCTCTCACCTCGCCGCCACCAATATTATGGAATAATACATAACGTCAATAACAAGACCCAGTCTTCTTTACCATACAATAAAACCTTTTCATATAATATATAATATACGTTCAACAGTATGGGCCAAAAAAACCCCACCCTCTTTTCACAATGAATACAGTACAGAGAAAGGCTGAAGGTCGATGTACGCGTTCTGTGTTGTGTGACAGAAATAAAAATACACGAGTACTTGAAGAAGACCCTTTTGATATGGTTAAGACCCCCCCCCCCCCCTCTTCCAAAAAAAGAAAAAACCCAAACAAAACCACCTTTAAAAAAAAAGCAAGACCACTAGGCGTGGAAAGAACTCTCTCTCTCTCTCTCTCTCTCTCTCTCTTCTCTCTCTCTCTCTCTCTCTCTCTCTCTCTCTCTCTCTCTCTCTCTCTCTCTTCTCTCTCTCTCTGTGATTTGCATGTTTGCCTGCTTTTGTTATTAAAGGATTAGTTGTTAATAACTAGTGTTGCATTATACTGATGTCAAGGCCATAACAGGTAGTTAGTTATTCTTGTGAGCTCGAGGCCTCTTTTTCCCTCTCAAGTGGGGGTATTCTACTGTGCCGTGTCTCTTTATGAGTAATCACATGCCAAACTTTACAGCGCGCGCGCCTATGTGTGTGTGTGTGTGTGTTTGTGTGCGAGTCTATCTGTATGTATGTATGTATGTCTCTGTGTGTGCCTCTGTGCGCGCGTGGGTATGTGTGTGTGTGTGTGTTTTCTCTTTCTCTCTGTTTCTCTCTCTGTCTCTCTGTCTGTCTCTCTCTCTTTCCACTGTCTCTCTCTCTTTCCACTCCCTCCCTCCCTTATCCACTCCCTCCCTCCCTTATTTTTTATGAATTTCAAATAAGTAGTTTCACAGGCACCACCTTAGTAAAGGGACTGTGGTCTTAATGTAAATAAAAAACCGGAATCTCTCCCTCCCTCCCTCCCTCCCTCCCACACACACACACACACACACACACACACACACACACACACACACACACACACACACACACACAGAGCGAGCGATGAGAGAGAGAGAAAGAGATTTCCAAGAAACAGACCCAAAATTCAAATAACATTTTCTAATGCACATCAACATACTAACGATTGCATAACCTTTTCCCCATTATTAAACAGACAAAATAAAAACAAAAACCCCAAAACCTTTCCCTAACCCATTCCAAAAATGTTCTTTTCCATTATTCCATAATAATATCTGCTGGAATAAGCATTTTGGACACCCCCCCCCCCCCCCCCCCCCCCCCCCCCCTCCCCTAAACACCATCACTTTAAGCTGGCACTTTGGCAGAAAACCATACAGGGGAGGTCACTGTTAATCATCATCACTTCCATTCTCGCCGCCATTACGCGAGAACGAGATTCTTGTAAAACATCCCATAACTCGCCCAAGCGTAACGGGAAAAGGGAGGAAATAAACGGCTATTTCAGCGCCTGCGCACTGTGTAGTGTTGACATTATAATCACAAAATGAGGGATAAACCGATATTAGGGCTCCAGCTGGATAGGAGAGAAAGAGGAAGGAGAGAGAGAGAGAGAGAGAGAGAGAGAGAGAGGGAGAGAGAGAGAGAGGGAGAGGAGAGAGAGCAGAGAGAGAAAGAGACAGAGAAGAGAGAGGAGGGAGGGAGGAGCATGGTAGCAAGAGCTAGGTTAGGAGGACAGTGCAGGGGTGGAGGGTGGGAAGGTGGGGGGAGGGGGGGGGGGGGGGGGGGGGAGGGGGGGGAAGCAGAGCTGAGGCGAATGAGGAAAGGGGAGTGGAGGAGGCTGAGCATATTACCATACAGATCGATATATCGATCATGGGGCGAAATGGCGGGCGAAAGCGGTTGGAGCACAAATAGGACGTAATGCATTATGGCGGGGAAGCTGTGCTGGGAGGGAGACTGGCGTCAAGCAAAGACCTGGTTGCTTTAGCAGCCCACCTGGCCTGTGATTTACGGCGTGGGGAATCAATCGTTCAGCCACTGAAGTGGCCATTGTCGCTAGCATGAATGAGGCGACAGTGATTAGTTGGGGCGCCGGGGCTAGCTT
>CM054134.1:25577727-25595227 GCA_028751875.1 Rapana venosa | reverse complement strand
TGAAGAATAAGTAGTTGTGGGAATCATAAAGTGTTTTTCAACACCCCCCAAAAAAACCCAACCAAAACAAACAACAACAAAACAAACAACAACAACAAAACAAACAAACCCAAAAAAAACACCCACCAAACAAAAAAAAAACAACAAACAACAAACAAAGTAAAAACAATAACAAAACATTCAAAAAAAAAAAAACAAAAACCACATCATCTCTCTGTTTCTCTGTCTCTGTCTCATATAATATATATTATATGCAGATACGCTTACGCCCGCGGGTGTGTGTGAAGAGAAAAAAGGGAGAAAAGAATATTGGAAAAGAAAATTGAACACACACACACAGACAGACACATACACAAACACACGTCAGAGAGAGAGAGAATGACAGAGATACACACAAAGAAGGAGAGGGAACAAGAATGACATAAGATATCAATAAGACCACAATACCATGCCATCGATGAACACCACCACACAAACAAACGAAAACAACACACACTCTCTCTCTCCTCTCTCTCCCCACTCTCCCTCACACACACACACCACACACACCGCCCA
Organism: Rapana venosa; assembly: GCA_028751875.1. Classification (NCBI taxonomy): domain Eukaryota; kingdom Metazoa; phylum Mollusca; class Gastropoda; order Neogastropoda; family Muricidae; genus Rapana; species Rapana venosa. The sequence continues at coordinate 25,594,672 of CM054134.1, read as the reverse complement.
CAGCACAAGCACGCGCACCCGCGCTCAAAACGGCACATTCACTTAAAAACCTCAATAATTACAAGCATACTTCAAAGCCATACAGCACACAACACAAGGAACCCCACACCTCGTAAAATAAAATACAAACGTACTTCAAAACCATACGACACACACACCACAACTAACCCAACACAACCCAACACACACTTCTTAAAAATAAGTACTTGCAAGCATGCTTCAAAACCTATACGAGGCACAACACCACGCGAACCCACCACATGTCTTCATTAACAAATAAACAAAAAAGTTCCGCCACACGTCTTTGTGAAGAAAGAAGCCTGTAAAAAACCAACAACAACAAAGTCACCTAACTCTCTGCCCACAAACAGAGTGTCAGGTGTGTCGTTGTTTAACCACCAAGACAGACATGCATTTGGTTTTTTTAAAAATCACTGCTCGCAGAGAAAACCCCACACATGTCAAGTCCACAAAGCCGACGCTAACTAGATGGAAAAGACCACGAAACTCTGGCACAAGATCACACACACACACACGAAGACACTGGAGAAGGAGAGAGAGAGAGAGACAGAGACAGAGAGAGAGACAGAGCAGAGAGAGACAGACAGAGAGAGCGGTGGGGGGGGGGGGGGGGGGGGGGGGGGGGGGGGGTACTAAAACTCGATCACTGTGTCGCTGGCAAGTTTTTGCTACACACAAAACACCCAGTTCGATCTTCTGTCAGCTGAGTGGTTGGTTGACAAGACTACGTGCAACGAAGTAGGGCGTATGTATCAGTCAGTGTGTGTGTGTGTGTGTGTGATGGGAGTGGAGAGAGAGAGAGAGAGTGTGTGTGTGTGTGTGTGACAGAGAGAGAGAGAGGAGAGAGAGTGTGCATTGTGTGAGAAAGCAAGCAGAGAGTGATGTGTAGTGTGTGTGTGGAACCTGTTGACGTAGAGAGACTTGAGAGAGAGAGAGTGAGAAAGAGAGGTAGAGAGAGAGAAGAGCCTGGACACTGTTTATTAATGAACGCAAACTCGAACGAAAAGGTGGCCTTTTACGTCCAAGACTTGCAAACAGCTGCATGAGCGGAAAATAGCCTGGACATGTTTATTTGAAATACTATTCTAAGTTTTTTCTCAGCAAGCTTTGAGGTGCCGGCTAGTTTTTATTCCGTTTTTTTATCAGCACAGCTCTCTCTCTCTTCTCTCTCTCTCTCTTCTCTCTCTTCTCTCTCTCTCTCTCTCTTCTCTCTCTCTCTCTCTCTTCGTTTGTTTTCTTTCACTTCAAACAGACAGGATCATTTACGGTGATGCATTCTACCGATATAAACTCACAAAATGAAAGCTTTAAAATTGACGAGGAATCGATTTTGACATCAGTTTAAAGGTAAATAAACAATGTCGACGTGGCTCTCTTTATGACTCATAAAAAATAGGCGAGATGTCATTTTCTGTCCAACAAATACCAGCTGTGGGACGTACACGCAAAACTGGATAAGAAGAAGAAGAAGACAAGACGACAACACTGTCTATCTTGTCTCTGTTGTAGGGGAGTAGGGAGAGAGAGACCTTACCCGCGAAGAGTCACTGCGAGGAGTTGATCGCTTGGAAGGCCTAGAAAAGGATCGAAACAGGCGGAGATGACGACGATCGAGACTCCTAGTGGAGGAGGGCTAGCGGCAGCAGCAGCAGCAGCAGCTGCATCTTCGCTCCGTGGAAGGGCACTGGAGGGCCTCTTCTCACTCACGCTGTTTGAACGCCACATGTTGAACGCGGGACACATAGTACACGCACTCCAATGGCTGTCAACGAATTCCTCCTCCTCTCCTTCTTTCACCGTGGAACACGAACCACAAAAACACAAGTGAAATATCTCCCCCTCTCTCTCTAAGTGATGCAGCAAACCCACCAACTCACCAACCCACCAACCACTCTAGCAAGGTTTGTTTGTGGGTGAACTTAGCCGAGCGCGCGAGTTATCGTTATTAATCGTTCCGTCTTCCCACCTCAAAACATCGAAAGTTCGCGGTCTTCCTGTACTGGGTTATAGGCTAACGCCAGCGTTCTTTTTTTTGTTGTTGTTGCGCGTGCAGTACTGACTTGCAGCAGCCGCAGCTACTAGGCGGAGCATGACGGCCCCGTCACGGCCTGTGCTGCTGCAAGACTTGAGCTGCACGACACACGCACGCACGCGCTTCGCTTGACACTGGCTACACAGCATGCATCCATGCCACCGAAGCTGTGACAGCTGGGAGCATCATATTATCACCCCCACTACTCTCCTTCCCCTTCCTCCCTGCATGCACGCCTGCCTGCTCTCTCTCTCTCTCTCTCTCTCTCTCTCTCTCTCTCTCTCTCTCTCTCTCACACACACACACACACACACACACACACACACACACACACACACACACACACACCACACATCAGTGTTCCTAGATAGATGGCTTGAAAAAAAAAAGCAAATACAGTGTTTATTATTCAATGTGCCATCTGGAAATAAAACTTTGACTTGACTCGAATTTAACTTCACACACACACACATCGCCACACACACACACACACACACACACCTGTGTGTCAGTCCTTGTTGGTGTTAGTTCATTGGAGCGGAGGTGGCGCGGTGGTCTACCGGACATAAGTAGTAGTTAGCCCTGACACAACAATCGCTGCACGCCGCTGCACACAGCAACATTACGAACCAACCACCAGGCTGGGGGGGGGGGGGGGGGGGGGGGGGGGGGGGGGGGGGAGCGGAATAGGGGTAGGGGAGTGTTTAGAGCGGGGGGGGGGGGGGGGTCAAAGGGGAACTGGACAACTTTTTAAAGAAGACAGGGTGACAGAGAGAGAGAGAGAGAGGTGGGTGAGGGTGGGTGGCATGGAAAGAGGTGCAATGGGAAGGGATGGGAGGAGGGGTGGGGGGGTGGGGGGGAGGAGGACTGGGAAGGGTGGTGGGGGGGGAGGAGGGAAGGGGGGGATTACCGCCTGTGCAGCCAACTGAACGATAACATAGCCTGCGACAAAAATCCCCTCCCCCTGTTTTTGTTTGAGGGCTTTGGGGGGAAAAAAAAGGGTCACACCTGCTTCCTACCCTACTATACCTTACGTCCCTCTTTGCTCCTCTCTCTCTCTCTCTCTCTTTCTCTCTTCTCTCTCTCTCTCTCTCTCTCTCTCTCTCTCTCTCTCTCTCTCTCTCTCTCTGTATGTGAATGTGCGTGCGTCTCCCCTCCCTCTCTCTCACACTCTCTCTCTACACACATTCTCTCTCTCACACATATTCTCTCTCTCTCTCACACATACAACACATTCTCTCTCTCTCACACACACAACACCCCCCCCCCTCTCTCACACACACCACATACAAACACCACACACACACACACACACACACCACACACATACACACACACAAGGATGGAAATACTAGAAGTGCAGTCTATCTTCTTCCAAGTGACATGGTTCACCTTGTACTTCAATACTGCGCAGTTGGCAACGACAGTTTCGCGTGTACACACACACACACACACACACACACACACACAGAAAATAACTTTTTAGAAAGAGGAACTTCAGTTGGGACTTGTGGCTCACACAGCCATGGACACTTAACTCTTTTACTGCTCAATAAAAACTCGAAGCTTTTTTCCACCCCTGTTGTTGTTTTCATGATATGCTCTTACCCTACGTTTTATTTCCTTACAGCTACAACAGTAGGCATAGAATGTTACTTATCCCAGTACATGATGCACAGAGAGCTCATCATAAAACTTGAGACCATTAGTATCGTTTTTTTGTTGGTTTTTTTTTTACTGCTTAGTCATGACAATGATTGTACTTGGCTTTGCTGTCCAGTTGTCATCAGGATGTCTTTATAAACACGTTACAATGTAACAACCTTCAGCTGTGGTTTAAAAAAAACACCCCCCAAAAACCCATCGTTGAGTCTTGTACTAAATTGCTGTGTGTTAAAGTGTGTGTGTTGTACGTGTGTGTGTGTGTTGTGTGTGTGTGTGTGTGTTGTCGTTGTGGTGTGTAGTGTGGTGTGTGTGTGTGTGTGTGTGTGTGTGTTTGTGTTGTACGTGTGCGTGTGTTTGTGTGTGTGTGTGTGTGTGTGTGTTGAATGTGTGTGTGTGAATGAATAGGAAAACTTAGGATAGTACATGTGTGTGTAAGTTGTGTGTGTGTGTATGTGTGTGAATGATTATGAAAAACTTAGGATAGTAAATGTGTGTGTGTTGTGTGTGGGAAAGATTAGAAAAAAACCCCGATAGTAAATGTGTGTATGCATATGATTAGGAAAAAAACCCAGGACAGTAAATGTGTGTGTGTGTGTGTGCGTGCGTGCGCGCGCGCGTGTGTGTGTGAGAGAGAGAAAGAGTATGTGTGTGGGAGAGAGAGTAGTGAGTTAAGTTTAACATATGTTAAGCACCTTGCACTTACAGATAGTCAACAGCTGAGTGGTAGTGGTGACTGTTTGGCTTTATCCTTAATTACACTACATTTTCCTAAATGACACAAAACACTAACACAACTGTTGGTGACGTTGGGCGCGCTGCATATAGGACAGCTGCACTGAGAACGACAACAAATTTATCCGTAGTAATGTAGCTATGCAGTAATGTAGTAATGATGCTACAGTTCATGCTAATGCTATTGAACCGCAGAATCATGAACATACCAAGCAAGAGCCTCCGAGACTTTAGTGCACTGGGCAAGTTTTGCACTCAGCAAAGTCTTGATAAGATAACGTTGGCAATAATGGAGATGCACTTTACTCAGATTTGCAACTGCGTTTGGAATACTCACCAATTGTTGTAGGTGTTTATTAGCAGTGTTTACAGTGCAAAACAAATACGTCAAAATTAATTATATTGTCTTGAGCTGTATGCTATACCTTGTTCTGATCGCACTGTGATATAATATATATATTATATATATATATATATATATATATTATATATATATATATATATTATAATATATATATATATATATAATATAAATATAAAGATGATCAGAGAAAAAAAGAGTGATTGATGATAATCTTTTTTCAAGGGATAGAGAGAGAGAGAGGACAGAGGGAAAGAGAGGAAGAGAGATAGAAGCAAGAATTTGTGGGTGTGTTTGAGTTAGTGTGTGAGTAATTTGGCTGTTAAGAACTTTTTTAAAAATCCAGTTAACACATTCTGAACATCAATGATCAATTTCTGAAACCAACCATCACGGACTTCTTTAGAACGATTGGGAGCTACTGAGTGACCCTGCCATCTGATTATACATAATAAGTCTACAACAAACACACTCCACACATGCGATGTGATAACGCTTTCGCTTGCATAGCGAACTGACCACGCAAGCAAAAGCCGGCAGGCAGAGCTCGAGGGCGGAGAGGCAGGGAGGGCAGGGCAGGGCACCTCACTGTCAGAAGAGGGAAGTCTGCAGGTTGGTGCATAGTATAGCAGGTGAATCGATCAGGGTCGATGACACTATTCAAGAGTCAGCAAAGCCAGCACAGCACAGCAAGCACATGCTGGTTGACATTCGTATCATTCCACGTTCTCCCCAGTTGGGGTTAGGGTTGGGGCTATCTTTTAGTGTCAGAAGTTTTAATATGTGGTACATGAATACATACATAGTTAAAGCAACGCTTATACACCCGTCTTTCTTCTTCTTCTGTTGGTTTGTCTGTGTCTGTCTTTCCCTTACCTGTCTTTTTTTTTCTCTTCCCTGTGTGTGGGAGAGACAGAGGAGCGGAGTGAGAGTGAAGAGAGAGGAGGTGAACAGATGAGAGAGAGGAGAGATGAGAGAGAGGATGTTGAAGATAGAGAGAGAGAGAGAGAGACGCGATGAGAGAGGAGAGAGGAGAGAGACGAGAGCGCAAAGAGAGAGATTCAGTCGAGGGACAAACAAAACAAGAAGATGCGTTTCGTGAAAGAGTGGCTGTATGCGCGGGACTTTGAGAGCAAACTAATGGGAGTAAACAATATACACACACCCAGAAGTCGAAATAACGGGAGAGAAGAGAAAGTTCGAGATACTGGAGAGACAGAGGCATGAAACAAGATATTATTGAGACACTTGCCGCAGCGCGCACAATGCAGAAGATGGGAGGGGGGTGAGGAGGAGAAGGTACAGCATGGAGTTTCAAAAGAGGCTACCAAAACAAAGGAGATGGCGCATCGACACCCGAAAGGGGACGGAGAGAGAACGAGAAAGAGGGACAGGACAGAAGGTCAGAGAGACAGACAAAAACAGGACAGACCTATACACAGACGGTCGAAACACAAGTCAGTACATTTAACACACACACACACAACACACACACACACCAACACCAACACACACTAAAAACGCACACAGAGGGAAAACAGTCAGTTCAGGACTGCCTTAAATAAACCACAGAGACCTGCATCGATGGTGGTCGCTTTAGCAAAAGAAAGAAAAAAGGTCTTGACAACACTTTTGACAAAGAAACGGAAGGAGAGTGACGATTGATGGATTCACAGGCAGACTGCCTGCCTGCACTTCCCAGGCCTCCTCAGACTGACTACCAGTGCATGACCTCACCACTCAAAGCAGCAGCTTCGTCATCAGTAACAATCACAACACACCTTACATGGAAGGATTGAGCGAAAGGGGGTTGGGGGCATGCCCTGTTCAGAGAGACAGAGAGATGAGAGAGATGAGAGTGAGAGAGAGAGAGAGAAGGTAGCAGACAGGGCCAGAGAAGAAAGGTAGCAGGGAGGGGGGGGGGGGGCAATATTTAAATGATAATCTTCTTTTCCAAACTTAATACACATGTTATTAACCATTTTTTTCATCAGGCTCTCCATTAATGACTGAATGATAGCAGACAGACAACGGACAGACAAAGAGAGACAGTGAAAGGCAGAGACGGAAAAAGGTGGCACGGAAAGACTGTCCCCAGAAAGGCTTTCGACTGTCGTGGGTCATTCCATTCATCATATCCCCGCTGTAATATCGTTAGTTTCAGTGTCAATGTAGCATAAATTAATATTGATGACATCAAATATCTGGAGTTAAATCAGGGCGTAGTCAGCGATATATAAGAGAGATATTAGAGATATATATTAGATATAGAGTAGATAGATAGATAAATAGATAGGCAGGACATGTGGACAGATAGATAGATTCAGACAGAACATAGGCAGGCCGAAGACAGGAAGATATATAATAAATAAGTTAAAGAGAAGACAGAAAGAAGTCAGAACAGATAGATAGATAGTAGATGGAAGGATGGATGGATAGATAGAATCTATTGATGTCTTTTGGTCTAATAAGTTTTATGCATCTTCCAACAGCAGCCAAGTAATGATGAGATCAGTGTGTGAGAGTGTGTGATTGGTGTGTGTGTTTTTCTCCTCTCTAGTCTTATGTCTGTCTCCTCCTCCTCATCTTGAAAAGAATTCGGTTGCCTTTTGGTGGGATTAACAAAAAACTTATAAAATACAAATTGTTCCCAAGGTAAGGAAGTTACTTGCCGCTGATTATGAGGTTAAGGTGGAAGGAGTGCCAGAGAACTGAAATACAAGGATGTTGCCATTTATTTAAAGTGTTCCTGTATTATTATTTATATATATATATAATACGTTCGCCATTTGTTTTGTTGCTGTGACTAAGGTCGAAGTACCATTTAAACTATTCAGAGTTTTTCTCTTCTATCTCTCTCTTCTCTCTCTCTCTCTCTCAATAACACTTGCACCCTCCCCCCCTTCCCCCACCATAACCTTTTCCGTGACAACAGGACGGGCAGTCGTACGAGGAGGGGGGAGGGGGGAGGGGGGGGGGCGGGGGGGGGGGCGCTACTGGGAAATTAAAAGCGTTCCCGCTATAATTATCAGTCAAAGATTTTTAACTGACAGACCAATGGATTAAGACAGAATTAGCCGTTGGCGCTTTTGCTATATATTTATAAATTATAGTTAAGTATCACAAACGTTGTTACTAAACACACGCATATACAGCGTTGCATTGCAGCCGCAGATTACTTTACTCACTCACTCACGCACCCTTTGCGCCGTCTTTCTTTTAGCTCCTTCCTCTTGTGCGCACGGCTAGATAGATTAACCACACCCACCACGGGCCACTGAAACGAACCGTTCAGGTGCAGGGTGATTTATTACCCCTGATGAAATTTCAGTGGTGTGAAACCGCCTCCTTTTTTTTACACAATTGTACAGCTCAAGGCCTTACCCATTTTGGGGGAAATGCCAAGGTTATTGCGGAGACGGAAGGCTTTTAATGCCGGCTTTTTCAAACAAGCCTTACCTGTCTTACGTCAATGTCGTCACGGGAAGTTTACTTCCCAAGCCCTGACACCTTTCTCTGCGCCTTCGTGTGGCGTGACATATATCTGGGGTTTCGGAATTGAAGGCGTGTAGTGTGCGACGGTTTCACAATCTTTGTAATGCGAGTTATTTTATGATCTCAAGGGGGTTCGTTGCGGTGTCTTAAGTTTTTTGTTTTGTTTTCAGGGTGGAAAATAAAACGGTTAAGAGGCAAAGACTGAAAACAATTGATATATATTTTTTCCTCTTCACTTTAACAATTTTGGTCGTGAAATACGCGCGTGCGCGCGCGCACACACACACGCGCGCGCGCGCGTTACGTTCTCGAGCCCTATGCTGCAACGAAGTTGTTGCGCAATAATAATAATAATGATAATAATAATAATAATAAATGGAACTTATATAGCGCTATATCTTGCAAAGACAAATCAAACGATGGAAACATGTGAAACAAAATGTCTAGGGCTAGATTGCAATCAAGATTTCAAACGATAAAATATGAGCACGATCTTCACTTCTGTAATGTAAGTTCTACTTCTCACCACCCATAACCACACAATTCTTACACCCTACTCCCCTCCACTCCGAAACAACACACCCACACCACACACACACACACACACACACACACCACCACCACCACCACCAACCACTATCCACTCACCCTACTCCCACCCACTCTAACCCCACCCTCCCCCCCAATACACACCCCCCCCCCCCTACCCCACCCCATTCACCCACCCACCAAACCCACCCCCTATCTTCCCTAAAAACGCACGTACTACTACAGAGAAAACCAGCAACATGTGCAAAGTGTCTATAACTTGGCAAGGTTATAGGCACACGTGGATCAGGTGCATTCTGTTAACCTGCATATTCTTACATACAAGAGTATACATATACCTCTGTACTGCTTCCCTCCTTGCCTTGCTAAGCTGGAAACCAAGACGATGGATGTGTCTACAGGTCTGTGCCTGGTTTTCTTCGCCAGATTCTGTTGTAACGAGCTTGAGTGAGAAATTACATTATGGCTTTCACATGCTTATTATAAGAGAGGGCAGAAGAGGAGGAGGAGGAGGAGGCAGGTACTATATATAAATAGCTCCTTTCAGTTGAACAGCTTGAGAAATGAGAAGGATTTTTTTTTTCAACACGTGCGTTGCTCTCCCATCCCCTTCCCTCACCTCTTGTTGTGTGTGTGTGTGTTGTTGTGTGTGTGTGTTGTATGGTGTATGTATGTATGTGTGTATGTATGTATGTATGTTTGTGTGTGGTCTGTATGTATGCGTGTGAGTGTGCGTCTGTCTGTCTGTATGTATGCGTGTCTGTCTGTATGTATGTATGTTGTGTTCTGTATGTATGTATGTGTGTGTGTGAATGTCTGTGTGACTGTGTGTCTGTTTCTCTCTCTCACCCCATTCTCGACCCCCTCCCCTTCCCCCCCCCCCCCCTATATGAGCGCGATTGCGTGAGTGTGTATGTGTTTGCACACACACACTCACTAGTCACCCCCCCCCCCCTACACCACACCCACACACACACCCTATAACAAATCTCAAGGTCATACACACCACCCACACCACCTTCTATAATTACCAACCCACCACTAAGTCCCGCTAATATGAAAAAACTCACAACAGCTACCACCCCCCCCCCCCTCCCCCCCCCCCCCCCCCCCCACCCCCCCCCCCCCCCCCCCCCCCCCCCCACACACACACACACACAAATCCCCAGCTCTAAAGCATTATCCCGTTTGCAGTGGTCTGGTGGCGTGGTGGTGGTGTGGTGGAAGGGATATACAAATGGTTTGTCTGAAATTTACGGTGTTTTGACAGAAAGCAAGCCCTGCAGGATTCCTTCCTTATCAGCAGCCCCTCAGCTCAGGTCGCTGCTAGCCTAGCGCTCTTGACAGGCCTCACCACTCTAGTCCAACTCTGGAACTTTCTGCAAGGCTCTAACCTCTGGAACTAACTAACTAATATGTAAGAAACATTACGGTACTGCTATACTATAATTATTATGACCAGTTTTCTTACTTAGTGAGAAGGCACGAGTACGCGTGCTTTTATGTGTGTCTTTTGAGAATACACACTTCTCCATTCGCGAGGACGACACATACTACATTATTAATATTTATTGCCACCTTAACCTTTTAGCGGGGACGGGATAGCTCAGTGGTCGGAGCACTCGGCTTTGCCCCAGCCAAGTTAAGCAGCATCGAGCGTGGTTACAACTTGGATGGGTGACCGTTTGCGCGCCTTGGCTTTAGTACAGTCCCCCAGTTCACCCAGCTGTAAATGGGTACCTGCCCTCTTTACGGTCAGGGAAGGTAAATCAGCGAGGGAGAGGAGATGGGCGCCACTCTCAATATGCTGGCCCCTAGAGAAGCGAGGAGGTCTCTGACGCCTCGCTCCCCTACGACCTTAAAGGTTATGGGACTACTTTACCTTTACACCTTACCTTTTAGCAGTTTATTAACAGTATTTCACAAACGAATTGATGCTTCTTTGATGGTGGGGGGGGTGGGGGGGGGGGGGGGGGGGGGAGAAGAAAAATAACAACAAACTAGCAAGAACGACAAGAATTGAGGAAAGGGTCAGTGAACATGAATGACGGAACAGCGAAGTTGCTCCACTAACACCCCCCCCCCCCCCTCCCTCGCACTTCCTTCTCTCTCTCTCTCTCTCTCTCTTCTCTCTCTCTCTCTCCTCTCTCTCTCTCTGAAATAAGATGTGTTCATTCGCTCTCTCTTGATATAAAAGCTGTAAAAACGTTAAATTAAACTACTACTACTACTACTTCTGCTAGGCCACTACTACTACTACTACTACTACTACTACCAAACACCACAGGCACTCACACACACACTTGTACTAACTCTTCTCACCCCCTCCCCCAAACCCCCCCCAAAAAAAACCAACCCAACCAAACAAAACCCAAACAACACAACAACAACCAAACAAAAACGCCAAAACAACAAGAAAAAAACAACAACAACCAAAAATAAAAACCCAACAAAACCAACATAACCCTCAAGGTTTTCCGCGTGTGCAGTGAAGGGTGGGTGTGTCTGATTTGAAGAGGGGAGATAAGGGAGGTAATAGGTGGCGGGTACACTACATCCTTCTTCACCGCCTATCAGCAACTTCATCTATAATCAAGTCTGGCACACTCCAAAGGAGGGGAAAGAGCGAGAGGGAGGGAGGGGGAGGGAGGAGAGAGGAGAGAGAGAGGAGAGAGAGAGAGGAGGAGAGAAGAGAGAGAGGAGAGAGAGAGAAGAGAGAGAGAGGAGAGAGAGAGAGGAGAAAGAGAGAGAGAGCGGGTGGGAAAGGGAAGAGAGTGGAAAGGGTAGTGTGTAAGTATATGTGGTGTGTATGTGTGTGGTGTGTGTGTGTGTGTGTGTTGTGTGTGTGGTGTTTTTGTGTGTGCTCTGTTGTTATTGTTATTTTGTTTTTCAGGTTTTTCAGGTCCCCCCCCCCCCCCCCAAAAACACACACGCCCTCCCCGTTCCTTGGCAGAGCTCTAGGTTCACCAATGGTGAGATTTTGTTTGTGTGTGTGTGTGCGACTGCTTCTTTCCCCAACCATTGAGGTAGCGGCATTCCGACTTCGAGGATGCTCAGTTTCAGGTCTGTTCACAAATGGTGATGTGTGGGTGAGTGAGTGAGTCAGGATGAGAGTGTGTGGGTGTGTGTTTTTGTGTGTGTGTGTGGTGGGGTGTGTGAGAGGAGTGTGTGTGTGTATGTGTGTGAGTTTGTGTGTGTGAGAGGAGAGAGAGTGTGTGTGTGTGTGTGGGGCGGACACAGAGAGAGACCGAGAGAGAGGTGAGAGTGTGAGTGAGAGAGAGGGGAGGAGAGAGAGAGAAAAGAGAGAGGGGAGAGAGAGAGAGAGGCAGAGACACAAGTCATTAAGCGCTTTGATTTGTTTACTTTACAAGATTCAGCGCTATATAAATTCCATACATTATTATTATTATTATTATTATTATTATTATTATTATTATTATTATACTTATATTATTATAATTCTATGAAACACACCCTGATCTTCGCCCTGCTGTCTGCTGGAAAGACAGTGCTTTCAGAAAACACTTCATCCTCCTCGTTCTCAATCCTCCTCCTCCTCCTCTTCTCAACATGTACGTCTTTACATAATCAACATCGTTTCTTAAAAAAGCTGGCAGACCACACACACACCCCACACACACACACACACACACACACACACACACACCACACACCACCACACACACACACATACACACACACCCACAAACACACACACTCACACACACGAAAGACAAGACAGAATAAAACATTCCTGCTTTTTGTGCGTGTCTCAACCGTTTCTGATAGTAGTAATAGTTAGTTACCTGAGCCAAGCAGGGAGGGGCCATATGGAAATCGGGCCAGCAGCCAAACCAGCTGTCATCACTGTCGCCACTGCTGCCGCTGCCCACACTGTCACAGCTCAAGGCCATGGTGCTGTCCGACCACACACTCTATCTCTCTCTCTCTGTGTTGTGTATTCTACAGGGGTGCGAAAGGAAATCTCTCTCCCAGGTATGGCGCGCTATGATGTGACAGGTAGACAGACTCTGATTGATCCGTGCTGTATAGCTGGCTGGTGTTCTATGTCTGTGGTGGTGACAACATTATTGCTCGGCAAAAGGATCACCAGTTTGTAGTAAGTGTTGAACCTTTTCAGACTAGTTGGTTTTTTCCAGTTCTTCTGGTTTTTTTTTTGCACGAGAGATGTTTTTTGCTGGGTTTTTGTTTTTGGTCAAAGTTTGGTGTTTTAGTTTCTTCCAGTTCTGTGTTCTTCAACAGGGTTACAATATTTGTTGTTGTTGATCTGTTGTTTTTTTAGGTTTTTTTTTTTATCGTGCTTCAATTCTTTCTTTCAGGATACAGCTCTGACACTTCCTTGCAGAATACTGTTTTTGTTGTTATTGATCTTGTTGTTTGTTATTTTTTTCATTTATCGTGCTGCGTTTTTTTGTTTTTTGGTGGTTTTTAAAGTTGTTGTTTTTTTTTTTTGGGCATACAGCTTTTACACTCTTGCGAAAACCCTTTAAAATTTTGGGGTGATCTTGTGTTTTGTTAATTGACATCCCCCCACCACCATACCGCGAATCCCGGAGTATATATATATATATATTAAATATATATATATAATATATATATATAATATATATATCATCCCCACCATCTGGAAATATTCTGTGCTAGGAATGCCCCCCTCTTTTCTATCCCTCTCTTTGTTTCTGCCTCGTTCCTTTTCTTCCTCATCCCCTTCTTGTCTTATTTTCTGCCTTCTTGGTGCATTTTATTGCTCCCTCTTCCCCCCCCCCCCCCCCTTCCCCCACGAAAGACTTAAAAGATAATAATTCTCTCCCATGCTGAAGTCTGAGCGTTGGATGAAGAAGAGGGAGAAGAAGAATGTCTTCATTTTCATTACTCTCTCTCTCTGCCTTTAGCCTTTTTTCAGTTTTTGGAACCTTTGGTTGTTTTTCGATGTTATTGCTTTTTTTGTAGTCGTTTCTTCGTTGTCTGTTGTAAATCTCCTCAGGCCACTCTCCTTGCTTTTCTAAGCATATATCTTGGAAAGTTCTACTTGTCTGTCCAAATCTATGGCTGGTCGGTCAGTCCTCCCAAAAATGCATGTTTTGCTTTAAAACATTGTTCACACACACACACACACACACACACACACACACACACACACACACACACACACACACACACACACAAGTGGGCGAGCTCTAATTGCATGTTGGAATTTTGTTTTTCTTTTGTTGACCCCAAAGGAATAATAATGGCTCTGGTAGATCTGCTCTTTAAACTTGACATGAGAAATGGTAAAAATCAACATACGCCGCTGCTGAGATTCGAACCCACGACTTCAAAGTTCCACGGGGTATGAAGTCTAACGGTTCTTTACCACTCGGCTAAAGCGTCACGTCCGTCATCCCTTCTAAGGAGGAACCAGTCTACAGAACCATTGGTTAGTGTAGTGTGGTGTAGTGTAGTGTAGTGTAGTGTAGTGCAGTTACCCAGCTTGTTTAACTAACACTGCACTGATTACTTTGACGGTTGTTGTAACGTAATTAACCCCCTAACCCCTTCTTCCTCCTCCTCCTCCTCCTCTCTCTCTCTCTCTCTCTCTCTCTCTCTCTCTCTCATCTTCATCTCTCTCTCTCTCTCTCTCTCTCTCTCTCGTGTGTGTGTGTGTGTGTGTGTGGTGTGGTGTGGTGTGGTGTGTGTCAGTGTATGTGTGTGCGTGCGTGCATGCGCGTGTTTGTGTACGTGGATCCGTGTGTGCGTGCGTGTGTGTATGTGTGTATGTGTGTGTGTGTGTGCGCGCGCGCGCGCGTGCGCGGGTGTGTCAGTGAGTCACTTTTAATTAACGCCTTCTGCCTGTTCGGAGTTTTGGTCCTTCACGCGAAAAGTACAGACAGATACTGTAGGTCTGTGTTCACACTAACTGAGTGAGTCAGTTACATAGAAAGGCAGAGAGAGAAGAGAGAGAGAGAGAGAGAGAGAGAGAGAGAGAGAGAGAGAGAAATGGGAAGAAGAGAAACAAAACTAGGGATAGAGAGAGAGGGGGGGGGGGGGGGGATTAGAGAAGAAGGGATACAATTATGAATTTAGTTTACCCAGGTTGGGGTTAAAGGGAGCAAGAGAGAGAGAGAGAGAGAGACAGACAGACAGACAGACAGACAGAAAGAGATAGAGAGAACAGAGAGACTGACAGAGAGAAGCAGTGACAGAAAGACAGAGAGAGACACATAGACACACAGACAGACACACTCACACAGACAGACAGACAAACAGATAACGGAAAGGGGGCAAAAGGGAAGAGCGACTTGTAACACCATTCTTTCTGTAGTAGCCTACGTCTCTGAAGAACAAAAGGAGACTAGTAGGCCTAGCCCTACAGCCTAGTAATACACTACTAGACTACTACCACTTCGCATCTTTCTCCCGGGTAATATGACTGGTCAGCACTTCGACCGCTGTGTCTGGAACTCCAGGAATCTCCTAATCTGCTGGTGCCGAAAACTGGCCAGTGTAGTGGTAGCCTAGGCCTATCTCTGCTCCTGGTTATAGCCTCCTCTCCCCCCCCCCCCCCCCCCCCCCCACCCTCTCTCTCTCTGTCTGTGTTTTTGTCTGTCTGTCTGTCTCTCTCTCCAGCTTCTATCTCTCTTTCTCTCTCTCATTTCTCTCTCTGTTGTCTGTCTGTGTGTGTGTGTCTGTCTCTGTCTGTCTCTCTCTCTCCCGCTTCATCTCTCTTTCTCTCTCTCATTTTCTCTCTGTCTGTCTCTGTCTCTCTCCAGCTTCTATATATATCTCTCTCATTTTCTCTATCTCTGTCTCTCTGTCTGTCTGTCTCTCTCAACCCTTGTAGTCCTCTTATCTCCCTGCAGTCTTCTGATTCTCTTCCTGGCTACCCCAATCTTTACCTGCTCCCCACCCCACCCCACCCTCTACACACACTCAACTCTTCTCATCTCACCGAAAAGATGGTTGTGCTATTTTATAGAAGCTCTGTGTGTGTGTGTGTGTGTGTGTGTGTGTGAAGGTCTGGTTTGAATTTAAGAATCACAAGAGTAATTTTGTGTACCGAAAAAATCTTTTTCTGGCCGAATCGCTGGTTTTCTTGACTCAAAAAGAATAATTTTGAATGTTGATAACATTGTTGGTCTGATATCATGAATTCAAGAATGTATTATTAATACCACGCATAAAAAAACCCTCTACACCAGAAACTTTATTTTAGAATGAATATTATTCACAGCTGAAATTCCACACAATAATTTGACTTTATAACAATAGCAACGCTCCAACGTTTTTCTTCGCAGAATGACAAACGCTTTCTATTGTGAAGAAAATTATATATTTGCTTTGGATCTATGCCAAGATTTATGTTTAATGATAATAATAATAATAATAATAATATTGTATTGTATTGTATGTTTGTCCGTCGTGTTCGACAATGACCTCCAAAACAGCAGAGGAGGCAGCCGCTGTTTCGGAAATTTGGGAAGTATAACAACAACAACAACAACAACAACATACAAACACAGCGAGACATCATTGAAAAATTACATTGTAGAACAAACAGTTCCACCAGAGAGAAAAAAATTACCTGTTGGCATAATGAACATTATATAACGCAGAGCTTTAACTATCCGTACCTTTGATCGTAATAAACATTATATAATGCAACCAACTTAAAAAATGTAACCAACAATAAAAATGTAACCAACTTTATACAATGCCGACTTTAACCAACCAAACCTCTTGCCATAAATGAAAACATTCTATTTAACGCAGACTTTAACCAGCTGTAACTCTTGTCATAATGCAGACTTTAACCAACCAATCCTACCTCCCTTTAGAGGCAAATGACTTCTTATTCCACGAAGAACAGAACGTTCTAGTGAGTATGGACCTTTAGACGCAGCTACCTTACCATGCCAGCCAGTACTGTACCATACCTTTCTACCTAGGCTAGTAGAGTACCTACTTCAGAGGAGCAGCAGCCCTACACACACACACACCACTTGCACTGTTCCCCTTTGAGGTCCTGTGTGGCGCTAATCAGCTTGGCACGTGCCCCTTCCATCAATGGGCCTTCCGGACAGGGCTGC
>CM054134.1:25565227-25575227 GCA_028751875.1 Rapana venosa | reverse complement strand
CAGTGCAAACTTAAGACGAATAGAGGGCGAAAACTGAACACATCGCGTTGGTGTTGTGGGGGTGTAGGTAGTGTGGGGGTGTGTGAATGTAGAATGTGTGCGTGTGTGCGTGTGTGCGTGTGTGTGTGTGTGAGTGAGTGTGTGTAGAATGTGTGTTTGTGTGTGTGAATGTAGAATGTGTGTTTGTGTGTGTGAGTGTAGAATGTATGTTGTGTGTGTGATATGATATCTTCAGTTTAACGTCTATTCACATTTAGTGATTGTGAGTGTGCGTGTATGTGTGCGTGTGTGTGTGTGCGCGCGCGCGTGCCTGCCTGCACGCTCGAGACGTGTGTAAAGAACACATAATATAATAAAATTTTAAAAAAAGAAGGGGCGCACGCACACTCACAAACACACAGCAAGAGAGAGGGAAAGAGAGACACACAGACAGACAGAAAAAAGACACAGACACCACTCTCTCTCTCTCTCTCTCTCTCTCTCTCTCTCTCTCTCTCTCTCTCTCTCTCTCTCTCTCTCTCTCTCTCTCACACACACACACAACAGAACGTACACACACACACACACACACACACACACACACACACACACACACACACACACACACACACACACAACAACAACAACAACACAACAGCACTGAGAAAAAACCCACTCAGAATCAAACAACAGACAAAAGAGCAAACTTCGGTGTCCACTTTCACTCCTCTACCTCTTGCATCATATAACTCCATGTTGAAAAGGTCAGCTTACAAAAAAAGAAAAGTGGCCAGAATTCCGAGTTTTCTTTATTAGCAATTTATTTTTCACCAATTTGGACATTACTGTTAAAACACAAGAAAATTGGGTGGTTTTTTTTCTTTTTCTTCCGGTGTTGTGTGTGTGTGTGGGGGTGGGGGGGGGGGGGGGGGGGGGGGGGGGGGGGGAGTCTGTTTGATGTTTTTTTTTTAAATCTACATCTAGTTTTTCTTAAAAATTACTTTTGACCAAAAAAACCCGAAGAAATTTGCACTGAGGAGCTTTAGGATAGGACACGGAAGTATATATAACCAAACATGCTTTTTTTTTGGGTTTTGTTACACACACCAGACACAAAAGAGTAGCAAAAAAAGGGACAGCACTCACCAGATCATTGCTGACCTGTGGCACACATGTCGTCATCACCTGCAACAAAAAGAGAACTGACAGTTCAGGACCTGCCAATCAAACCACCAAGCCAGCCCCTGTCAATCAATCAAACAATCAAATCAACGGCTGCCAATCAATCGAGCGACTGAGACAAAATCTGTCAATCAATCAAGGAATGAAATCAACAGCTGTCAATCAATCAATCAAACAATCATATGAAAACTCTGTCAATCAATGGAACAATGAAACCAAGAGTTCATTAGAAAAGTAATCACATAAGTCCTATCTGTTGTATAAGGCTATAATATCTAACGCCAGTATTAACGGTGTACACACAACAACACACACAACAACACACACACACACACACACACACAACACACAAAACCTAGCAATAGTGGGTAACATATGATGCCAACAATGATTCAAAAACCAGTACCTATCTGTACGTTGTAAAGTGTATCACACGCTTGCAGATCTATCGTTTCAGCATTGACATCATAGCTTGAATAAATACACGAATTTCTAACATATATTGTGTGTGGTGTATGTTGTCTGTAACTGTGTGTGTAGGCTAGAAATGTCTTCGCGTGTTAACAGGCTATACAACACCTGTACAGTCTATCGCTTACCTGTATGTGTGTTAGCTTGCTATCAGTTCACGACAACTTTAACATCATGGTTGACTGATTTACTATGCTTCGGAACGTAGAGAGAAACAAAGCTATTGTTTACATTCAACATCTGTCGTCAAACGATCCACAAACAATCACCTGTACACTGTTTATTGGTGTAGAACTGTGAACAGTGTGTTTGTGAAGGTGGGGGTGGGGTGGGGGTGGGGCGGATTGGAAGGATGATCAGTCACGCTGACTCAGTGATATAGTATATTATTATGATTGTGTCTGGGAGTGAAGCAGGATAGAATAATAGAGCAGTGGGCCCTGAGAGAGAGAGAGAAAGAGAGAGAGAGAGAGGAGAGAGAGAGAGAGAGAGAGAGAGAGAGAGAGAGAGAGAGAGTGTGTGAGAGACAGACGGACAGACAGACGAACAGAGACATGGGAGGGGGGTATACATCAGCGAGAATCACAGTGGATCCCACACAGTCACGCACACACACAGTCACAGAGAGAAGAGAGAGAGAGAGAGAGGAGAGAGAGAGAGAGAGAGAGAGAGAGGCAATATGCATTGCTTATTCAATGTACCACCTGGAAACACAAATTTGACTTGACTTGACTTGACCCCCCCCCCCCCCCCTCCCCTTTCTCCTTATTTCAAAGATGGGGACACTGTCAGCAGCTCTTCAATTAACAACTTAACACACTGTGCATGCAGTGTATGTTCGTCTAATATCACTTAGAGTGAACAGACGTTAAATTGAAGACAACATGCAGTGCATGTCTGATAGTTCTTTAAGTTTCAGGACAGGCCAAGGTAGCGACAGACAAAAACACAAAAAAATCCATAATACTCTGACCTTCAATATCATCCCTTCCTCGGGATCCTCCACCAGCTCATACATCTCCCCGTTAGACATAGCCACAAACTACAGAAGACGCAATGCGGATGCCTAACACACTCTCAAGTCCACACAGTCTTCCCACAGCAGACTGTAGAAACACATCCTTAACTTGATTAAACACCATGCGGAATCACTGACACCACAAAACACCGGGCACAAAATTAATCAGAAACCACGTCACCATGCACCCACAGAGTAGCCTACAGCATTTCTGCCAACAAGCACACACAGCGCTCAAACTAATAACAACACAAGCAAGGTACAACTGGTCTCTGTAAATTCGACAACCATGGTTGTTGTTTTTTTTAGATGGTGAAGGTCTAAGTTCAACAACTCTCTGAACTTTTACGAGGTAGGGTCTATCGATCGATCCTCCTCTCTCAAGCCAAATCTTGACACAAAACGATCACGCGCACACACTCGAAACAGCGTCTCTCAAACAATCCGAAACTGAAGGAAAACAAACACTGAAAACAGTATGAAAATAACTGACCCTCTCACACGCTGACGGTAATCTGGCAAGTGTACATATCCAATCCGTGCACTTCAAACACAGGACGAACAACACGGGTATTAAGCTAAATCCCTGGGCCCCCAAGCAAGTCAACCCCCGCGAAATCCACCGTAGCCTGCCTACCCCTACCCCGATCAGAGATCAACAACTCACACTCCCCGCCTTTACAGACTGTCCAGCATAGTGTGTTTAGCTTTCAGCCGGCCACAGGTCAGTCCCAGAGAGAGAGAGTGAGAGTGAGAGAGAGAGTGAGAGAGTGACATGCAAACCTGGCCACCACTCACCCGGAAAGGCATTTGGGCCGGGCGAAAAACAATAGCAGGTCGGAGGGGTAACTTTACCGATCGCTAACCCCGAAACCCACCCGACCGGACAGAGCGAAGAAGTGACACAACTGGGCTACTCGTTTTCTACTCCTAACTCCCCATTCTCTCTCTCTCTCTCTCTCTCTCTCCCCACTGCCCTTTCACCAATCCCACAAAAGATGCGTTGTTCTTCACGTCACAGCTCTAGCCCCCAGTATACCACCACAGACCTGTTATGGTCAAAGAACTGTCTGTCCCCAAACCCCACCAAGGAAGGACAGGGCAGGTGGGGAGTTCTCATACCAACACCTACCCACTACCTACTTCTACAACGACTACTACTACTACTAGTAGTACTGTGGTGACTACAGGGGCAGAGCAGGTGCATCTTTTAGATTCCACGCAGAAAGGCCTGCCAGTGATTGTGTGCGCGGCTGTTAAGGTAAAGTCTGTCTGAATGGGCAGGCAGGCAGGCAGGTAGCTAGCTAACGAAGTCCATTGTCCAGCGCCTTTGACACCCTTGCACGTCATGCTTACACTGCCCTGAGCAAGGATTACGCAGAGAGGACCTCCTTCTTCTTCTTCTCTCTTCTTTTTCTCCTTTCTTTCTTTGGAAAAAAAGGAAGGTTGGAGGAGGAGGAGGAGGAGGAGAAGTATGCTGGACACGCACAGCGCACTGTCAGCAGTTCTACCGAACTAACTAACTAACTAGACTTAAAGGAGGCTTGACCTTGAAGAGTGCAGTGAAATAGTTGAGTGATGACTCTGTGTGTGTGTGTGTGTGTGTGTGTTGTCTGCTGACCGACCTCACTGCCCAGTTCTGCTGACCTACATTTGTGTGTGTGTGTGGGTAAAACGAGGTCTTAGGAGATCATGATTTAGTGTAATGAGGTATGAGGTTAGGTACCAACGACACCTTTAAGGATGGGAGGAGGAAGTGGAGGGAGTGTGGGGGGTGGGGGTGGGGGACAATGAGGTGGTGGGGTGAGTGGTTGAGGGGAGGGTCGAGGCATGAAAAATTGTGGAAATGTCTCTGTCTCTCCAGATTAAAACAAACAACATAACCCCCAAACAAACAACAATAAAAAGAAACCCAGAAGAACATACAATGTTCTCATTATTTACAACTTCAAACACAGCCAGTAGGGCAACCTCCCCTCCCCCCCCCTCCCCAGCCCCCACCCCACCCCACCAACTTTAAAACAACTAATGAGGCTTAAAAAAACAAAACTGCAACAAACAAACACAAAACAAACAACCAACCAAAATATCCATGAGCTTTCGGAACTTTTTCAATGAGATGAATTGCCAAACAGTGATCACTGTCGTTTGAAACACTAACTGCTTACAGGGGTGACCCCATACCCCCACCCCACCCTGGTATATTCTGACAAGAAAGGGTGCGTTGCTGGTCCCATTTGATATCGCATGTTTGGATAGTTCATCCTTTTTTCTTCTCTCTCTCTCTCTCTCTCTCTCTCTCTCTCTCTCTCTCTCTCTCTCTCTCTCTCTCTCTCTCTCTTCTTTTAAGCCATCATCTGATTGGGTTCAATGACATAATCAATCGAAGTAAAGCACCGAAATTCCACTTTCCAAAGTTAAGAAAATCTTTCAAATTATTAAAAAAAAACCCACAAAACCCCCTCAACTATTTTGATACCACAAAACAATCGAAACAAAATGTTTCCTCTAAGACTTGTACCAAAAGAAAAGGCATTTAATTTTTTTTTTTAAATTGAAGATCCCTGAAACTACTGAAATTGGAGATTTTTTGGTGCTTTACTCTGAGTGAGTGTGTGTGTGTGTGTGGGGGGGGGGGGGGGGGATAAAATCCCCACCTCTTTCCCCACCCACACCCCTTTCTCCTCAGACCAAAAAGTCTGCATATAATAATTTATATCCCCACACACCACCCTTACCCCTTCTCCTGCTAAGTTATGGCACCAGCAGCCACGAGACCCCCCTACCCCCCCCCCCCCCCTACACACACTCACACACTGTTCCCTCTCCCTCCCGCTATGTCCTCTAAGTCATGGCACCAGCAGCAAGCAAGAGGGAGGGAGCTAGCCAACTCTGGAGTAGGAGGAGGCAGTGGATCGTGTAAAGACAGCAGCATTACAGAAGCGGTGTCGCCCGACTGCTTGTCCCCTGCCCACGTTAAAAGTGACCCATGGCCAGTCAGTCAGCCAGTCAGTCAGTCAGTCAGTCAGCCAGTCAGTCAGTCAGTCCGTCAATGAAGCGGGCTGCTGCAGGGTTGGGTTAGTTGTTGTATTTCGGCTAGGCCTACTACTGGTGGTGTGGTGGAATTCTGTGGTGTGTACGTGTGTCATTAAGTGGTTCTTCTGTCCTTAACTGAAACAAGACATTCAACTACTGTGGACCACCTTGGGAGAGCGCGTCGCCACAAGAGCAGCACCACCCATTATCTTTTTTTTGTGTGTTTTTTTTTTTTTTTTTTTTTTTGGGGGGGGGTCTGTTTCCTGTCTGTATGTGTGGTTTAAATAGTTTTTATTCAGAAATGAGTACACGCATTGAAAACAAACAGCATTTTGGAATAATATGTGTATTTGTTTCCTTTGCTTATATCAGAGTGGCTTTTAATCTACAGGATTTTGCCAGGGTCAGCTCTCTTGTCGTGAGTCCTTCGGATGAGACTATAAACCGAGGTCCCGTGTGCGAACGCACGCAGAACATCTTGCGCACACGTTAAAACCTGTTCCGCTTTCGGAAGAGTAGGCCATTCTGTGCTTGTGGCAAGGGATGACAAAATTTACAAAACTGCATAACCACGGGGACTGGACGTAAAGAAAAGCACATGAATGCTTATTCCATTACCCTCGAAATAAATGAATGAAAAACAAAGTTCTTTGACGTGAGTCATATGCAACACGCATATGCTCACGGGACCACGGTTTTATCCTCTCATAAGACTAGATTTTTTTCGACTTTTTTTTTTCTTCTTCAAGTTTTCTTACACCAAAATACGGTAGGCAGAATTCCAAATATACAGTTTACAGGCCAGAGAAAGGGGGGGAAGGGAGGGAGCAGTTGCTGCTACCTCTGTCGAGCCTGACCAGTTTACGACAACCACCACTTAATGACACCACCACATATGTGTGGTCAACTTATATGGCTGCTCAGCTAGCTGGGCTGGCTGAGTGACCGACCACCGCTGCTCCTGGTCAGTTTCGGGCATTGGCTGCCTGGTGTCAGTGGCCTTTCGGCAACTTGGCAGCGACAGTGGAGGAAAGAGTTATGCTAGAGAGAGAGAGCGAGAGGGGGGGGAGAGCGAGGGAGAGAGAGAGGGGGGGGGGGGGGGAAGGGGAGAGAGAGGGGGGGAGAGAAAGGGAGAGAGAGAGGGGGAGAGAGAGAGAGAGAGAGTCGAGTGTCTGTGCTGTCCACGCACACAAGCACGCCCGAACGCATACACGCACGCACACACGCACGCACCCGCGCGCGCACACACATACACACACACACATGTAAGCGTGCATGTACACTGAGAAGAAGAAAGAGAAGAGAAGGGAGGGGAAGAAGAAGGGAGAAGGAGAGAAGAGAGAGAGAGAGAGAGATGAGAGGAGAGAGAGAGAGAGAGAGAGAGAGAGAGAGAGAGATTTTATTTCAAGAAAAAAACCCAAGGGGTACATGAAATTTAACAAAACCACAACTTGCGGATGTGGGCGTGTAAAAAATACTCACAACACAAATTCGCTCCAAAATGAAGAGCAGAGAGAGAGAGAGAGAGAGAGAGAGAGAGAGAGGGAGGATGACAGAGGCTGCGGTAGAGACAGTGACACAGGCACAGAAAGAGACAGAAACACAGAGACATACATACAGACAGACAGACAGACAGACGGACCAACAAACCCATAACTTAAGATAAACAAGAGGACTGAGACAGAGAGGCTGGGAGAGTCTTTCTTTACCGACAAAAGTCGGGCATTTGCATCTAAACTCATCCCTGGTAAGCTAAAACAGATTACCTTAAGTGACATGTTTACCTTGAGAGAGAGAGAGAGAGAGAAGAGAGAGAGAGAGAGAGAGAGAGAGAGAGAGAGACAGACAGACAGACAGACAGACAGACAGACAGACAGAGCGACAGACAGAGAGAGACAGTCAGAGACAGAGAGGAGAGAGAGAGAGAGAGAGAGAGAGAGAGAGAGAGAGAGAGAGAGAGAGAGAGAGAGATGTATTTATTTCATTTTATTCTTTTATGTCGAGGATAATGGAAGAAGCATTCATGTGCTTTTTTTCATCCAGTCCCCGTGTGTATGCAGTTTTGTACATTTTGTCATCTGTTCCCACCGGCACACAACACACAGCCTACTCTTCCAAAAAGCGGAACGGGTTTTAACGTGTGCGCAAGATGCTCTGCGTGCGTTCGCACACGGGACCTCGGTTTATAGTCTCATCCGAAGGACTTTTGAGGGGAATGGAATCGGCACTGATGTTAACTCCAGAGGAAAAATCCTCTTCAACGAGAATCGAACCCGGGTCGCTAGCAGATCACAAATACATCACTCTAACCACCAGGCTATTCCGTCCCCTACATAGAGAGAGAGAGAGAGAGAGAGAGAGAGAGAGAGAGAGAGAGAGAGAGAGAGAGAGAGAGAGAAAGACAGAGAGAGACAGACAGAGAGACAGAGACAGACAGACAGACACACAGACCGACAGAGTCACACAGAGAGAGGGTTAAATCTGTGAAACTGCTTCTCTGAGAGCTGAAAAGGGGGGAGGTTATTTACATGCAAAGGGCATCAAGCCTACGTACGTGCTATATTGGTTCGGCGGCTTGCATCCCCCGACCAGTACTAGCAGGTAAGAAAGCTCTCCTTACCTTACCTTACCTTACCTTACCTAAGGCTAAAGCTAAATAGCTAAAGCAAGCAGGCTTCCATTACATCTCACTCCACAGCTGCGAAGAAAAGTGCACCTTGCTTGCACATTTCGCAAACAACCATTTTTTTACGGCCTTGAGAGGGCAAAGTGGGGTGGGATGGGGGGAGAGGGGGAGGGGGGGGGGGGGGGGGGGGGGAGGGGGGGGGGGGGGGGGGGGGGGGGGAGGGAAGGGAGAGAGGATTAGAATTTAGTGGTTAGAGCGTTGGCATTCTAGAAACAGAAGAGGCCCTGGTTTGGGTCCCAGGTGCAGACAACATTCCGGTTACGGGGAATTTTACTCTGGGGTAGGTGGATGGGTGGGTGGGTTTGTTTTGTTCCTCGGCTATAGAGCTCCGGGATATTCACCAATGGTGAGATTTGGCGCGAGCGACCGTTTTTTGTTTTGTTTTTGGGAGCACCATGAAGGTAGCCGCATTTCGACTTCGGGGATGCATGCTGGGTATGTTCGTGGTTCTGTAAGTCACCGAAAGCTGACATGAATAAAGGGATCTTTAATGTGAAATTCTTTTATCTTCTGCATGTGTATATGTATGTTCTTTCGAGCCAGAAGGCCCATAGAGCCGGAGCTTATCCCGGTTTCTGTAGCGTTAAGCGAACTGATGGTTTTTCACCACCCCTGTGACAGGACGCTAGTCTGTCGCCAGATACTTCCCCAGCAGAGCTGGTACCCACTTGTACACCTGGGTGGAGTGAGGAAAATAGGAGTAAAGTGTCTTTCCCAAGGGCACAACACCGAGCCGAGCGGGGATCGAACCCGCGACCTCTGGATCACGAGTTGACCGCCTAAACCACTCGACCACGGTGCCTCCGCATGTGTATATACACGAAAGGAATTAAGGCACTGGTGGGTTTGCACTTGAAGTTGACCTGGGAGATGGTAGCCCCCCCCCCCCCCCCCCCCACCCCCCCCTATTTCACCAGACGCTGCCGAGATTCAAAGCCACAACTTCATGGACTCATGGAATTGAAGTCAACCAGTGTTTTAACCACGCGGCTATAGCGTCCATTATTGGTCTATCATTCCTGAAAATAAGATTTAAAAAAAAACCCAACAAAAGAAAAGAAAAAGACCAACAGAGTGAAACTTCTTCTTCGTCGTCGAACGCTCAAAAACACCAACTATTGTTGTCATTGTGAGTGAAAATGCGTTCTCGCTGCCGTTCAGCGCCTGACAGGTCAGACCCAGCGCTTCCGACTTCGGCACGACAGAGTGAAACTAAGATCAACAGAAACATCCCCAAACCTGCCAGCGTCCATACATTCTTTGCAGAAAGCTCGAAAGTCAATTCAGCCAGAACTTCCGATAGCAATTTTATCAGAATATCCTCCGAACGGGGACAGGATATAGCTCAGTGGTCGGAGCACTCGCTTTCCCCCCAGCCCAAGGTTAAGCAGCATCGAGCGTGGTTACCAGTTGGATGGGTGACCGTTTGCGCGCGCCTTGGCTTCAGTACAGTCCCCCAGTTCACCCAGAGCTGGGTACCTGCGTTCTTTAGAGTCAGGGAAGGTAAAGCAGCGAGGGAGAGGAGATGGGCGCCGCCCTCAGTATGCTGGCCCCTGGAGAAGTGAGGTCTGTGACGCCTCACAGGTTGGCCCACCTTTACCTTTACCTGTCCTCTGGACTGACGAAAA
>CM054134.1:25552727-25555227 GCA_028751875.1 Rapana venosa | reverse complement strand
ACGCATGCAGAACATCTTGCGCACACGTTAAATCCTGTTCCGCTTTTCGGATGAGTAGGGCATTGTGTGCCGGTGGAAACAGATGACAAAATTTACAAAACCGCATACACACGGGGACTGGATGTAAAAAAGCAAATGAGTGCTTATTCCATTATCCTCGATATAAAAGAAAACACACACACACACACACACACACACACACACACACACACCACACACACACACACACACACACACACACACACACACACACACACACACACACACTAACCAGCTCTGTGGTATAAAGAGTATCTTCCACCACAGCAACAGAACACTTCATGGTACCACCATAACACCCAAGACAGTCCAAGCTGCGTTCTCCTTACCCTAGCAGGCTGGGGCTGAGGTTGAGGTTGAGGTTGAGGTGACTCCGGACCTGGGCAGTCGTCCGGCAGCTGGTCATAGTGGTCAGGGTAGGCATAGTCCAGCTCTCGCTGCTTCCAGTCCAGGGTCTGACCCTGGTGTGTGAACCAGTCCTCAATGCTGGACAGGGTACTGTGGGGATGAGCCATCGACATCCTTGCTGCGTTTTTACACTTCCGCACTTTGGCTGTTCTTCTTTGTAAACTGCAGACCAGTCTTTATGTGGTCTCTCTCTCTTCCAGTCCACTCCAATCTTGTTGTTTTTAGCCCCGCCGACCACAGTTTGCCTCTGGCTTCGATTCTTGTTTGTGGATGATTGTCACGACTTCGTTGAGATGAGAATAACACTTTTTTTGAGAATGCACTGTCGAGTAGATTCTGAGTTTTTTTGGCTGCTGATAACCGCGGCAGAGTTCTGGTAAGAGTAAGAGTTCTTCACGATGATGCACGTTTGACAACTGTCAGAGTTAAAGTCGTTTCCTCTAGTCTATTCCCTATCGCTAGGATTACGCCTTTAAAATAGAAAGCAACAGCAACATGTTGATACTTGAAAAAAGAAAGAAAGAAAAAGAAAAACAAGCAAATGCAAGAGAGTAGAAAAGAGGCATCATCAAAAGCTAAATTACTTTTTTTTTAAACTTTGAAACTAAGTAAGCGCCATGCTTGATATTGCTATCTAAATCACGCCTACAGCAAATAATATATATACACACACTTCATGCGCTCCTTGATTTCCACACAGAGTAGTTTTTGAGCCAAAGCCAAGTTCAGCAGACGATTCTTTGGACTTAGAACCTAAGTGGTTTGGAAAGGACTATCTGTACCATTGCCAATCCATCTAGACTCCCCTCTACCTTTTACAACAAATAGATCTTCAAAACCAATCTGCTTGATCTAATGGGGGCATCTACATTACTCTTTTCTTTGATTCAGATATAACAGGTCAATAAGTCATCTTCTGTAGTAAAAGACTGAGCCGTCGACTGGTGTCGTTCTAAAATATCAGCTCTGACTTAGCAACAACAACAACAACAACAACAAAGCTATCCAGTGAACAAAAACTAAGACCACATTTTTAAAAAAGATTTGCGCGGGATTGAAAAACACTCAACAACAAAAAAACCCAACATAACCAAAACCCAAACAAACCCTTAAACAAAAACAAAATAAAACAAAACCTGGCTGCCCCTAGTCAGGAGTAAATAGTTTGGTTTGCAGTGGTTAAAAAATCATAAACAACTGGATGATTTCACATTTCCACACAGAAGTTCTCGGGGAAAATGAACACCTGAAGAACAGTCCAAACTAAAGCCTCTCTGAAGAACAGTCCAAACCAAAGCCTCTCTGAAAAACAGTCCAAACCAAAGCCTCTCTCTCTGAAAAACAGTCCAAACCAAAGCCTCTCTGTCTGAAGAACAGTCCAAACCAAAGCCCTCTCTCTGAAAACAGTCCAAACCAAAGCCTGTCTCTCTCTCTGAAGAACAGTCCAAACCAAAGCCTCTCTCTGTGAAAAACAGTCCAAACCAAAGCCTCTCTCTCTGAAAAACAGTCCAAACCAAAGCCTCTCTCTCTCTCTGAAGAATAGTCCAAACCAAAGCCTCTCTGAAAAACAGTGCAAACCAAAGCCTCTCTGTCTGAAGAACTGTCCAAACCAAAGCCTCTCTGAAAAACAGTGCAAACCAAAGCCTCTCTCTGTGAAAATTAGTCCAAACTAAAGCCTCTCTGTCTCAGGTCGGCCCAAACACCCCGGCCTCCAGCACTTGCTTCACTGATTAGGCAGGCCAAGTGGATGAACTACTAACGGTGGCCTACAGTAAGTGAACAATTCGGCTAACGAACAACACAAGTGTCCAGTCTGGTCCGGTAGAGATAGAGTGGAAAAGAGGAGAAAAGCTCTCTGGCTGCTGACCACAGGGAATAAGTAAGAAGGAAAGCTGGCACAAAGATGCCTGCTGCACCTATTCCCTGATAGACAAGGCAACTCACCAACCACAACAACACTTTCCACATGTGGACGTCTGTTGTTCTTCTTGCCACTTGTTTGTCTTCATTCCCATCATAGTAGCTCTGACCACCAGCTACCTACCTACCTGCT
>CM054134.1:25530227-25542727 GCA_028751875.1 Rapana venosa | reverse complement strand
CTTCATCATCATCATCATCATCATCATCATCATCATCATCATCATCATCTTCATCTTCTTCTTCTTCTTCTTCTGTGTGTGTGTGTGTGTGTGTGTGTGTGTTGTCTGTCTGTCTTGTCTGTCTGTCTGTCCGTCTCTCGCTCTTCTTTTGTGTGTGTGTGTAAGTGTTCTGTGTATGCGCGCGTGTGTGTGTCTGTGTTTGTCCACGTCTGAGTGTCTCCACGCCTTTGTATGCGCTCTCGTAACATCCCGTGACAAATAATATCCCTATTTCCCAGTATCGATCAGTATAGTAACCGCTGTAACTAAATGTCTCTCCCCTCCCCCCCAGGCAATTCACTTCCACAGCAGATTCTTTTAAGCCCCTCTCGTCTTCTCCCACTTGTCTCTTTCCATCACACTCACAGCCTTCAGAAAGAAATGAAATGACAACAATCACGGGGCAAATTCTAAACCACAGCATACTGTCACTTGTCTAGCAGGTGTACACCTTTAGGCCATTTTGTGTGTGTGTATAGATCTAGGCATCCTCTTTATCTTGTAACTACAAGTTCTCTCTCTCTCTCTCTCCTCTCTCTCTCTCTCTCTCTCTCTCTCTCTCCTCTCTCTCTCCTCTCTCTCTCACTCTCTCTCTCACTCTCTCTCCTCCCTCTCTCTCTCTCTCTCTCTCTCTCTCTCTCTCTCTCTCATCTCTCTCTCTCTCCGAAATTGTAATGAGAAATAAAAGCAACTAAGTACAAATGGATAGACGGGCGTGTAGATACAGACAGGCAGAGAAAACACACCACGCACGCACGCCTGCGCGCGCGCGACCAAACTCACACAACACACACACACACACACAACACACACACACACACACACACAACACACACACACACACACACAACACAACACACACACACCTTACTCACTCACCACACTACACAACCATGTATGACAAAAAAAAAAGAAAAAGAAAATCACCACCACCACCACACTAAAAAATACAATACCACACAAATGCACAATGACTCTCACTAAATATAGGAGGGAAAAGCAAACTGTGTGTGTGTGTGCGCGTGTGCGTGCGTGTGTGTGTGTGTGTGTGTGTGATGTGTGCATGCGTGAATGTGTGTGTGTGTTCATTGTTTCTGACCTGCTGTCCCTCAAAGGGAATGGAAAATCGATAAGTTGCCACATCAGGTGGATTACACAGAAATCCTGGCAGGTTTCAAAGAGTTCATCAATAACTCAAAAGTGTTGCAAAATAGGCAACAGTTTCGTCAATATCATATCATTGTGTTGGCCATGACTCACACACAACCATAACTGCATACACACAATTGCATACACACGGGGACTGGATGAAAAAAAATACACGAGTGCTTATTCCATTATCCTCGTAATAAAAGAATAAAAATTAAATAAATAAAACACAGAAACAGACACATACATACACGCACTCTCTCTCTCTTTCTTCCTCTGTCTGTCTGTCTGTCTCACACCCACCCACTCTCTCTATATATCTCAAACACACACACACACACACACACACACACACACACACACACACACACACACACACACACACACACACACACACACACACACACGTACACATCCATACGCACAAGCACAAGCACACACACACACACACATTTACTGCCATTCTTAGGAACAATATCCAGTAGAAAAAAACACAAACAAAATAAAACAAACCTTATATCTTATTCCAGTTCCTTAATAACCTTCATTCCGCCAATCACATAGTTCGTTACTCAGCTCTGGAACCATGAACTCTTGATAAGATTGCACAGCCTACCTACGCATATTTTCCCCATTACTTCCACCTCCGTCCTCCTCCACCCCCCAAAAAAACAACCAAAACCACAACAACCCCAAAAAAACCAACCCAAAAACACCAAAACAAACAAAACAAAACAAAAACAAGCCAACAAACAAAACCCTCACAACAAAAACAACCAAAAAACCACTACCACCAAAAAAAAAGCCGCAACCCCCCCCCCCCCCCCCCCCCCCCCCCAACACACACACACACACACACAACACACACCCCACCCCACCACCCCTCAGCCGCCCCTAAACAATAAACAACAAACAAAACATCCCAACCCCAAAACCCTCACCCCCTACCCACCCACCCACCCACCGCTTCAACCATCTCCCACTAACCCCTCCCTCCCAACCCCCCTACCTCCTCCCACAAACCACCCACACACAACACATGGCCTAAAGGAAACAAGTATACAAGTATATATACATAATATACCCATATAGCCCCCTGGGGAAGCTGCCAGGCTAAAGGAAGGTCTGAAGAGGAAAGACTTAAGAGCATCATCAGTGCTGTGCTGTAGACTGTATAATGCTGAGCGCTGTATACCTCAGCACGTATGTTTGGTATCCACCAAAACCAAGTTTCTCTGAGAGAGAGGGTGGGGGAGAGGGAGAAAGAGAAGGAGAGAGAGGGGGGGACAGAGAGAGGAGAGAGAGAGACAGAGAGAGAAAGAGAGAAGGGGGGGAGAGGAGAGAGAGAGAGAGCGTAGAGAGAGAGAGAGAGTGGAGAAGAGGAGAGAGAGAGGGGGGAGAGAGAAGAGTGAGAGTGAGAGAGAGAGAAGGAGAGAGAGAGTCGAAGGGGGGGGGGGGGTGAGAGGGGAAAGAGACAGAGAGAGGTGGGTAGGAGAGACAGAGACAGAGACAGAGAGCAGACAGACAGACAGAGAGACAGAGCATAGAAGAAAAGACAGAGAGAAGAGGAGAGAAGAGAGAGAGAGAGAGAGAGGGGAGAGAGAAAAGACAGACAGAGAGAAGAGAGGACAGACAGAGGAAACAAGTAGAAAAACATTAATCATATGAGGAAAAAGATGACAGAGAGCAGAACAGACAGAGAGAGAGAGAGACAGAGAGAGAGAGGAACAGAGAGACAGAGAGAAAGAGAGAGAGGCAGGAGAGAGAGAGACAGAGAGAGAAGAGAAGAGAGGGAACGTACTAGCGGAGTAAACACACAATTGGGTCGCGCTGCACAACATGTCGCAGGGAAGGGGGGGAGAGAGAAATGGACCAGGGAAGACTGAGAGAAGAGAGCGGACAGCTATTCTGGTAAAGCACTCAGAGTGGCTTTGTTTGTCTGCCGTCTGCCACCGTACGGGAGAAAAAGAGAGAAACAGAGGAGAGAGGAACAGGAAAGAGAGAGAGAGTAGGAGAAGGAGAAGAAGAAGAGGAGGAGGAGGAGAAGGAGGATGATGATGAGGAGGAGGAAGAGAGAGAGCGAGATTGGTGGTTTGTAAAGATTGGTAGATAGATGAACGGAAAGACAGAGTGACGGAAGTGTATAGACATTGTACGTATGATTATAATTATTAACGTACATGTATGTACACACACATACATACATACATACATACATGCATATATATATACATACATACATCATACGGACATACAGATAGACAGACAAACAGATAGAGAGATACACAGACAGACAGATAGATACATAGACAGACAAACAGACAGATAGGGGCAGAAAACAGACAGAAAAAAAAAAAAAAGAACGAGATAGGAACGAAGACATAAGACTAAGCACGCACCACACACACACAAAACACACACACACACACACACACACACACACCACCACACACACACACACACACACACACACACACACACACACACAACACACACACACACACACAGACAAACAAAAACTAACCTACAACAAAAAACCCCAACAACTAAACAGCATCAAAAGAAGACATGTAGAGAACTCCTCCTCCTCCTCCTCCGCTTACCTCCTAACCACGATTCTCTTAAATCCAAGACACTAACACAATAATACACAAAACAACAAAGACACAACAAGGAACGGAAAAAAGACAAAGAAGAACAACTTGTCAGAAAACTGACTTACCAGCCTACTTCGAAAGGAATCAGCAGAAGAACAACAAAAATTCACCACCACCACCACCACCACCACCACCACCACCTCTACCAAGCAGCCTGGGAGCCAGCGCTTAGAGAGACAGACGGTACGTAGACTAGAGCAGGTAAAAAGGCGAAAGGTGAGTTCCAAGGGAGACTATACTGAAAGGAAGGCAGGTGGGGGGGGGGGTGGGGGGGGGGGGGGGTGCGAGGGGAGCGGTGGGGGGGGGGGGGGGGGGGGAGGGGGGGAAAAGTAGTGGCAGATTGGTGAAGAAAAGAAAGAAAGAAGAAGCCTACTCTCAGGGTAAAGTCATCATCTCCCCTTTGAGAGTTTAGCGGTCTGGTTCTCTTCTCTATCTCTACTCTGTCTCTGTCTCTTTCTCTCTCTCCCCTCGCTCCCTGTTCCCCCTCCCTCTCTCCCTACTCTCTCTCTTCTCTGTGTTCCATCTCTCTCCTCTCTCTCTCTCTCTCCTCTCTCTCCCCTCTCTCTCTCTCTCCTTTTCTCTCCCCTCTCTCTCTCCTCCCGTCCCCCCTCACAATCTCTCTCTCTCTCTCACTTTTCCTTCCCCTCTCTCTCTCTCTCTCTCTCTCTCTCTCTCCACCCCCCTCTCCTCTCTATCCCTCGCTCTCTGTGTTCTTCTCTCTCTTCTCTCCTCCTCTCTCACTCCTCTCTCTCTCTGACCCCCTCTCCCCTTTCCTTCCTTCCTTCCTTACTACCCCCCCCCCCCCCGCCCCCGCCCCCCTCTCTCTTCTTCCCTTTGGTTCCAGAAAGTCGGTTAGCCTACAGGCCCTAGGCCCAGTGCTACCTGGCTAAGCTGCTAGCAAACTCACCTGGCTTCCAGACTACATACACACACTACAGGAGGAGGAGGAGAAGAAGAAGAAGAAGACGAAGCAGAATAGGAAGAGGAGGAGGAGGAAAGAAGAAGGCTTGATTAGTGCAGTGGAGTGCTTTTCTATCTAACCAGTATAGTACTGTACTGTATGTGCTGCCTCAGAATGTGAAAGTCTCCTCTCTCTCTCTCTCTCTCCTCTCCTCCCCTCTCTTCTCTCCCCTCTCTCTACTCTCTCTCTTTCTGTTTCTGTCTGTCTGTCTGTTTCTCTGTCTCTCTCCCTGGGCTGTCTGTCTCTCTGTGTCTCTCTCCTCTGTGTTGTAAAGTAGTGAGTGTGTGTGGGGGTTTGTGTGTGTGTGGGGTGTTTTGTGTTGTGTTGTGGTTTTTTTGTGTTGTGTGGTCAAGTTCAAAGTCAAAGTCAAAATTTTATTTCCAGATGGTACATTGAAAAAGCAATTCATCAAGCCAAGTGGTGTGTGTTTTGTGTGTGTGTGTTGTGTGTGTTGTGGTGTCTGAATGTGTGTGGTGGTGTGTGTGTGTGTGGTCTGAATGGTGGTGTGTGTGTGGTGAAAGTCAGAGTCAAAGTCAAACTTTTATTTCCAGATGGTATATTGAGAGAGTACATTGTGCGTGCGTGCGTGCGAGCGCGCGCGCGCAAACGCGTGTATGGTGTGTGTGTGTGTATGTGTGTGTGTATGTGTGTGGTGTGTGTGTGTGTGTGTTATTCATTTATTTTATTCTTTTATTTCGAGGATAATGGAATAAGCACTCGTGTGCGCTCTCTCTCTCTCTCTCTCTCTCTCTCTCTCTCTCTCTCTCTCTCTCCTCTCTCTCTCTCTCTCTCTCTCTCTCTCTTTGTGTGTGTTTGTGTGTGTGTGTGTGTGTGTGTGAGGTGAGTGAGTGAGTGAGAGAGAGAGGACACAGTGTGTGTGCGCGCGCCCGTGTTCTCTCCCTCTGTCTCTCTCTCTCTCTCAATTTTTTATCCTCTCTTTTTCCACATTACTCCCACTTCCCACTATCCCTGTGCCCCCCCCCCCCCCCCCCCCCCTCTCTCTCTCGTTTCCCCAACTCCACTTTCAGGTTACGAGGGCAACATTTAAAAAAGAAAGTTGTATTTTTAGCTCTCTTTTTTTTAGCTCTCTTTTTCAACAATCTCCCTATCTCTGTCTGTCTGTATCTCTCTGTGTCTGTCTGTCTGTCTTCTGTCTGTCTCTCTGTGTCTGTCTGTCTCTCTGTGTATCTCTGTTCTATCTGTCTCGCTGTCTCTGTCTGTCTGTCTATCTGTTTGTCTCTCTGTGTGTCTCTGTCTGTCTGTCTCTCAGTCTGTGTCTCTCTCTGTGTCTCTGTCTGTCTGTCTCTGTCTCTCTCTGTGTCTCTGTCTGTCTGTCTCTCTCTGTGTCTCTCTCTGTGTCTCTGTCTGTGTCTCTGTCTATCTGTCTATCTGTGTCTCTCTCTGTGTCTCCGTCTGTGTCTCTGTCTGTCTGTCTCCTCCCCAGGATTTGCAAATTCTCTCAGCTTTTAAACCCATTTCTGCTCCATCTTCAAATACATGTAGATTTCTTTTACACATTCACACACACACACACACACGCACACACACACACACACACACACACACGTCTCTCTCTCTCCTCTCTCTCTCTCTCTCTCTCTCTCTCTCCCCCCCCCCCCCCCCCCCACCCCTCCTCTCTCGTTCCCCACAAACTCTCCCCATAGGCCTATTTTCAGTCTCTCCCTTCTCTCCCCCATCCATCCACCCACCCACCCCACCCCCACTCACCTGCATCCCTCCGGAAGACAGGTAAGACAGCAGAGGAGGGGGAGGAGGAGGAGGAGGAGGAGGAGGGTAGCCTATACTAGGCCCTACTATGCTAGTGTAGGCTACTAGAGTCAGTTCCTGGGACGCCCAAACAGACTCTCTCTCTCTCTCTCACTCACTCACTCAACCTACTACGTCTGCACGCGCGCCGCACGCGCACACGCACACGAGCAGGACTTGACTTGAGTGTGTGTGTGTGTATTGTGTGTGTGTATGTGTGTGTATGTGGGAGAGAGAGAGGCAGAGAGAGAGAGAGACAGAGAGAGAGAGAGAGAGATCTCTGAACTCGAACGAGAGAGGAAGAGAGAGCGTTTTGAACTCTGAACTCTGAACTCAAAAGAGAGAGAGAGAGAGGGGAGAGAGAGAGAGAGAGCGTTTTGAACTCTGAACTCTGAACTCAAAAGAGAGAGAGAGAGGGAGAGAGAGAGAGAGAGAGAGAGCGTTTTGAACTCTGAACTCTGAACTCAAAAGAGAGAGAGAGGAGAGAGAGAGAGAGAGCGTTTTGAACTCTGAACTCAAAGAGAGAGAGAGAGGGAAGGAGGGAGGGAGGGAGAGAGAGAGATGAACTCTGAACTCAGAGAGAGAGAGAGGGGGGACGGAAGAGGAGAGGGCTCTGAACTCTGAACTCAGAGAGAGAGAGAGAGAGAGAGAGAGAGAGAGAGAGAGAGAGACCCTGGAACTCTGAACTCTGGGAGAAAGAGAGAGAGAGAGATGAAATCTGAACTCAGAGAGAGAGAGAGAGAGAGAGAGAGAGAGAGAGAGAGAGAGAGAGAGAGAGAGCCCTGAACTCTGAACTCTGGGAGAAAGAGAGAGCTTATGAACTCTGAACTCAGAGAAGAGAGAGAGAGACAGAGATCATGATCAAGAGAGAGAGAGAGAGAGAGAGAGACCTGAACTCTGAATCAGAGAGAAGAGGAGAGGAGAGAGAGAGAGACCTGAACTCTGAACTCAAGAGAGAAAGAGGAGAGGAGAGAGGAGAGACCTGAACTCTGAACTCACAGAGAGAGAGAGAGAGAGAGAGAGAGAGAGAGCTGAACTTGAACTCAGAGAGAGAGAGAGAGAGAGTGAATTGACAGAGAGAGAGAGAGAGAGAGCTGCAGTGTGTAGGAGGCTACGGGGAGTAGCAGGCTGGGAGGCTGGAGCCTCTCTCTCAGCCGCATCGCTTTATATGGCAATCGCTTCTGGCACGGACCCATCCGACACAGAGAGGAAGAGAGAGCGAGAGAGAGAGAGAGAGCTCTGTCTTTACCTGTCTTGTCTGTCTGTCTATCTCTCTAAGAGTCTGTCTCTCTGTCTGTCTAAGCGTCTGTCTCTCTGTCTGTCTAAGAGTCTGTCTTTCTGTCTGTCTGAGCATCTGTCTTTCTGTCAAAGCATCTGTCTGTCTGTCTAAGCGTCTGTCTTTCTAAGAGTCTGTCTCTGTCTGTCTGAGCATCTGTCTTTCTGTCTGTCGAAGCATCTGTCTGTCTGTTGAAGCGTCTGACTCTGTCCATCTAAACGTCGGTTTCTCTGTCTGTGCGTCTGTCTCGGTCTGTCTGTCTGTCTTTCCGACTATCTTTGTCGCTGTCTGTCTGCCTCTATGTCTGTCTCTCTTAGTCTGTCTCTGTCTGTCTGTATCCGTCTGTCTTTGTCGCTGTCTGTCTCTCTTTCTCTGTGTCTGTGTCTCTGTGCATCTGTTTTCTGTCTGCCTGCCTGTCCGTCTGTATGTCTGTCTGTATGTATACGTTCCACGCATACAGAAAAAATTGAAAAGCTGGAAATAAACCGGCACCCACCTCTCTCTCTCTCTCTCTCTCTCTCTCTCTCTCCCCTTCTTCTCTCTATCCCACCCTTACCAACCCACCTACATTCTCTCACTCCCTCACCCACTCACTCACTCACAGGCACACACACACACCACACAACACACCACACACACACACACACACACACACACACACACACACACACAACACACACTATTCTTCACAAGCCTATTAAATGAGCAAGTGTGATATGTGTGTGTGTGTGTGTGTGTGTGTGTGCATCCATGCGTGTGAGTGTATGTGTGTGCGCGAGGGCCTGTACGCGTGCGTGCGTTTGAGAACAAGCTCCCACACACGTGTATATGTATATGTATGTGTATGTGTAGGCGAGCGCGTGCTTGTGTGTGTGTGTGTGTACGTAGTCGCTTACGCATCATTCGTACACAAATGTATGGAAACGGAAAACATGGGTAGAAAACATTATGCATCAAGTGTCTTGTCGTGTCGTGTCGTGTCGTGTTGTGTTGTGGTGTGTGTGTGTGTGTGTGTGTGTGTGTGTGTGCGCGCGCGCCGTAGGTGTATGTATGTGTGTGTGCGTGTGTGCACGCGCGTGTGTATATATGTGTGTGTGCCCAGTCAAGTAAATTTTTTAAATTTCCAGATGGTACATTGAATAAGTAATGCATTTGTTTATTTTTCATCGAGCCATCTCTCTCTCTCTCTCTCTCTCTCTCTCTCTCTCTCTCTCTCTCTCAGTGCGCGCGTGTGTGAGGTGTAAGTGTGCTTGTGTGTTTGTGTGTGTGCGCGTGCGTGCGTGAGTGAGTGAGTGCGTGCGTGTGTCCGAGCGTGCGTGTGTGTGTATGTGTGTGTATATGTGCGTGTGTATGTGTGTGAGGAGGCATGCAAGGTTGGCAGGGTGTGTCACATGTGGCCACCACACTGGCTGACACTTCAATGGGCAGGCAGAGAGGTGGGGACAAACAGGAGGCTGGGCAAGTCAGCGCCCTGTTGACATCTATCTACATACAGCTAGGCCCTAGCTCCTCGCTATTGAAGAGAGACCTGAGGCTGATTGCAGCTCACACAACACTTCTGTTGAACAGTCAAGTTATGGATAAGGGGGATGGGGTGGGGGGTGGGGATTTCATCAACAGGGGTTAGGTCGAGAAGGGGTGGGTGGGGTGGGGGGTGGGGGTACTGTGAGTGGGGAGGGGGGGTGGGTGGAAGGAAGGTGGGAGAGGGGAGAGAGAAAGAGAAGAAGAAGAAGGAAGGAGAGAGAGAGAGAGAGAGAGAGAGAGAGAGAGAGAGAGAGAGCGAGCGAGCGAGGGGGAGGGGGGGGGGTAGGGGGCTCAATCTCAATTCCCCACCCCGGCCTCTTGCCCCCTCTTTCATTCCATCCCCTCCGCCCCCCGCCCCCTCTCCCTCTCCCTAAACTGAATTACTGTCCTTAGGCCTATCACATTATTGGTACGTGTTTCTAGTTAGGCTATGGCAGTCTGCTGCTGTACGCGAAAAGAATAAAATATGGAAATACCTTATTTCTGCAACTGGACACACGATATTGTTGGTACTATTACTTCTAGATGTATCGGCCTTTTAGGGCCTGCTTCCCCGTGATATACCGGCTATATCTAAAAAAACTAAAGGCTCCAGGTTGTGCTGAACTGTTTAAATTTTGACGGTATGGTATTCCGTTTACTCTCAAAAGTGTGGTAGATATGATGATATTTTATGCAATTACAGCTGCACATTGACCTATTTATTAGACTGCATACAACTACCAACAATTAAGTAACAAATACAGTTGCAGACATGAAAAAGAAAAAAAAAGGGTGGCGCTGCGCTTGTGGCGACGCGCTCTCCCGCTCTCCCCGGGGAGAGCAGCCCGAATTTCACGGAGAGAAATCTGCCGTGACTTAAAGTGGTATGAAATGAAATCTGAGCGCTTTGATTTGTTGCTTTACAAGATTCAGCGCTATATAAATTCCATACATTATTATTATTATTAATAATTCTCTCCCATGCCTGAAGTCGGGTGCGCTGGGCCTGACTTGTCAGTCGCTTAATGGCATTTTTGCTCATTTTATTTTATTTACCTATTTTATTCGTTTATATCGAGGATAATGGAATAAGCACTTATGTGTTTTTTTACATCCAGTCCCCGTGTGTATGCGGTTTTGTAAATTGTCATCTGTTCCCACCGGCACACAATGGCCTACTCTTACGAAAAGCGGAACAGGATTTTAACGTGTGCGCAAGATGTTCTGCGTGCGTTCGCACGCGGGGCCTCGGTTTATAGTCTCATCCGAAAGACTTTTGGGGAGAGTGGAGTC
This sequence comes from Rapana venosa, assembly GCA_028751875.1. Classification (NCBI taxonomy): domain Eukaryota; kingdom Metazoa; phylum Mollusca; class Gastropoda; order Neogastropoda; family Muricidae; genus Rapana; species Rapana venosa. The sequence goes on along the minus strand of CM054134.1, from coordinate 25,532,079 downwards.
GGCACTGATGTTAACTCGAGGGGAAAATATCCCCATCAACGGGAATCGAACCCGGGTCGTCAGATTGCGAGCGCAATGTTCTAACCACTAGGCTATCCCGTCATAAAATGGTGACAGACAAATCGCAGCTGTGTGAGCGTTTGACGACGAAGGAGTTGATACAACTAACTACCTGATACTTCAACTGCTGCCCTACATTCCTTGAAGTCTAAACGAGGTGAACAACATCATCATTAGTTTAGTGACTGCTATTGCCTTTCCCCCCCAGGGTGAATATGAGGACAGAGGATCACAAGTTTGTGTGGGTGAGGTGAGGTGGGTGGGATAGGGGGATGGAGGAAGGCGGTGGGAGTGTAATGAGCGGGGCGTGGTGGGGGGGGGGGGGGGAGGAAAAGAATTTCGAAGGAGCATGTTGAGGAAGGGTATTTGCGCGCATGTACACACACACACACACACACGCACGCACGCACGCACGCACGCACGCACACACACACACACACATATACAGGGGATATGAGTAGTTTGTTTTAATAATCACAACGTTTATGCTGCACACACACACACACACACAACACACACACATCTAAATATATGTCACTACTGCCCCCCCCCCCCCACCCCCCCATCCTGAATTCCCCCCTCCCTCCCCCCCCTCAAACTCCCAACCACCACCACCCACAAAAAAAAAGTACCCGGGGAAACCCCTCAACAACAACGACAGCCCAGCACTACCAGGCTTTCCTCAAGCTATGCAAGCCATGCCTGGAATGCAGAATACAAGGGGTGCGTGTGTGTGCTGGGCAAGGGGAAAAGCCTATATTATTATAGACCTGTAGGTCACTCCTCCCCCCACCCCCCATCCCTAACCTCACCCCACCCCACCCCACCCCCCTACCTGCCCTCATCATCATCACCGCCCCCAATCCCTCCCATGTCCTCTTCCTCCCCCCTCCCCCACCCCTCCTCAATGTCAGTCTGATGAACAGAGAGGTCAGTGGCTCGGAGACGTTAATTCCGCACCAACGCCGCACCGCCTATGACTGTGGGGGATGTATAGACTGGTAGGTAGGTAGGTAGGTAGGTAGGTAAACTAGGCCTGTGGGCTGAAATGGACCTCAGCTATCAACAACAAACAGGGTAGGGAGAGAGGGGGAGAGAGGGGGGTGGGGGGGGGGGTGGGGGGGTGGAGGGGCGGGAGCGCACACACACACACAAAACAGATGGCAGAACAGATGACAGAATTCACAAATCTGCATACATACGGTGACTGGATGTAAAAAAAAAGCACATATTAAGTGCTTATTTCATTATCCTCGATATGAAAGAATTTTTTTTAAACCCAAAAAAAAATCAACACACACGTGCGCAAACAAACACACACACAAACACACACGCGTGCACAAACACACACACACACACACACACACACACACACACACACACACACACACACACACACACACACACACACACACACACACACACATAGATGGCTTGATGGAAAAAAAAAAAAAAAGCAAATGCGCTGCTTATTCAAAGTACCATCTGAAAATAAAAGTTTGACTGTGACTTTGACTCTGACACATCCGTGTGTGTGTGTGTGTGTGTGTGTGTGTGTGTGCCCGCACGAAGTAGAGGGGGGAGGGGGGAGGGGCTATACTATTGGGCCCCACGAGCCTGTTACTTATTACAATTTTTAATACAGTAGGTCTGCTGCTTTCAGGTCTGCTTCCCCATTATATACATACAGACTGGCTACATCCAAAACAGAAGATTACCGAGGTTTGACTGAACTGTCTTATTTTGACGGTGATGTGGTATTCAGTTTACTCTCGCAATAATGAGGTGGGGG
>CM054134.1:25522727-25525227 GCA_028751875.1 Rapana venosa | reverse complement strand
GAGAGAGAGACAAACACAAACAAAGAACACACCGACAGGAAAGCATCATTACCTGATCCTTCACCATTCTGAGAAGTCATCCACACGCAGGGCAACAACTCGAAGAAGTCAATAGTTCAGGTTTTTGCCAGACAAACTTCGCTAGAAGTTGTAAAAATGAAAATTAACGAATGTCTAAGAATCAGCACAACCCAAACCTTTCCTTACCTAGGACATGTTATCATTCAGTCTTGTCAAAAACTTCGAATAATGATGATAATAATAATGATAACAATAATAATAATAATAATAATATAAAAAATAATAAAAAAAATAATATTAACAACAACAAAAACAACAACAGTAAAGATGATAATAATATTAATCGACGCCGATGATGATGAAGATGATGACGATAAAGGTGATAAGGATGATTATGGTGACTAATGATGACGACAATAACAACGATGATTACGATGACAAAAGTAACACCGTCAGCATTATCATCGTTAGCGAGACGTTGAAAACAACAACAGCAAAAACCACCACCACCCCCACCAACAAAACCAACAAGAACAACGTCAACGATGACGATAAAAACATTTCTCCCTCCCTGTTAAAACACACACACACACACAGCGCGCGCGCACGCACGCACGCACACCACACATACACACACACACACACACACATACAAACACACACACAACACACACTCACTTCTAAATAAAACCGATCTAAAAACAATGCAAAACAAAACGAACAAAACCAAACCAGCCACCTAATCCAAACCAAAACGACCACACCAAAAAATCATCAAAATATCCACACACAAGAAACCAACCAACACACCAACCAACCAACCAAGCAACCAAGCAAGCAAGCAAGCAAGCAAGCAAGCAAGCAAGCAAGCAAAACCCCAACTGCAAAACCCCTCCTACACATGACGCAAGAAAAAGAGAACAGCAGCACTTCAGTCTACACACAAAAAGAAGACGGGACAATACATTCTCTTTCAGGCTAAACAGCGCCACTTGGGTAAGACAAGAAGAAAAGGCACAAACGTACACACGCACGCACGCACGCACGCGCGCACGCACGCACAGGCACACACATACACGCACGTACGCACGCACACACACAGAGTAAAATAGACAGCCACGAACTTCTTAGCATACAAAGTAAAAAAGCCAGTTCAACTAAAATACCGATGTTATCGCTGTCAGCTGCTTTGAGTCCTCAAGAACGGTACCTGTCGACACCACCACCACCACCACCACCAGCGTCGTCGTCGTCGTCGTCATCATCATCATCATCATCATCATCATCATCATCATCATCATCATCATCATCATCATCATCATCACTGCTACCATCCGCCACCAACCTCTGCACTAACAGTAGCAGCAGCAGCAGCAGCAACAGCAGCAGCAGCAGCAGACACAATTGCAGCAACAATAACAATAACAACAATGTATGTAACAAAGACAGACAATACAAAAACGATAAAAGCGGCACACAGTCTTAACACCTCCTTTTCGATGTTATCATGATTGTTTAGTGGTATTTGTGGTATTCAATAATGTTTGTGGTAGTGGTGGTGGTTTTTAGAAAATTAGTTATCTCTTACGATAACTAACTCGCTAAAACCACCACCACCACCACCACCACCACCACCGATGAACATAACGATGACGATTACAATAACGACGACGACGATGATGATGATGGTGACCGTGATGATGACGACGACGATGATAGTGATGGTGGTGGTGATGCTGATGATGCTGATGCTGATATAATAATAATAATAATAAATAATAACAACAACAACAACAACAACAACAACAACAACAACAACAACAACAACAATAATATTTTCCCCCCAAACATAGTCCTAAGAAGCACCACCACGACCACATCCTACCCAACAGACCAACCAACTGGATTCACAATGCAGCGTCAACAGAAGACATTCTTCTCATAAATGGCGGACCCTCCGTCAACAAAAAAGGAGCAGAAGAAGGATGAGATGTAGATGGGTGAAGGGAGACCTGTATATAAAGGATGTAGTGGCTGGAAACCAAGGGTACAAGGGGCGAATTCAGCAACGAAGTTATGGTCAACTTACCGCATCAAATGTATGACTTTTAGGGTGTGATTTTTTAAAACTTCCATCAATGATATAATGATAATGGTAATAATGATGATGGTGAAGATGAAAGATGCTGCTGCTGCTGATAATAACAATAATGATGATGATGATGATGATAACAACGATGATGATGATGATGATGATGATGATGATGATGAATCATCGTTATAACCATTATTAGTATTTTCATGTCTATTTCTTTTTCCTTTCTCTTTAACTCCTTGTTGGTTTTTCAGAGCATAACAAGAATACTTTTTTCAAATAACAGTTTTGTTTCACAAATCTCATTTAATTTGAATTCATGTATGTGAAAGATCATTTCTGGTCAGTAGATGACAACAGTTCTCAAATGAAGTCAAACTCTAC
>CM054134.1:25495227-25520227 GCA_028751875.1 Rapana venosa | reverse complement strand
ACACACACACACACACAACACACACACACACACACAATCCGTCTGAATATCACTTTCGGTGGAAGGTCGTTAAACTGAAGAACTAGCACACCACACACACACACACACACACACACACACAACACAACACACACACACACACACACACACACACACACACACACACACACAAACAACACAACACACACACACACACACACACACACACACACAACACACACACACACACACACACACACACATCCGTCTGATCTCACTTTTCGGTGGAAGGTCGTTAAACTGAAGAACTAACACACACACACACACCTTACACACTTACAAACACACACCACACACACACACACACAACACACAACACACACACACACACACATTCACCCACCCACCCACCCACACACAATGAAACAAGCAAGCGCGCACACTGTCCATCCAAGTCACATACATTGCCAAGACAAATGCTGCGGGCCTGTGGGGGTGACTTTAACAACAGAGCCTTTCAGCCTCACATAATCTTGTTTTTCAAGACTCGCAGCGCTTAGCAGTTTTGACAACACGGTCATTTTTCATCCCACAACGCTGGTTAAAAAAACCCACCCCAAAACACCCCCCCCCCCCCTTCCCACCACCACCACCCCCAAAAATATAAGCACGGACTTATGTTCATGTACAAACACTTAAAACATACACACACCCACACGCGCGCATATACAGACACAGACGTATAGATAGACAAACGCGCGCGCGCGCACGCACACACACACACACAAACGCGCGCAGCTGTACGCACACACGCTGCGCGCACGTACTCACACACGCACGCACGAACGCACATACACGTCCACACACGCGCACACACACCCTCACAAACACTCGCACGCACGTACACGCACGTAATAACACAGAGTCATAATTGTACACACGTACATAGCAAGGATACAAGGGTATACAAACAAAAACGCCTACATCGAATCATAATTATATCAATTTGGTGAACATCTCGCATACATGCTAAATAAAACCTGTTCTACCTTTCCGAAGATTAGGTCATTTGTACCCGTGGGAGCGGATGAGAAAATCTACAAAATGCATGACCATAGGGACTTGATGTAAAAAACAACAACAAAAAGCAGATGAGTGCTTATTCCATTATCCTAGGAATAAAGAATGAATAAAATAGATGAAAGATAATTGCATTTCTCGAAACACGTATTATTCTCTGTCTCTTCTCTCTCTCTCCTCTCTCTCTCTCTCTCTCTCTCTCTCTCTCTCTCTCTCTCTCTCTCTCCTTTATTTGTATCGTTTGCTTTTGTTTTTTCTTGCAGTGATTTTTCTCTCTCTTCCTTTTCATGTTGAGAGAGCTGGATGAAAAAGTCTTGTAACAATCTATTACCCTCGTGAAATAAAAGTGCGTTCGCGTTTGCCTCTCTCTCTCCCTCTCTTCCCCCCCCTCCCCCCCCCCCCCCCACCTCTCTCTCTCCCACTCCCTCCTCCTCTCTCCCACTCCCCCCCCCTCTCTCCCTCCCCCCCTCTCTCTCCCCCTCTCTCTCCCTCCCCCTCTCTCTGCCCCCCCCTTTCTCCCTCTCTCTCTCTCTTCCTCTTACAGCTTCCCCTTCACTCAACCCACCATGCCTTTTGTTTTTACGGAGAGAGAGAGAGAGAGAGAGAGAGAGAGAGAGAGAGAGAGAGAGAGAGGAGAGAGAGAGAGAGTGAAGAGAGATACAGAGAAAGAGAGAGAGAGAGAGAGATATAGAGAGAGAGACAGAGAGAGAGAGAGAAAGAGAGAGAGAGAGAGAGAAAGAAAGAGAGAGAGAGAGAGAGAGAGAGAGAGAGAGAGAGAGAGAGACCTCCTGTGAACGTCAGAAGGTATGATGGATAGTTCCAGACCGCCTAAGTAAAGAACAGTAGGGGAAAGAGGGGGAGGGGGGGGGGGGGAGGGGGGGAGTATGCACATCAAACAGACAGACAAACAAACAGACAGACAGTCAGACAGACAGACAGAGTTAGCTAAGCTACCTCAGCTAAGCTACCAGTACTAAAGCTGCAGAACTGGTAAGGCAGGCGCCTTAGCTCCATCTCCGCCTCCATCACAATCTCTTCCTGGTCTGCCCATCCGTGGTGACATTTAATATGCATCAACGTGACATCCCCCAGTGCAAAAGCGAATGTTTTTTTCCATTAAAAAATCACGTACACACGCATCACACACACGCGCGCGCGCACGCAGGCGCACACATACACAGACATACACACACACGTGTATGCCCGCACGAAATTAAACACGCATGTGTATACAAACACGCACACACATATACACACATACACGCGCGCGCGCAAATGCTAACAGACTACACATGCGCATGCAAGCACAGGCACAGACACAGATACACACACACACACACACACACTACAAGCACACCACAAACACAACCACACACACACACACACACACACACACACACACACACACACACACACACAACACACACACAACACACACACACACACACACACACACACACACACACACACACACACACACACACTGACACAGATAGACAGACAGAGACAAAGACAAAGACACACACACACATTCCTAAAACGAAGAAAAAATTCGACTCCTATCTCTCCACACGGCACAGGTAAACACAGACAAAACACTCAGAGATATGATTAGACCAACAGACACAGAGAGAGACAAAAACAAAATGCAGACCAAAACCCCCAAAACAACCCAACAAAAAATAGCAGACAGACAACGATACAGACTTCAAGTATACAGACAGACAGACACACACACACACACACAGAGAAAAAAAAGCAGACACTCAGGACAGATGAGCGTGGTTACCAGTTGGATGGGTGACCGTTTGCGCGCCTTGGCTTCAGTACAGTTCCCCCAGTTCACCCAGCTGTAAATGGGTACCTGCCCTCTTTAGGGTCAGGGAAGGTGAAGCAGCGAGGGAGAGGAGATGGGCGCCGCCCTCAATATGCTGGCCCTAGAGAAGTGAGGTCTCTGACGCCTCGCTCCCCTACGACCTTATAGGTTATGGGACTCCTTTACCTTTACCTTACAGGACAGATGAATTCGTGCCAACAGATACAGGAGCGACCAAGTGATGAAGACAGACCAGGCATAACTTGTCGTTGACCTGTGGTCATCATACCAGCCTCCCCCCCCCCCCTCTCTGTATGTGTCTGTCTCTCCGTGAGTGTGTCTGTCTGTACGAGTGAGAGAGAGAGAGAGAGAGAGAGAGAGAGAGAGAGAGAGAGAGAGAGAGAGAGAGAGAGAGAATGTATGTGAATGCGTGCATGCGCGGGTGCGCTCATGCGTGCGTGCATGCGTGTGTATGTGTGTGTGTGTGTGTGTGTGTGTGTGTGTGTGTGTGTGTTCTCAGAATGTGCGTCTGTGTGTCTCAGAATGTGCGTCTGTGTGTCTCAGTGTGTGCGTGTAAGCGCATGCGTTCGTGTCTGTGAGTGCTTACGTCTAGTATGTCTCAGTGTGTATGTATGTGTAAAGTACATGCGAACTACATTACAATCCCCGGGCTGTCTCTCTATGACTGGCTGGCTGGCTGGCTGGCTGCATTGACCTCTCTCCTTCACTGCACCAGACTGCTATCATCAGCCTGTAGAATGACCGTCAGGCTTCTTTATTATTCATCCTCCTCGCTTCATCCAAACAGCCAGCAGCAGCAGCAGCAGCAGAAATCTCCCTAAGTCTGTCACTTCTCCAGAGACGATTAGCGTTACGTAATTTGACTTGACTTTTACTTCCCCTGTGGAGGCACCGTGGTCGAGTGGTTTAGGCGGTCAACTCGTGATCCAGAGGTCGCGGGTTCGATCCCCGCTCGGCTCGGTGTTGTGTCCTTGGGAAAGACACTTTACTCCTATTTTCCTCACTCCACCCAGGTGTACAAGTGGGTACCAGCTCTGCTGGAGAAGTATCTGGCGACAGACTAGCGTCCTGTCACAGGGGTGGTGAAAAACCATCAGTTCGCTTAACGCTACAGAAACCGGGATAAGCTCCGGCTCTATGGGCCTTCTGGCTCGAAAGAACATACTTTTTACTTCCCCTACCTTTTAACTTCCTAAAGAGTCAAGTCAAGTCAAGTCAAAAACACTTTAATCATCCCACGAAAGGCAATTACAATACGGACAGGCAGATTAATACGTTACGTCATATCATAATCTCGAAAGACTACAGGAAAGCTGCATTGGTTAAGACATTCCAAGATAATCTCAAATAGAACTGTCAACGAAACACACACACACACACACACACACACACACACACACACACACACACACACACACACACACACACACACACACACACACACACACACACACACACACACACACACACACACCGCACACACACACACACACACACACAGTGTAGGAATACAATGCTATAAAAACCATTGACAAGAAAACTTATTATTTACGCACGCAATAACAGCAGGCTACGGGATAGCCTAGCGGTTAGAGCGCTGCGCTCGTGATCTGACGACTGGGATTTGAGGCCGTGTTTGAGCCACCTCCGATACGACACGCCCGTTCAAAGGGATGTTCCCCCTTACAGGTAGCATCAGTACTGACTCCACTCCGCTACAAGTCCTTCAGATGAGACTAGAAACCGAGGCCCTGTGTTCGAACGCAAGGCAGAGGAAGGCCAAGAAACACCTGGCGACGCGACCTTGAGGCAGAAACCAGGAAGATGGGATATACCTGGAGACAGCTGGAGAGAATAGCCCAGGACAGAGGACTCTGGCGGACTGTTGTCGGCGGCCTATGCTCCAGGGGGAGTGATGGGCCTAAGTAAGTAAATGTTCGAACGCATGCAGAACATCTTGCGCACACGTTAAATCCTGTTCGGCTTTTCGTAAGAGTAGGACAATTGTGTGCCGGTGGAAACAGATGACAAAATTTACAAAACCGCATACACACGGGGACTGGATGTAAAAAAAAAAAGCACATGAGTGCTTATTCCATTATCCTCGATATAAAAGAATAAACAAAACAAAAACAAAAACAAAAAGAATAAATAAGATGCGACTAGAAACCGAATGCATGCAGACCATTTTGCTCTCATGTCAAAGCCCGTTCTGCCTTTTCGGAAGAGTAGGCCATTTGTGTCAGTAAAGCAACAACAAAAAAAAGATTTCTTTTTAAAGCATGAACATTGGTGTCGTGTTTACTTTTAGACATCATCCCCGAAGTCAGAATGTGGCTAGCTAAGTGATGAGCAGAAACGGTTGCACGCAAAAATCTCATCATTGGTGAACCTCGGAGCTCTCTAACCCAGGAACGAAATTAAAAAATTTTTTTTGGCCAACTTTGGAAACGAAGGGTAAGAAAAAAGAGAATGGTGGTGATGGAAAGTTTGTAATACAAGACAAGAAAAACAACCCAACAACAAAACAACATGAAAGGGCAGATATTTACTCTACGTAATGTGTTATTACTTAAATATTGATTGGCCATTTTGTGCAGCATTTTGCAAAATGTCTGAAAATGGTTAGCATGCAAATTACTTATGCACAAAGGAATGAGCGAACACGCAGTGACATACAGCATTTTGAAATTGCAGAAAGTAGAAATTCAGAAATAACAAAATAATAGATGTGCATGTGAGTTCACACGCGCACACTGCGCGTGTGTCACACACACACAACACACACAACACAAACGCACGCAACGACAACAACAGACACATACGCGCGCAGAGAGAGAGAGAGAGAGAGAGAGAGAGAGAGAGAGAGAGTACGAATGTGAACTTTTTATTCAATAAAGGCTTTTTTTGGCCCCTCATGAAGGGGGTTGTGTGAATATAATCAACATTCCAAAACATATTGCATAGGAAACCTTTGGGAGAAGAAGGATACCTGAGAGAGAGAGAAAGAGAGAGAGAGAGAGAGAGAGAGAGAGAGAGAGAGAGAGAGAGAGAGGAGAGAGAGAGAGAGAGAGAGAGAGAGAGAGAGAGAGAGAGCGAGAGGGCGAATGAGGTCAGGGTGGAGATGGTAGCGGGTTGAAAGGTCAAGATGAGGGGAGGTGGGATGTCAAGGCCGATATGACCAGTAGCCATGAAAGTTATGCCTGGTCTGTCAGCTTCACTCACTGTTCTACGTGTCCATACATTCCATGTGCAACTGTCTGTGAGTGTGCCCATTCCTTGTCTGTCCGTCTGTCTGTCTGTCTGTCTGTCTCTGTGGGTTTCTATGTCTCTGTCTGTCTGTCTCTCTCATTTGTATGTATATTCTGTCTGATTTTGTTTCTTTCTGTCTGTCTGCTGTCTCTGTGTCTGTCTGTCTCTGTTCTGTCTGTCTGTCTCTGTCTGTCTGTCCTCTGTTTCTCTCTGTCTCTGTTTCTGTCTGTCTGTCCCTGTCTGTCTGTCTCTGTTTATGTCTGTCTCTGTCTCTGTCTGTCTCTTTCTCTCTCTTTGAGGAGGAAGAGGAGGAGGAGGCAGAGGAAAAAGTCGAAGAAGAAAAAAAGAAGAAAGAAGAAGACGAAAAGAAGAAGAAGAAGAATTGCGAAGAAGAAGAAAGTGATGATGAAAGGAGAGAACGTAAGAAGAAAGAAAAAAAGGAGGGGGAAGGTGTGTGGGGGGGGAGGGGGGGGAGGGAAGGGGGGGGGAGGGGGGGGCGAGGAGGGAGAGAAGGACGAAAAAAGAAGAAGAAGAAGAAGAAGAAGAAGATTATGCACGGGTCCAACATGCACTTCATCAAACCATCCATCCCACTCTGGCTTGCAAGCTCCCCTAGCTGTCCCCGATCAACTGATGGCTAGTTACCACCACAGTGATAAAAGATGATAATGAATCAAAATCAATTACCACCAGAGCATGAAATGATATTAAATCTCTGTCTCTGTCTTTTGTCTGTCTGTCTGTCTGTCTGTCCTTCTGTCTCTGTCTCTCTCTTCTCTCTCTCTTCTCTTTCTTTCTCTCTCTCTCTTCTTCTCTCCCTCCCTTCCCCCAATATCCCAAAGATGTTTCATGAGTAAATGCGCGAGTACAATATGTTCTGTCTGCTACCTGCCTTGTCTGTCCTCTGTCTGTCTGCCCACCTGCCTGCCTGTCTTACCTGTGTGCTTTGCCTGCTTTGCAGTCCTGCCTGTCTGTCTGCTTGCTACCTGCCTGTACTGTTTTGCCTGTCTGCCTGCCTGTCCTGTCTGTCTGCCTGCACTGTCTGTTTCTGTCTTCTGTCTGCCCAACGTCTTCTTTCTGTCCTGTCTGTCTCTCTCAGAAGCAGGGAAGAAGAGAGGAAGGGAAAGTGGATGGTGGTGGTCAGAATGAAAGAGAGAGAGAAGAGGGGGGGGGGGAGGGGTAAAGGAAGAGGAGGGGGGGGGGGAAGGATGGCTGAAGAAAAAGTAGAAAGAAAGTAGGGAGGGAGGGAGGGATGGAGGGATGAAGGAATAGAGAGAGAGGGGGGGAGAGGGAGGAAGGTAGGGGGGAAGGAAAGGGGGAAGGAGGAAAGGGGGAAATGGAAGAGAGGGAAGGGGGAAGGAGGGAGGTCTGTACTCCATCAAAAAAAGCGAGATAGAGCAAGGCCAGTGGCCAGGCATATGACAGAGCAATTTGTAACAGATCACCGCCTCTCAACACCTTCACTCCACCCCTACCCCCCCCCCCCCCCCCACCCCCCACCCCACCCCCCACCTCCTTCCACTCCCACTCCCCACACACTTTCTGCTTAGCACAGACTCTCTCTCTCTATCTCTCTCTTTAATCCTCCCTCCCCCTTTACCCCCTCCCCCTTCTCTCCCTCCCTCTTCTTCCTCAACCGTTCTAACCTAGGGCCTTCACACCTTGTTCCCCCCCCCCCCCCCCTTTCCCCCCCACCCCCCCAACACCTTGTCAGCAGATTAAGTGATTAATTCCGCCTTCTTGGGACGTGTTCGCTCGCATTCACGCTGGCTACTTCTGGATTTTTTTTTTTATCTGTTCGGTTATTTATTTATTTTTTATGTGGAAAAGGGTGGGTAGGTGGGGGAGTGGGAGAGTAGGGGGGTGGGGGTTGAGGCGGAGAGGGAGGGAGGGAGAAGGCGTTTGCTTGTTGTTTGGGAGAGGGATAGTGGTGGTGGTGGTGGTGGTAGTGTTGTTTTGTTTTGTTTGTTCGGGTGGGTTTAGGAATGGGGTTTTTTTTCCTGATTTTTTGATGATGATGGTTGCGTTTTCTGCTTATTTTTGTAGGATTTTTTCGGGGAGGGGGGAGGGGGTGGTGGTGGTGAATATTTTCTCTTGAAAATGACCAAAATGTGTAACTATGATCTTGTCTGTAGAGAAAAAACCCAGTTACTTTCTTGGAGAATTAAAGTCCGGTCGTGTGTGTGTGTGTGTGTGTGTGTGTGTGTGTGTATGCGCGCATGCGTGTGTGTGTATGTGTGTTTGTGTGCGCATGTGTACGCGCGTCTGTGTGTGCATGCGCGCGTGTGTGTGCGCGCGCTTACTTCCACGTGCGAACAAGCTTGCTAATAATTATGTTATGGAAAAATGAAGAGTTAGAAACAGAGGGAAGGGGCCAGGGAAAAGAAAAATGATGATGTTGGTGGTGGTAGTTGTGGTAGTGGTTGTGGAGGTGGTGGTGGTGGTTGTGGTGGTGGTGGTGGTGGTAGTGGTGGTGTTGGTGTGTGTGTGTGAGTGAGTGTGTGTGAGAGAGATTGAGTTGTGTGGGGTGTGTGTGTGTGAGTAAGCAAGCGCGCTCGCGTGCGTGTGTGTGTGTTGGGCGGGGGGGGGGGGGGGGGGGGGGGGGGGGGGGGGGGGGGGGGGGGGGGGGGGGGGGGGGGAGGGAGGAGGGAGGGAGGATTCTCCTCCATCACTTTCAACAAGGGCAATGGCCGGCTCCATCACAGGGGCAATTTGTAACGGAACGCTGCCCATCCCCCCCCCTCCCCCCCCCCCCCCCCCCCCCCCCCCCCCCCACACACACATTCACCCAACCCCCACCTCCCACATTCCCTAACAGACCCCCTTCCAATCCCCTCACTCAACCCCCTCCTCGCGGTCCCATTCACACACCCCTCCCCTCCAACACACACGCACACACACACCCTCCAACACACACACGCATACTCACACACACAAATACACACACACACACACACACACCACACCCTCCAACACACACACTCTCCAAACACACACACACACACACTCACTCTCTCTCTCTCACACACAGAGCCTCTCTCTCTCACATACCCACACACACACTCTCTGTCTCACACACAGAAAGAAAATCTCTCTCACACACACTACACACACACCCTCCAACACACACTCTCACACCCACACACTCCCTTCCAACACACCACCCACACAACACCTCCAACACACACACACACACCCTCCAACACACACGCACACCTCCAACACACACACACACCTCCAACACACACACACACCTCCAACACACACACAACACCTCCAACACACACACACCCCTCCAACACACGCACACGCACCCCCCCCCCCCCCCCTCCACACCCCTCCAACACACACACACACACGCCCCTCCAACACTCGCACACCTCCAACAAACACACAGAAAACACACAGCGCCAACACACACACAGCACACAAACGTACACGCTCCAACACACACAACACACCCCTTCCAACACACACACAACACCCTCAACACACACACGAACACACACTCACACACACACACTCTTCCTACACAAGAACACACACCTCCAACACCCCCCCCCCCCCCCCCCCCACACACACACACACACCTCCAAACACACACTACACCCGCAGAACAGTACCCCAGCACCACACCTGTTTTAAACTTCAATTCCATTCATATTCAACACAAATCATCACACAATTCACACACCCTCTGACACCCATGATGCACGCCAGTCCACTGATTAATTCAAGGCATTAGGGTTCCGCCTGCCGCTGAACGACCCTGCCGCTGCTGCTGGCTGCTGCTGTAAGCAGAGATTTAAATCAATGAGGCTTTAAAAACACTGTGATTAAAACAAAAGTGGATGGACAAAAAGGGAACGGAGAGAAGTAAAGATAAAAGCAGGCGGGAAGTGGGGTAGGGGTGGGGTGGGGGTGGGGGTGGGGGAAGACTAAGAGGGGGGGGGGGGGGCGGGAGGGGTAGTGGGGCGGATGGAGAAGCGAAAGGGGTGGGTGTATCAAGTCAAGTCAAAAACACTTGATAAAATCATTCCACGAAAGGCAATTACAATACTGACGAGGCACGCTGATAGGTATCATAATCTCGAAAGACACACACACACACACACACACAAAAGGGCTACATTTCATATTAATTAAAACATTCCAAGATAGCTTCAAATAAAAAGGTTACGCCGCACACACACACCCACTCACGCACAACGCACGCACGCACGCCACGCGCGCGCGCGCACACTACTCACACACACACAATAACACACACAGGAGGAGACTGGGTGGTGGTGGTGGTAAAAACGATACTTGGTAGTTGTTCAACCTGATCCAACATTATCGATCAACTTGTCAAATCAATCAATCGGTACATTATAAACGACGGACGCTGTAGCCGAGTGGTTGGTATATTAATCATGTCATGTTTGACCTCACCGTTTTTTTTTCCCTTTGGCTCCGGGAACTTGCGGGGTTCGAATCGCAGATCCCAGGAGTTTACATTAATGAAGGGGAAACCAACAGTATAAACATTAGACAGTGGGGATACCTCGAACCCGCAGTATGCTACTATACGCCCTCCCCCTCCCACTTGCTTATCCCCTTTGTTACAGCGGCGTTGTTAAGTCTCTTCTCATTCCGCTTCTCTCTATCTAGCTCTCACTTTGCCCTCATACACATACGTGCATGGTACAGCAAGCCCCTCCTCCACCCTCCCCTCCAAGACATTTATACAGCACTTGCACGCGCGCATAGGGTGTGTGTGTGTGGGGGGGGGGGGGGGGGGGGGGGGGGGGCCCGCACGCAGAGAGAGAGAGGGACCTCGAACGATTTATTCACAAAAAAGGCTCTTGGGCCCATACATGAAGGGGGGTGCCGAACGGCTCTTAGTTATCTTTAGTGAGAAAAAATTAGGAAGCACAAAAAACCCCAAATGTATTGTAAACCACAACCACCAACAATAAAAATCAGTTACACAAAAATGAACTTATGAACCAAGAGAGAAGAGAGAGAGAGAGAGAGAGAAGAGAGAGGGAGAAGAGAGAGAGAGAGACATGCAGACGAGGAGACAGAGAATGGGATGGAGGATGGGAGGGGGATGAACACCGAGACAGGTACAGGCAGACATTGTTGGATAGGAAGGGGGACAACCTTGTGTGGGCAGAGACAGCACGGCGCTTTGATGTGAAGCAGACATAACAACAGAACATTCATTTTATCTTGGACACGCTGCACATTTAGGACTCAAAACATGGGTGGGTGAGCTGAGCCCTGAATTTTAAAGAAGGCAATGTTTTCCTCCATAAATCACAGCGCTGAGAGTGAGAGAGAGAGTAGAAGAGAGAGAGGAGAGAGAGAGAGAGAGAGAGAGAGAGAGACAAGACAGACAGACAACAGCGAGAAGAGGGAGGGAGAGAGCGAGAATGGACCAGACATCGAGAGAGAGAGGGAGACAGACAGACAGCGAGAGAGAGAGAGTGAGGGAGACAGAGAGACAGACAGACAGCGAGAGAGGAGGACAGAGAGAGAAGAGAGAGAGAGAGAGAGAGAGAGAGAGGAGAGAGAGAGAGAGAGAAGAGAGAGAGAGAGAGAGATCATATGATTCATGTGTTTTGGCCATAATCTACGTAACACATGGATATAGGAGGCGGGGGGGGGGAGATGTCGTCCATTGATACAATCGCAATTTGCAATATGAATAACAGCCTTTATTGCCTAATCAGAATGCAAGTGGACAAACAGCACGAACAGTCTTAGTTCAATTCACACCAACACACACTCAGACACACACACACACACATACTCACACACACACTCACATCACACACACACACACACACACAACACACATAAATCACTCTCTCTCTCTCTCTCTCTCTCTCTCTCTCTCGCTCTCTATAGCCGTAAGGGCGGGGACTGGATGTAAATAAGCACATGGGTGCTTATTCATTATCCCCCGACATAAAGAATTTGTCATTGTCATTGCATGGTTGCAGCAACGCATTTACATTAAGCCAAAATTAGATACTTAACATAAGGAGGTGATATGGAATATATAATTATAATATTTTTAAAATTCCGCCGTTGAGAAAGAAACTAAGACAAGATATTCCGACAATAACTGACGTTGACATGAAAAAAGGGAGGAGGGGGCTGAGGAATGGGGAGGATAAGGTGGGGGGGGGGGGGGGCTGTTGAAGCGGAAGATGTCACTAACTTTCAACAATTGCATGCTGTCTTGTTTTGAAGCAATCAAACAGGACAGGTAGTCTTGACAAGATTTCATTTTTTTAAAAAACCTGTGAGGAATTTTGTTGTGGAGAGAAATCAGGACAGACAGAGAAATAGGAGAGAGAGAGAGAGAGAGAGAGAAGAGAGAGAGAGAGAGAAGAGAGAGAGAGAAACAGACAGGCAGAGACAGACACAGAGATAGATAGATAGATTAAGATTAGATAGATAGATAGATAGAGAGAGAAGAGAGAATAGAGAGAGAGATAGTAGAGAGAGAGAGAAGAGAGAGAGTGAGAGAAAACAGACAGGCAGAAGACCCGACACAGAGATAGAGTAGATAGATTAGATTAGATAGATAGATAGATAGATAGATAAGCGAGAGAGAGAGAGAGAGAAGATGAGAGAAGAGAAAACAGACAGGCTAGACAGACACTGAGATAGATAGATAGACAGATTACAATAGAATAATGAGATAGATAGAGAGAGAGAGAGAGAGAGAGAGGAGAGAAAGAGAAGAGAGACAGACAACAACAGACAGACGACAGAGAAAAAAGAGAACAGAGAATACAGAGAAAGAGACAGACAGAGACACAGACAGAAGAGATAACAGACAGACAGACAAAGGGCGTTAATTGTCAAGCCGCTAAGCGTGCGAGTAACCGCCGCGTATATTATTTACGAGAGCTCGCATACATACATACCCACTTTCGCAAACGAGCGCGCGCGCACACTGTCAAAAAAATGTTAAAAAAGCAACAACACCAAAAGACAAAAAAATAAGAAGAAAGAATTACGTTCACGGTAAAGCGCCCTATAGCCCAAAAAAAAAACGCAACGCCCTCGGCCTCCCTCCCTCCCTCCGCAACAATCACCATTATCTCTGAGGAGCGAGGCGATAAAAGTTTGAAACAAAGGATGGTGTGACACTGAAGAATTTCATAACCACACACACACACACACACACGTACACACGCACGCACGCACGCACACACACACACACACAAAACAGATGCCGTAAAGAAACCTGAACACCACAGAACTGGTAAGGGAGGGATAGGGATGGGGAATCTTGGGAAGGAGAATTTCCAAAGTAGTAGCAGGGTTAGGGGGGGGTGGGGGGGGTGTTGTGCTTCCCCAGCGTAACACCCTGGAAGGAGGGAGAGGGGGAGGTGCACCAAAATAATTAATAAATTATAATAATGAATTGATTGATGATGATTGATAATAATAAAATAATAATAAAATAATAATAATAATAAATAAAATGCGACACTCCGACTCACTCACCCTACTTGGATCACAGTCGTATACTGAAAGTACACACACACACTAACACACACACACACACACACACATTGACACACACCACACACACACAACACCCACTGGAGAACAGTAGCGTGAATGACTGAACGACACGAATCTTTTCAAGTACTTTGCCACATAGGCAGCTATACTGATACTCCCACTTTAGAGAAAGGCGAGAAAGAGGAGGATTGGAAAATAGAAGAAAAACATAGAGAAGAAAATAGATTATAAAAAAAAAGAATAATTTTGGGGGGTTCACTCTTCGATCCCGGGGTGGCAGGCAATAAGCGAGGGGAAAATTGCATCGTGTGCAGTGTAAAAGAAAACCACTTCACAGGTTTGACCAGCTACAGCACTCCATCATCGCTGTTACAGCTTGTGGCCAATGCTGGGACAACTTGCCTTGCCTTGCCTTGCCTTGCCTTGATTTGTCTTGCCTTGCCTTGCCGTGACTTGTTTTGCCTTACCTTGCCTCGACTTGCCTCCTCTTGATTTGTCTTTCCTTGCTTTGCCTTGATTTGTCTTGTCTTGATTTGCCTTGCCTTGATTATATCGTTTTGTCTTGATTTGTCTTGTCTTGATTTGTCTTTCCTTGCCTTGCCTGGATTGTCTTGTCTTGATTTGCCTGCCCTTGATTTACATTGCTTTGGTCTGGATTTGCCCAGCATGTCTTGATTTGCCTTTACTTGCTGCCTGGATTTTGTCTTGTCCCCTTGATTTGCCTTGCTTTGTTCTTGCTCTGTCTGAATTGTCTTACTTGCCTTGTCCCTTGCCTTTCATTTGTCTTTTCCGTGATTTGCTTGCCTTGCTTGTCTTGTCTTAATTTACTTGCTCCGTGTCATGCTTTGCCTTGTGCATTATTTGACTTGACTTTAACTTCTCCCTCACCTCCTTCAGAGCTCGTCGTTGAAAACTGGTACTGAATCATGAGCTGTGTGTCTAGGGGTAAGTTCAAATTGGCGGAGCCTATCCCTTTGCATGGTGCATGCTGGGCATGTTCGTGTCAGCATTTCCGCGACCAACCCATAACTGAACCTTCTCGTCTACAAAATTACCCATGGATTGGAGGACCCCAAAGTTTGCTCAGTATGTAGGGTGAAAATGAAGGGACGTTTATTCCAATAAAACATGCTGGGATGGGGGAGGGGGGGGGGGGGGGGGGGGGGGGGGGGGGGGGGGGGGGGAGGGGGGGGGGGGGGGGGGAGGTGTATTTTTTATGTTTTCCCTAATCTCACTCCAACGGCTTCAAACGAATCCCAGAATCTGGATCTTCTCTGTTTGCGGATATTACAAGCCTGCACGATAAGGGAGAAATCCACAGCACAGGTTTGCCCGTAATGGAGAACGTGGGTAATTGTGCTCAAAACCCCCCCCCCCCCCCCCCCCCCCCCCCCCCCCCCCCCCCCCCCCCCATCTTTTCGGCCCCCAAAGCCGCTCAGGGCCCAGATTGGATTGTACCCCTGTTTTCAAAAAATGAACGCTGGAAATGGGCCCCCTTATTCTTAGCCTCTGGCCCCGCAGAAGAAGAAAAAAAAAAAGAAGAAAGAGGGGGAAAGAAAAGGGAGGGGGAGGGGGAAAATAAGAAAAAAGAAAGGGGGGAGGAGGGAAGGAGAAGAAAAAGGAGGAGGGGAGGAGGAGGAGCAAAAAAGAAGGGGAAAGGAGGAAAGAAGAAAAAGAAGAAGAAAAAGAAAAGGAGGAGGAGGAGGAGAAGGAGGGGGGGGGGGGAGGGGGAGGAGGAGGAGGAGGAGGAGGAGGAGGGAGGAGAAAAAAGAAAAAAGAAAAAGAAGAAGAAGAAGAAAAAAAGAAAAAAAAAAGAAGAAAAGAAAAAAAAGGAAAAAAGGAGAAGAACAAGAAAAGAAGAAAAAAAAGAAAAAGAAGGAAAAAGAAAAGGAAAGGAGAAGGAGGGGGACGACGACGACGAAAAAAAAAGGGAAGGAAAAGAAGCAGTACAACAGCAAGGGAAAATAAAATGAAACACACACAAAACAAATAGTGAAAAAAAAAAAAAAAAAAGAAGGGGAAGACGGTACAAGGGGAAAAAAAGAAGAAAAAAAGTAACAAACAAACAACACACAAAGGAAATACAGAAAAAGAAAGACTAACAAAGAAAACAAAAACAACTAAAAAAAAAGAAAATAGAAAGATGAAAAAGGATGAGATAGACAGAAAAAAAGTAACAAAAAATAGAAAGGGAAAAAAAAGGATGGAAAGATAAAAAAGTAAAAAAAAAAAAAGAAAGAAAAAAAAGGGGGGGGGGGGGGGGGAGCTACGAGGAAAAAAAAAAAACTGGGGGGAAATTTAAAAACCTTTTTTTTTTTTTTTTATTTTTTGTTGGAGAGAAAAGGAAAAGGAAAAAAAGAATTTTGACAAGGGGAGGTGATGGGCCAATTTGTAACTTTCTTGAACGAAAAGGGGAAAAGTGCAAGGGAAACATTAATTTACAGCGCACTCCGCACGCGCGCGCGCAAAACACACACCCACGCACGCACCACGCACGCCACGGTGGGGAACGGGATAGCCTATGGTTTGAACTGGCCCGCAACTGACGACCCGGGTTCAATTCCCGTTCAAGGGTTTATTTTCCCTGGAAATTAACATCAGTGCAGACTCTACTCTCCCCAAAAGTCTTCGGATAAGACTAATAAAACGAGACCCCGTGTGCGAAACCGCACGCAGAAACATCTTTTGCACACACGGTTAACAATCTTGTTCCAAATTTTCGTAAGAGTAGGCCATGAGTGTCGGTGGGGAAAGATGACACGGAATTTACAAAACCGCATTACACACGGGGTACTAGATGTAAAAAGACAAAGTGTTTATTCCATTATCCACGATATAAAAGAATAAAATAAAATAAATAAAAGATGAGAGCGGGGAGGGGAGAAGAAAGAGAAGAGAAGAGATGAGAAAGGAGAGGAACGGACAGACAGAGACATACACAGAGCCAGTGCGAGACAGACAGGACGGACAGAGACAGACCAGAGCAAAGAGTGAACAGACGACAGATAATATTAATAATAATAATAAAATGGTATTTATACAGCGCTGTATCTTGCACAGACAAAATCAAAGCGCTTTGATAGAATATAGAGACAGACAGACACAGACACAGACAAACACAAGCAGACAGGCCACAGGACATAGCAGCAGCCAGACAGATAAGATAGTAACCCACCGACACACACACAAAAACTTTATGGGCCGAGAGGAGACAGACGGCCCCCTAAACATAACCTGCCAGAACTGTAACTAGCCAGCAAGCGGCTAGGCAAAGAAAGCCCTGGAGAGACAACATCTATACCCAGCCTAAGCACACACACACACACACACACTACACAGCAATCCTCTCCATGGCCACACGGGCCTCCTTTAAATAGTAGTTAGTTACCCAATAATACAAGCTCCCCCAAATCGTTTTTAAAAAAGAAAAAAGAAAAGAGGAGGAGACTGCAGAGACGACTGATAAAACGCTTAAGTGTTGTATAACCTGTTGGCGAGCGGTTAAAAGCTATTCAGATAAGAAGGCTCATGGTTCCAATCTGGCTAAAAAACCCAGGTTTTCAATAGTTTGTTTATAGATGTAGGTTTTATTTTTATCAGCTACACCTCATAGTTCAGTGGTCAGAGCACTCGCTTTTCCACCCAGCTAAGGTTAAGCAGCATCGATCGTGGTTGCCACTTGGATGGGTGACTGTTTGCGCGCCTTGGTTTCAGTACAGTCCCCCAGTTCACCCAGCTGTCAATGGGTACCTGCCCTCTTTAGGGTCAGGGAAGGTAAAGCAGCGAAGGAGAGGAGATGGGCGCCGCCCTCAGTATGCTGGACTCTTGAGAAGTTGAGGTCTCTGATGCCTTACTCCCCTACGACCACATAGGTTATGGGACACCTTTACCTTTTTAGACCTCAAGTAGAATCAAAGTGCTTGGGGTTTTGTTTGGTTTTCTTTTGTTTGATATTGCTTGTGTGGGGATTTTTTGTTTCCTTTTTGTTCGGAGTTCCACAAATTTTCTTCCTCCTCTAGAGAGTGGGGATGGACGATTTTATCTACAGAATAGCCAGTATATATATTATAGTTATATATATATATATTATATATATATATAATATATATCTATATATATTGATATATATATATATGTGGTGTGTGTGTGTGTGTGTGTGTTGTGTGTGTGAGTGTCGTGTATGTATGTATGTAGGTATGTACGTATGTATTTATGTATGTAAACCAAAACTCGGCAACAATAGATCTGTCTTTGATGAATAAACTTTAGTAAAAAAAACAAAAACAAAGCAAAAACAACAAAAACAAAAGAACGAACAAAAAAACAAAAAACCATAATAATTCACTTTCCAACCCACTTGCATGAACTGCAACGGAGCAACAATCTAAAAACAAACACCATCCAACCAACCAAACAAACAACCCAACAAAAAACGGACATAAGAAACAGAAAAACAAAAAACCATGTTGAGTAGTACTGTTCCACTGTACTTAAGGCAAACATCCCGAAAATACCTAAAGAACAACAATTTGACGTTGACTTTTACTGCACATGTGCTATATTCATAGGAGTAATGAGAAGAGAAAAGATTGAAATGGGGAGACGGGGGAGGGGGGGGGGGAGGGGGGCGAATTAAAGGCGCAATAGAAAAAAGACAGGGGCAGGGGGGGGGGGGGGGGGAGGGTTAGTGATGGGTTTGGGGGAAGGAGCGGAGTGTGGAAGGGGGGGGGGGGGGGTGTGTTGGGTCTGACTGTTTACTTCATTATAAACTTGGAAGCGACACAACTATTTAGAGCACATCAGTACACCTGACAAGATGCATTCTAAAAGAAAGTTATTACCAAAGACGAATGTGTGTGTGTGTAGGTGTGTGTGTGTGAAGGTGTGTGTGTATGTGTGTGGGTGTGGTGTAGGTGTGTGGGTGGTGAGTGGTGTGTTCGTGTAGGTGTGTGTGTTGTGGTGTGTGTGTGATAATGCATTCTATGTTGTTACTGCAATGAGGTGTATTCTATCCTTTTGTATGTAGACAACGATGCACTGTTCGCATGGATACTGTCTTGTACTGTATCGCAAAAAAACAACAAAACAATAATTAAAAAAACCAACAATCCCAAACTCAAGCACAACACAACAAAACATGAAACAAACACTACCAAACATAACAAACAACTAAACTAAACAAACAAAAAACCAACAACCAAACAAACAAACATTAATTCGTGGATTTGGTAGGTTACATGATTGCATCGCACTGCCTTTCTGGTGCTATAATTGGAAATTGCATTGTCCTCAACAAAATTTTCGGATCTCTCACCCGGCCACAAACAACACACACCACACACACACACCACAACCACCACACACACACACACTCACACACACACAAAAAAAATCACACACACACCACCACACATACACACACACACAAACAACACACACAACACACACAACACACCACAAACAACACACTCCAAACAACAACACAACACACACACACAAAAGACAACACACACAACAACACACACACAAAAACAATCCCGGAATCTTATCTATAGTATCACGACCCCCCACCCCCCCATCCATCCCCCCCTCCATCCCCCCCACCCCCCACCATGATCAGTTTGGCTTAGCTACGAAAGGAAAAATACACCCACCAACACGACCGACAGTTTTTTAAACCCTCAACCCCCCCCCCCCCAAAAAAAAAAGAAAAAAAAGAGGAGGAAATACGCATTTCTTGATAATTAAATTTATTCCTAAACTTTTAAAAAATTTACATAATACAGCAAGACGCCATTGTCAGGTGGGGTGGGGGGCGGGGGGGGGGGGGTGTTGTAGTGAGGTGAGAGAGAGAGAAGAGAGAGAGAGGGAGAGAGAGAGGGGGGAGGAGATAAGGAGAAAAGAGAGAGGGGGGAGGGAGAGAGAGTGAGTGAGAGAGAGAGGGAGGGGGGGTGGGAATGAGAGAGAGAGGAAGAGAGGAGGGAGAGGAGAGGAGGAGAGAGAGAGGGAATGAGAGAGAGGGGGAGGAGAGCGTGAGTGAGAGAGAGAGAGGGAGGGGAGAGGGAGAAGAGAGAGAGGGAGAGAGAGGAGGGAGAGAGAGAGAGAGAGGAGAGTGAGTGAGTAGTGAGAGAGAGGGGGAGGGAGAGAAGAGTGTGTGAGAGAGAGAGAGTGTGGGGGAGGGAGAGAGGGAGAAAGAGAGAGAAAAAGGGGGGGGGGGGGGGAGAAGGGGGAGGAACTCCAAAACTCAAACTGTTTATTGAACAGTAAATGGATCAGCTCATGGATTTTTTTTTTTTTACACTTTGCTCCTAAAAGGCGAAGACAGAGGACGAGAGAGAGGAGAGAGGGGAGAGAGAGAGAGAGAGGAGAGTAGAGACGAGAGAGAACGAGAGGAGGAGACGGAGATGAGAGGAGAGAGAGAGAGAGAGAGAGAGAGGAGAGAGACAGAGACACAGAGAGGCGAGACAGAGAGAGAGAGGAGAGAGGAGAGAGACAGAGGACACAGAGAGAGAGACAGAGAGAGAAGGGCTACTACTACATTAGCGGTAAAGCCTGCAGTGCAGAGGAAGGGAGTTTATTACTCTAGGTTTATGACTAGGAGGTAATGGTATTAGAGCCCTGTCCCACTGACAAACTTGACGCGTGTTTGCCTTAATATATTAATATATACATACACTCGCCTACTCCTCTGTCAGATTGTTTATGTCTTGTTATATTCAGTATCTTGTCTGTGTGTGTATGCGTGCACGTTGTGCGTGCGTGTGTGTTAGTGAGAGAGAGAATATGTGTTGTGTATGTGTGTGATGTGTGTGTGTGTGGTGTGTGTGTGTTTGTGTGTGTGTGCGTGTGTGGTGTGGTGTGTATAGTCTCTGTCTCTCTTTGTTCTTTCTTTGTCTCTTTGTCTCTGTCTGTCTCTCTTTCGTTCTCTATGAGTCTGTGTCTCTGTCAGTCTGTCAGTTTCTGGCTCGCTCTCTCTGTGTGTCTCTTTGTGTCTGTCTGTCTGTCTGTCTCTCTCTCCCTCCTTGTCTCGGTCTTTTAAGGGTGGACAGGTGTTTTTGTCAAAAAGCGTGATATGAGTCATAATCATATGTAAAATATGACATGACACTTTTGACTATGCTCGCATGAATGTAATGGAATGCAGTCAACAAAAAAAAGAGAGAAATATTTAAAAGGACAGCAAGCGACACACTTAAACGTGGCGTATGGTGTAATTGCTAAAAGAGCACACACACGTACCATACGCGCGTGCTGCACATAAAGCTATGCGCGCACGCGCCACACACAACACACATCAACACACACATCACCACACATGTACACAGAAATGGACATTTTAAATCCACGATCTTGCCAAATTGATCCTGAGAAAAAAAAATTCCTGATACTTCAGGTCAATCACACACCACACACCCACACACACACACACACACCACACACACACACACACACACACACACACACACACACACAAGCACGCACGCACACACGCAGGCACCACACACACACACACACCACACACACACACACACAACACACACACCGCGCGCAGCACACACATACGCACTTTCTCTCTCACTCACTCATTCACAGTAAGGGGTGAGGGGCAGGCAGACAGACATAGACAGAGACAGAGAGGGATGTTTTCTGAAAGAAACAATAGAAGCGAGATATCATCAAAACTGCATGACGATGAGTCATTTCACAACAGACCGGCTTTTGTTCTATAAGACGTCATGTTTATCTTATTTTATTCTTTTATATCGAGGATAATGGAATAAGCCCTTATGTGCTTTGAAAAAAAAAATCTAGTCCCCGTGTGTATGCAGTTTTGTAAATTCTGTCATCTGTTCCCACTGGCACACAATGGCCTACTAGTACGGAAAGCGGAACAGGATTTAACGTTAGCGCTCATTAACATGTGCAAATGAAAGAAGGCAGTCAAACTGCCATAGCCTAGTTAGGAGGTGGGGGGGGGTGGGGGGGGGGGGGGGGGGGGGCTATCCTTACTAACCTTATCGCCTAAGTAAAGTAAACTAGACTCGATATGGGAAAATCTCTCTTTTTCATCTTATTGTTACCATTGGTAACTATAACTGTGCGAAGGAAGAGTTGTGCATTGCACCCATTCCCATTCTCTGTGTGTCTGCGTTGTCTGTCTGTCGCTGTCTGTTTTGTCTGTTGTGGTCTTGTCCTGCCTGCCTTCATGCCTGTCTGCTCTCTTTTTGTTCTTTCTCTGACTGTCTGTCTGTCTCTGTCTCTTCTTCATTCCGCTTCTGTCTGTCTGTCTCCTTGTCTGTCGCTGTCCTCTCTTCTTTTGGACTACAGACTTTTAAAAGAAATCTCGTTCAACTTTCCAATTCCTAAGTTTACAACCACACCACGACCAAACACACATACACACACACCAAACACACACACACAAACATATATATATATAGATATATATATATTATATATATAATATATATATTTGTTATATAATATTATTTATATAAATAATATTATAACACACATATAGAGAGATAGATAGATAGATAGATAGACAGATGTATATGCAAATTCATAATACCGTTATTTCACCAAACGGCAAAGAACGAATCACAAACGGTAAAATGGTACACATTGTACTGTCATTTCACACCTGCATTGGTTTTTGAGATTTCAACACACACGGTGAGTTCGACCTTTTTTTAAATTTTTACGGCGAGTTAGAATACGGCGATTCAGTAATACTACCTTGCTGAAACATGAGAGTTCTCGACAACAACAACCAAAAAAAAAAAAAGAAAAAAGAAAAAAAGGATTGCCATTGACACTTGCGCTTTGACACTCGTTTTGTCTTGTGGTGTCTGTATGCGTGTGCCTGCCTGCGTGCGTGCGTGCGCGCGCGTGTATGTGTGTTTATTTATTTTTCATTTTCTTTTTTTTATTTTATTCTTTTATTTCGAGGATAATGGAATAATGTGTGTGTGTGTGTGTCTGTGTGTGTGTATGTATGTGTGTGTGAGTGTGTGTGTTGCATGTATGTGAGTGTGTATGTGTGTGTGCTTGCGTGTGGTATGTGTGTGTGTGTGTGTATGTGTGTGTATGTATGTGTGTGTGTGTTGTGCGTGCGCATGTGTGTGAGTGTATTCAAGGACCTTATTTAAATAGGGCCACCTTTTGTAAAGGGAAAAGTCGAACGAGATCATTTGCACGTATTGAAAAAAGACACCAAAACAGAGAGGGAAAAAAACCAGCTATGATTTGTGAAGTTGGAAGTGTGGTGTTTTTTTTTAACCCCCACCCCCCCCCCCCCCCCCCCCCCCCCCCCCCCCCCAAGTAGAAACACATAGTGTAAAGGATCATTTTTGTATGTCATTCGTGTCCATGGAAATGGATTTGTTTATATATATGTTATTTTTTGACATAAACATGAACACGTAAAAGTGGTGTGTGTGTGTGTGTGCGTGCGTGTGAGTGTGCGTGCATGCAAGCGTGCGTGCATGCAAGCGTGCGTGCATGCGTAAACGCACGCGTGCGTGCATGCGTGTGTGTGTGCATGCATGTTTGCGTGCGTGTGTGTGTGTGTGTGTGTGTGTGGTTTGCGCGTGCGTGTGCGCGCATGCATGCGTGTAAAAAAAAAAAAGCACGTGTGCGTGCGAGAGCTCGAGCATCCATCCAAGCGTACACGTGTGCGCGCGTGTGTGTGTGAAAACAAAACAAAAAAGATGCGGAAAAAGGGAATGCTGAATCATCAGTTCTAAAGCTGGCGACGACTTATACCACACCACCTACCTACTAGGCCTAGTGGGGGTTTAACCGAGGTTAACCCTTTTAACGATACCGGTGAGGCCACCTGACGACAACTGGGCACTCTCCTGCTCCCTTTAACCCCCTCAGGGCTGATTACAGACATGGGGGAGGGGGGGGGGGGGGGAGGAGAAAGGCAGAGATAGAGAGACAGAGAGATAGAGAGACAGAGAGAGAGAGACAGACAGCAGACATAGAGCAGAGATAGAGAAAGAGAGAACAGATAGAGAAGAGAGAGAGACAGACCAACAGAGAGAGAGAGAGAGAAGAGAGAGGGAGAGAGAGAGAGAGAGAGAGAGACAGACAGACAGACAGACAGACACAGAGAGAGACACAGAGAGAGAGGTAAGGATTCCTGTTGCTTGTGCTAGTTTAGTTTCTTTCGTCTGCACACACTGCTGCGGTTTGAAACACTGCAGGAAACCACACACATGAAAGTCATGTTGAAAAGCTATACAGCGCTTCTGACAATCCTATCCCTGACTGTTTTGTTACCAGGTGCGAGGGTCTCGCTCTTGCTAGTCTGTCTGTCTGTCTGTCTGTCTGTCTCTCTCCTTTTTTAGTTTTGTAAAGTGTAAAAATGGTGTAAAAAATCCCAGAGCTTATCTATTTACTCTCAATAAACAGTTCGAGTTTCTCTCTCTCTCTCTCTCTCCCCTCTCTCTCTCTTTTCCCTCTCTCTCTCATCTCTCTCTCTCTCTCTCTCTCTCTCTTCCCTCCCCCCACCCCCACCCCAGTCAGCTTGCAGTCATGGTAGATCCACTGATAGATAAGATCGTATGACGATGTAGAAGGGTTAGCATTAAAAAGGAAACACAGTTGAAACCAAGGAGGAGAAGAAGAAAAATCCCATCCACAAACTCGTATGCATGAGTGATTGAAGACAGAAACAGCTTAAATAACTGAAGATAGATGACCTCAGATCTAACTCTCTGAGAGATCTACCTCAGATATACCTACCTCCCTGACAGATCTATCTCCCTGAGTATCTAATAACACAGAATGCTATGATCCTGTTGTTTCCCTTTCTAGATATTATCCGTACTGTCCATAGCACTATAGGGCAACACGAAGTATTCCTAAAAAAACCACCAACAACTTATAAA
Source organism: Rapana venosa (assembly GCA_028751875.1). NCBI lineage: Eukaryota > Metazoa > Mollusca > Gastropoda > Neogastropoda > Muricidae > Rapana > Rapana venosa. The sequence goes on along the minus strand of CM054134.1, from coordinate 25,495,642 downwards.
ACCCACCAAAAAATAAAAGACCAAGTTTCTATTTCTTTACCACCTCAGTGGAGAGCCTATACAGATTATACTGAGCCAGATTTAGCTTGTATAGAATGCTGGTCAGACATTCTGTGTGTGCTCATTTACACATATTTTATGGTATGAAAAAAATGTGCTGTGTGATTGTTTTGGGGGTTGGAGATATAGACTGATACTAGGTAGTCACGAGAAAGCAGAACAAGGATCATCGTCTGAGGATTGCTTTGAAATCCTACATGTATGATCCCCCCGCGTATATCATGATTTGGAGGCTAGCAGACGAAACAGAAATGAGGGAATAGGAGGTTAGCTGAATATGTTTCCACCGACCAAGATTCAAAATTCAATATTTAATTCCTTTCACCCCTTTTGGGGTATGGAGGATTACAAACAA
>CM054134.1:25477727-25487727 GCA_028751875.1 Rapana venosa | reverse complement strand
TCTCTCTCAGACTCTCTCTCTCTCTCTCCACTCCCCCCCCCCCTTCCCCTTCTCTCTCTCTCTCTCCACCCCCCCCTCCCTTTCCTCTCTCTCCACTCCCCCCTCCCCTTCTCTCTCTCTCTCTCTCCACTCCCCCCTCCCCTTCTCTCTCTCTCTCTCTCTCTCTCTCTCTCTCTCTCTCTTTCTCTCCCCCCCCTCTCCCTCTCTCTCCCACTCTTTCGCTCTCTCTATCTCTCTGTTTACTCGTGGCTACTAATCAGTCTGAGGTCGTGTGCAGGCGAGCTCTGTATTTGTGCAAAGCTTTTAAACAGACATCATCCTGATATATCATTGAGTCACAGATCTGACCTTTCTCGTTACAAATGAACGAGTTGTTTTGTTTTGTTTTGTTTTCTAAATCGTTATTTTAATTTCTTTGCTTTTTCCTTGTTTTAACTCACTACAGCTCTAAAACAGTTTGGCATCCCTCTTCAGGTAACTTAAAGGCAAAAGGCCATTTTGTGAATAAATCTTTCGAGTTCTCTCTCTCTCTCTTAATTCATTTTTCCCCATCTTAACTGTGTAGTAGTTCCTTTTTTTTTGCTATGCTTTTTCTGAGATAAACACACACATGCCACACACACACCACACACACATCACACACTACACAACCACAACACACACAACACATTTCTCTCTCTCTCTCTCCCCTCTCATTCTCTTCTTCTTCTAAGTTAACTTAAATTGTTGTCGTTATTGTCGGTAACCCCTAATGAGGCAATGGCAGCAGAATGAAATATTATAAATGTTATACTTATGTCACCCTTAAATAAAGTTATCAACAGGCTATTCTGTCTCTCTCTCTGTCTTCTTCTGCCTCTGTCTGTCCCTCTCTGTCTCTCTGTATCCGTCTCTCTCTTCTCCCTGTCTCATCCCCCATCTCTCTCTCTCATCCCCCTCCTCTTCTCACTCTCTCTCTCTCTCTCACTCTCTCTCTCCCCTCCTCTTTTTCCCCTCTTCTCTCCTTCCATCTCTTCTCCCCCCCCTCATCCCTCTCCTCTCCTCTCTCTCCTATCTCTCTCCTCTCTCTCTCTCTCTACTACCCTCTCCCTCTCTCTCTCCCCTCTACTCTCTCTTCTCCTGTGATGGCGTGTGTTTCAGGAAGGGCCGTGCACGCCAGGCAGAAAAGCAGAGCAAGACAGGGGCCAGACCAGGTCACAGGGTTCACTGACGACAGTGATACCGTTTCAGATATCGCCCACACAGGAAACTTTGGAGTTCCCATTTCTTCCCTTTCCAAACATCTATCTGCCACACACAGACACAGACCCATGCACGCGCGCATGCGTGTCGCGCGCACATACACACACACACCGCGATCTCTCTCTCACACATACCTCTCTGTCTCTCTGTCTGTCTGTCTGTTTCTCTCTCTCTCTCTCTCTCTCTCTCTCTCTCTCTCTCTCTCTCTCTTCTCACACACACACGCAAGCACGCGCGCGCGCGCGCATACACACACACACACAAAGACACACATACTCTCTCTCTCTCAACCATACACCTCTCTCTCTCTCTCACACCAATACACATCTCTCTCATACACACACATACCCATACACCTCACTCTCACACACACACACACACACACCTCACACACACACACACACACACACACACACACACACACACACCGCGCGCTCTCTCTCTGTCTGTCTGTCTGTCTGTCTCTGTCTGTCTGTCTGTCTGTCTGTCTGTCTGTCTGTCTGTCTGTCTCTCTCTCTCTCTCTCTCTCTCTCTCTCTCTCTCTCTCTCTCTCTCTCTCTCTCTCTCTCACATACAAGCGCACGCGCACGCACGCGAAGTCTGTAGACAGGTACCTTCAAAAGGTCATTTCTTAGTGCTACCTTCTGGAACCCATTGCAGAGGAGGACCCTGTTTGGACTGCAAGGGAAGGGGGGGGGGGGGGGGTGGGAACGAGGGAGTAAGGGGGGGAGGGGGAGGTGGTCAGAGAAGACTTCTTAGAGACATCCTTTTTTTCTTTTTGAAGATTGTGGTTTTCATTTTCTTGTTTTTTTGTGTCATTTAAACGAGTGACCGAAACTTAATCCCACCAGACAGGAATTCGTGGAACATCACATAACTTCTTAATGAAAGAGCCGCTCATCAAACAACATGTTGGATCCCGGTGTCACGTCTGCCATGTTTGTTGTTTTCTTTTCTTCTTTAAAACATCAAAACTCATCATGGTTTAAAAAATTAAAAAAAGCATTACAAAAACAGTTACAGAAAAAACATCAACATTATTGATTAGTTATCTTCACTGTATCTTATTATGGTGGCTTGATGTTCTTCTCCAGCTGTGCTATTTTTGACACGTGTTTGTTTGCAATCGTTTCTTGAATAAAAAAAATTCATGACAATATTACGCCATGGGGAAAAAAATCAATATCACTAACCATCTTTTTCCTCCCTTTTATACTGCCAGATTTCCTCCCCCCCCAGTTTTTTTTCTAATCTTGTCCCCACCAAACACACCAAGGCAACCCCCCCAAAAAAAAAACCCAAAGCAAAACAATCAAACAAAAAAAAACAACAACAAAAAAAACACACACACGAAAAAAAAGTCCGACCAAAACCCAAGCAAAATCCCCGGCCCATGGAACACAAGCCAAAACACCAACGAAAAACAAAACAAAACAAAAATAGTATTGCCAGCCACTTCCCCCTAACATCTCCCTGAGAAGACAGCTGCAGTCAGTGCCACCACAGAGGCTGAGAGAGACTGGCTACAACACTGTCTGAACTGATGGTGCCTGCCTGCCGGCCTTGGTTGCAGAGGAGGGAACTATACTACTACTACAGCCCGAATTTCACGAGAGAAATCAGCCGTGACTTAAAGTGGTATGAAATAAAATCTGAGCGCTTTGATTTGTTGCTTTACAAGATTCAGCGCTATATAAATTCCATACATTATTATTATTATTATTATTATTATTATTATTATTATTATTACTACTACTACTACTACTACTGTTACTACTACTACTACTGCTACTACTACTACTTCTATTACTACTAACTACTACTACTACTACTACTACTACTGTTACTACTACTACTACTACTACTACTACTGCTGCTGCTACTACTGCTGCTACTACTACTACTACTACTACTACTACTACTGTTACTACTACTACTACTACTACAACTACTGCTACTACTACAACTACTACTACTACTACTACTACTGCTACTACTACTACTACTACTGTTACTACTACTACTACTACTACTACTACTTCTAATGTATGGAATTTATATAGCGCTGAATCTTGTAAAGCAACAAATCAAAGCGCTCAGATGACTCACCCCCCCCCCCCCCCCCCCCCCGGAGGATAATGGAATAAGTACTCATGTGCTTTTTTACATCCACTACCCGTGTGTATACGGTTTTGTAAATTTTGTCATCCGTTCCCACCGGCACACAATGGCCTACTCTTTCGAAAAGCGGAACATGATTTAACGTGTACGCAAGATGTTCTGCATGCGTTCGCACACGGGGCCTCCTCGGTTTATAGTCTCATCCGAAGGACATTGACATTCAAGTTCGATTTTTTGGGGGTCAAACTGGGAAGAAAGGGCGAGGCTGGGAATCGAACCCAGAACCTGACGGTTGACTTGTTGGCAGGCAGACGTCTTAACCATCCTGCTGCCACCTTCCTTCTAGTGCTGGCTCTGACTCTGAGAGTTCCAGCTGTTTACCTGTGGTTCCGGGGAGGTAGGTCCAAGTCAAGTCAAGTGCCTTGATGATCACCTGTGAATGCCATCCACCTGCAAAGAACTTGCAGATGCTGTACACAGCCAGTCCACAGCCGCTGTTCCAGTGGAGAGAGAGAGAGCGAAGACTGGATGGATGACTGCACGTGCTGTCACTTGAGAGAGAGAGAGAGAGAGAGAGAGAGAGAGAGAGAGGAGAGAGAGGAGAGACAGAGAGAGAGAGAGAGACAGAGAGAGAGAGAGAGAGAGAGAGAGAGAGTGTTGTGTTGTTTTTAAAATAATTTTTTAAATATTTTTATTCTTTTATATCGAGGATAATGGAATAAGCCCTTATGTGCTTTTTTACCACCAGTCCCCGTGTGTATGCGGTTTGTAAATTCTGTTGTGTTGTGTTGTGTTGTGTTTTGTGTGTTGTGTGTGTGTGTGTGTGTGTGTGGTGTGGTGTTTATTTATTTATTTATTTTACTCTTTTATTTCCAGGATAATGGAATAAGCACTCAAGCGCTTTTTTCCATCCAGTCCCCGTGTGTATGCAGTTTTGTAAATTTTGTCATCCGTTCCCACCGGCACACAATGGCCTACTCTTCCGAAAAGCGGAACGGGTTTTGACGTGTGCGCAAGATGTTCTGGTGTGGTGTGGTGTGTGTGTGCGTGTGTGCGTGTGCGAGTTTTACAAATGATTTACATTTATCTTAATACTGGTATTTCTTACAAAATGGTTGTTACGTTTCTCTGAATATTAGTATTTCTAACAGTACGATGGTTACGTTTATTTATATTGGCATTTAAAAAAAAATACAAGATGATTCTTACATTTCACTTAATATTGGAATTTTTTTTAACAGTATGATTGCTACGTTTCTCTTAATATCGTTTTTTTTCATATTAGGATTGTTGCTTTTTCTATAATATTGGCGTTTTCTACAATATGGTAGTTTCGTTTCTCTCAACATTTGATATTATTTTTACAACATGATTATATTACGTTTACGATTTTTCTCAATATTGGATTTTTTAAAACCAAAATAATTGTTACGTTTCTCTATTGGTATTTCTTACATAATGTTGGTTTTGTCTTAAAAGTAATCTTTTAAAAAATATGATTATGTTTTTCTCAATATTGGTATTTCTTATAACTGTTACATTCCTCTCAATGTCACTACTATCGCGTTATCTTACTTTTCTCTCAATATTTGAATCATCGTATTATCTTACAGTATGTTTGTTAGATTTAGATTTCTCTCAAGAAAGCAAGCATAGTGCGTTCGGTATCAGAGCGGGAATGAAAGGGGGGGGGGGGGGGGGGGGGGGGGGGGGGGGGGGGGGGCGACGGCAGGGGAGAAGGGGGGGGAGGGAATGAGGAAGAAGAGCGGAAGGATTTGAGGCGCACGCGCGCTTGTACACACACACACACACACACACACACACACACACACACACACACACCATTTTCCATCTGTGTACTAAACACTCACTTCCTCTTGACTACTTTTGCAGTACGTAAGTGGGCATGCCTTAGCTTAGGAGCGTGCACATTCCTGTTACGATCAGTTATTGAGCTTAGCTACTCTCTGTCTGTCTGTCTGTCTGTCTGTCTGTCTCTGTCTGTCTGTCTCTCTCGTGTAGAACTTTCATAAAGTATTTCCACTGCTGTGACATTAAAGAAATATATATATATATATATAATATATATATATATATATATATATATTATATATATATATATATATATAATTATATATGTGTGTGTATGTGTGTGTGTGTGTGTGTGTGCGCGCGCGTGTGTCTGTGCGTGTGTGCGAGTGCGTGTGTGATATAATGGCCGTGTTTGGCCAAATGCTAAAAGGTTTTCTCACCAGCCCTATTAGCCTGTTACATAAATGCCAGAGATCAATAGTCATCTTTGCTATGAACACCACAACACAAATGTCGGGACACCGTCCCCAAACACGCTCGTTTTTCATGGTGTAGAGTAAAAGATTTGCGAAAACTACTTTCGTTTCATAGCCACTAGGGAGCGGAGGAAGCTGGTTGCAAAATCTTCATTAGTGCCCCCACGGTACAAGGGACTACGGGATAGGAGGACTGGACTCTAGGCCACGACTCGGAATACAATGCTGCGCTATTGCATCAGCAGCAAGATTTTACAACGTTCGAGATTGAATTTTCATCCACGTTACAAGTTTATTGGGCTTGTTTAAGGGATTGAATAAGAAACGGAGTGCCGAATTCTACATGATCAATGGGTGGAAGAGTCACATTCGATTAAAAATATTGACATAAACAACAATAGCAATAGCCACAGAGTACATACATGCACATATTTATTTTACAAGTTAAAAATACATACACTACACGAGAACAAAACAACAACAACACCCCAAAGCACCCAACTCCCACCCCAAAATATAAAAAACAACAACCACCCAACCAAACAAACAACAAGAACAGCTACACACACACACACACACACACACACACACACACACACACACACACACACACACACACACACACACACACCACCACCACACCACCACCACACCACACCACACCACACACATCACAAACACACCACCACCACCACCACCACACACACACACACCACACCACAACACATCACACCACACCACACCACACACACACAACACATCACACCACACCACCTACCTACCCACCCAGTCACCCCCCCACACACACACACACACACACACACACACACACACACACACACACACACACACACACCACACAGGTCATGCAGGTACCTACAGGAGGCTGGGCAGCAACAGCAACGACACCAGCAGCAGAAGCAGCAGCAGGCTTGGCAGTGGAGGCCGTGGTGGTGGTAGTAGCGAAGACCCTGTGTCGGGAAGGCCCGCCAAACCAGGACCCCGAGAACAACTGCTTCGGCGACCACATCTTCTCCCGCGACACATCCCCTCCACCTCCACCCCCACCCCTACCACCACCACCACCCTTCTCCCACTCTCCTCTCCCTCTCTCTGGAGGAACCCCCCTCCCTCTCTGCCCCCTCCCTCTGCCCTCTTTCTCCAGGTGGGGGCGAGCCCAGTGCCGATTGTTGGCAGAAGAAGAAGAAGGAGCAGAAGTAGAAGAGAAGGACGAGGAAGGTTCTGTCAGGGCTCTGGGTCGGAGGTCGCAACGACCTTCCTCTTCAGGGCCCCAGGAACGCTCCCGGACGTGGCGGACCCCTTCCGCGCTGCGGGACCTGTGATCCACAGAAGCCTCCTCCACCTCCTCCTCCTGCTCCTCCTCCTCCTTGCTGGTGCGGGGTCGCGGCGGCGGCGGGGCGGTGTGGGGGCGGGGTTTGCCGCGGTGGTGCTTGGTCAAGATGGACGGGGGCGGCGCGGGAAGGGCCGGGGAAGCACTCCTCTCCCGCTGCAGGGGCGGGAAGGACGCCGACCTGGGAGCCTGGGGGATCTCCTCCACGGGGTAGGGCGAGATGCGCACGTGCCGGTCCCTCGGCGAGGACGTCCTGGACCTGTCTCGCTCCGCGCTAGAAGAAGGGTGGTGGTGGTGTCGAGGTCCTGGGGCGAAGAGCTCGGGCGCGGGCTGTCTGCCGCTGGGTCTCTCCGCGCTGCTGGACTGTCGCCCTCCCTGGGCTGCTCTGATGCGCCTGTCTCTGTCCCCCGCGCACACGCGTCCCCCACCTACCCAATCCGAGTGTCGGGCTCTGCCTCGGTCGAGGACCGGGTACCGTCTGACGGCGGGCAGCTCCCGCTGGGGTGGCGGGTAGGAGGAGACTCTACCCCTGTCCCTGTCCCGGGCCGGGTAGGTGGCCACGGGGAAGGCCTGGTCGTAGTCAACCCCGCCCTCCCACCCTCCCAGGACGTCGTCGTGGGCAGAGTGAGCGGGGGGGCTGCCGGCTGCTGTCGTCCACGTTCTGGAGCAAGGGGACGCGCGCCCGCTGCTCCGGTCATGGTCATGGCGAGGGCTCCTGCTGGCAGGCGCCGACAGCCCTCCTCCTCCTCCTCCTCCCCCGCCACCCCCCTGTAGGAGAGTGGGGGGGAAGGGGGGGTAGGAGCGGTCGCGGGGGCGGGGGGAGGGGGAGGGGGAGGGGGCCCCCCTGTCCAGACTGGCTGTGGACGCTGCCGGGGAGCTGGACCTGGCTCGGGGGGGCCTGCTCTGCACGAACTTCAGCATGGCCGCCCGCCGTCACCACCTCACTCCCGCGCTGCTAAAGGCATCTTTCGGTTTTTGTTGTTGTTTTTGTTTTTTCTTTCTCTCTCTCTCTGGGAGTCCCTGGCCGCTTCCCTAGCTAGCGACGCGAGGATGGCCCCACGCTAGCGGAGAAGACCCCCGCCCGGTCTTGCTAACCTAACCTCCTTGCCTAGTAGATGCGGTAGAAGCTCGTCCCGAAAGAAACCGCGGTAGTCGTTAGACCTAGAGGTGACTGAGTCTCCCTGTAACAACACGCTCCTCTCCACACAGCTGCTTGCGCCGCATCCTGGAGAGGGAGAGAGGGAGAGAAGGGAAGGGGAGGGGAGGGGGAGAGAGGACGGTTGGGGGGGACACAGGTAAAAAAAAGAAAAAAGGAAGGAATAGGGAAGAGGAGAGAAAAAGAGAGAAACCACCGAAGCCCCTTCAGTCAGACCTCAGAATTACATCACAGACATCGCTGAGGACAGCGGGGCCCGGGTCTGGCAGCGAAAAGAGAAGTCAGGAGGAGAGAAGAGAGGAGAGGAGAGGCAGGCAGGCAGCAGGCAGGCAGGCCGAGAGAGAGAGAGAGAGAGAGAGAGAGAGGCGGGCAGTAGTAGGAGGGAAATGGCAAACCGCCTCCTGCCTAGCCTAGGCTTAGACTCTGGAACCCAGCGAGTAGAGAAAGAGAGAGAGAGAGAGTAGAGAGGGAAGGGAGGAGAGAAGAGCACCGAGACACTTGACGCTAGTCAGACGCGCGGCTGGTTCCCTAGCTCTGGCGCCGTAACAGCCGCGGCAATTAAAGCAATTGCAGGTAGATTCTCTTTAGGGGACGGGACGGGAGGGGACGGGAGAGGAGGGGAATCTGCTACTACTGCAGGCAGCTGGCTGTACTGGTGGGGGTGGTGGGGGATAGGGGATGGTGGGGGGGGGGGGGGGAGGTAAGGGGGTGGGGGGCTGAAGTGATGTCTCTGGCACCGCCACCCGTCACACGGTTCCACACCTTGCTCTCACTGCCGTGCACATAGCACAAGTGTCAGTGCGCTCGTTAGCCCTGTTTGACAAGGGAGAGTGACTAGTCTCCTCCACACACTCGTGACTGACTGCTCCTAACTTTGTTTCTGTCTTGTCAGTCACTGGAAGGTGTCTTGACAACAACAACAAAAAATCTTGATTGCTCGTAACTCTTGAGTTTTCTTTTCAGTAAACTGGAAAGTGTCTTGACCAAAAACAACAAAAAATTTTTTTGGACTGCTCGTAACTTTTATTTTTGGCCAGTCACTGGAAACTGTCTTGACAGTTTGTGTCTTCTCGTCTTCTTCTTTTTCAAGCAGGGTCTGATTATTGTTCTCACTGGTGTTTATACATCACGTCTGGTTGGATTTAAAACCGATTACGCTGTTTTGTTTCTTTTTTGTTTTGTTTTCTTTTTCTTTAGCAGGGATATTCAGTTTGCTGAGAGAAAACAAAATGTCGAGAAGGGGAGATAACAAAAAAGAAATTTTTTAAAAGTTGACATAAAAAGTCTATCACTTTTTTCTCCTGGCTGTTGTACACATTTATTATAAAATATTTCTTTTTTCCCCACTGCACTCACATTTCATCTCTTGAAATCATTATTTCGTGTATATATATAATATATATATTATATATATATATATATATATATAATATATATATATATATATATATATATTCAAATTATGACCGCTGTTTCCATTAAAAAATTCAAAGAAAAAACCCCCTAAAAACCCCACACTAACAATAAAACAAAACCATAAAAGCGGTGGGGAGGGGGAAGGAGAAAAAACAGAAAAAACCCTCACTCTAGGATTCACTAACAACAAAAAACACTTTAACTGTCAACATTCTAAGAGTGACTTGCCCCTGCCAAAAAAAAAAAAAAACCACAAAAAAGTTATCGCTCTTCTTCCAAGAGATCTACTTCGAAAACTGTAAAGAAAAAAAAAATCTGATTATATAACGAAGAAAAAGCTCAGAATTTTTCTGCAAACACGATGCAACATTGTGTACCCATAACCTTACAACTCAACACAACCTAAATATCCCCGTTGTGCAGTCA
>CM054134.1:25470227-25475227 GCA_028751875.1 Rapana venosa | reverse complement strand
TCGAACAGCCACATTGCCAAACCAGCCAAAATTAGCAGACGCCCCAGCCAACAACAAATTCCCCTGACGTAACAAGGATGTGTTCTCCTTTTTCTTTTGTCTTCTTCTTCTTTTACTTAAAAAAAATAATAATCTGACCGATCATTGACTTGGTGGGTTGGAGGCGGGGTGGGGGGTGGGGGTGGGGAGGTGGGGAACTAAATGCATTGCAATGGATACACCACCTAGCAGACAGAAAGAAATATAGATATGAAAGGTAAAGAGAAAGAAAGAAAGAAAGAAAGAAAGAAAAATGTAAGACGGACGGATAGGAAGACAGAAAGAAAGAGACGAAGAGAAGAAAGAAGAAAGAAGGGAACGTAGTGACCCCCTCCACCTCCACCCCACAAAAAACCCAAACAAAACAAAAACAAAACCAACAACAAAAAACAAAACAAAATCCATGACCCAAAAACATCCAAAGAAAGAAAGAAAAAAAACGGAGAAAAAGAGAAGGGAGTGGAGGGGAAAAAAATAGAGACCAACAGAAAAAAAAGAAAAGAAAGAGAAAAAAAGAGAAGGAGAACAGAAAGAGAGACTAAAAGAAAGCTAAGAAAGACAGACAGAAAGATAGAAGGAAGGAAAAAGAAGTCTCGAACGAATCTCCCTGGAGACTAAAAGACTAGCCAGCCTCTGAGAATAGAAGCACTTCAAACTTGCTCTAATGAACTCCTCAAGTCATAACAACATAGGTATGCACCCAGACAACAGGACACACAGCACAACACACACACACACACACAAAACACACACAAACACATACACACACAGAAAAACAAACACACAGACACAGACACACACAGACACACAACACAACACATACACAGAACACAACAAGACACACACAGACACAACACAAAACACACACACAACAGACACGTTAAACTGAAGATATCACACACACACACACACACACACAACACACACACACACACACACACACACACACACACACACACACACACACACACACACAGACAACACAACACACAGACAAATTTCGTCTTATATTAGTCAGTAAGAGACAAACCAAAGAATGAACAAACATTACTCTCTCTCTCCCCCTCTCTCTCCATCGCCCCCCCCCCCCTCCTCCTCTCTCTCTTCCCCCCCTCCAATCCCTCCCCCCCTCTCTCCCTTACCACTCTCTCTCTCTCTCTCTCTCTCTCTCCCCCTCTCTCTCTCTCTCCTCTCTCTCTCTCTCCCCCCCCTCTCTCTCTCTCGTCCCCCTCCCCTCCCCCTCTCTCTCTCTCTCCCCCCCCCACTCTCCCTCCTCTCTTCCCCCTCCCCTCTCCCTCTCTCCCCACCACTCCCTCCCCCTCTCCCTCCCCCTCTCTCTCCACCCACTCTCTCTCTCTCTCTCCCCCCCTCTCTCTCTCTCCCCCCCCCCCACTCCTCTCTCTCTCTCCCCCACCCTCTCTCCCTCCCCCACCTCTCACTCTCTCTTCCCCCACCACACTCCTTCTCCTCTCCACCCCCTCACTCCCCCTCAACACACTCCCCCCCCCCCCCCCCTCTCTCTCTTCTCTCTCTCTACTCTCTCTCCTCTTCCTCCTCTCTTCCTCTCTCTCTCTTCTCTCTGCTCTCATCTCTCTCTCATCACTCATTCGTACAGTTACAAAAAAAAGGTTTAACAAGGCACAACTCGGTGTGAGGTAAGCACTGATACTCCGCTCTGCTCTTGCACTACTCTGTTTTTGCTCTGCTTTCCTGTGAAATAAACTCGCACACATATATCTTAGTTTTGAAGGGGAAAATAGTTTCAACAACAAAAAAAAAAAAAAGAAAAAGGAAAAGAAAAAGAGAAGAAAAGAAAAAAGAAGAAGAAAGAAGACGAAAACTGCTGGTGCACTGTATGAGCAGTGTAAACTGAGCACGATGTAAAAGCATCTCCCTTTAGAGGTTTACAGAGTGAGTATGTGAGTGAGTGAGTGTGTGTGTGTGTAAGTGTGTTGTGTTGTGTGTGTGTGTGTGTGTGTGTGTGTGTGTGTGTGTGAAAGTGAGAGAGAGAAAGAGAGAGTGTGTGTATGTGTATGTGTGTGTGTGTATGTGTGTGTGTGTGTGTGTGTGTTGAGGGAGAGAAAGAAAGAAAGAGAGAGAGAGTAGTATGTGTGTGTTTTGTGTGTGTTTTGTGTGTGTTGTGGTGTTGTTGTTGTGTGTGTTGTGTTGTGTTGTGTGTGTGTAAGTGCAGGAGGGTGGTAGTAGCGATGTTTAAACATTCACACAAAAGAAAGACATTTAAAGGTAACAGAAGATGAAGCAGTTTCTTTAGAAAAAAAATCAGAACAAACAAAAATCCCCCCACCCCAAAAGAAAGAAACAAGAACCCCCCCTCCAAAAAAACAAAAACACCCCCCCCCCCATCACCCCAATCGAACACACAAGCAAAAGAACAAATAACACGAAACAAAAAGACACTACCCCGCTACCCCTCGTCTCTCTACCTGTCTTTTCTTATTGTGTGTGTCCTTTCATTATGCGCCCATTGTGAATGCTGCACACGAGTCCCTAATTCACTGTCTGTTCAAACCGAAATACTAGCCAACAAGCCTATCACTCAAGATCTTGAGGAGGAAGGAAGAAGAGTCCAGGTTAGGACAAGACTCGACCCACAGACTTCTTGCATTTTGGACACGTGCAGTAACCCCTTCGACCACCGAGAGATAAGATTCGAAAATAGCAGAGCAGAAATGACTCACACACAGACTGAAACTGTAAGACGTTTTTTACTGTTCTTGTTCTTTTCTTTTAGTGAACAGCTCTTGAAAATAACCGGACACTTCCCGAACAAGAATTTTTATTTTAGCAATAAAGGGAAAGAAGGGAGGAGGAGGAGGAGGAGGAGAAGGAGAAGGAGAAGGAGGAGGAGGAGAAAGAGGAGGAGGAGAAGAAGAAGCAGAAGAAAAAGAAGCAGAAGAAGAAGAAGATGATGATTATAAAGACTTGTAGTCGACTTATGCAAAAACCACACGCCACCTATACCACACTAGCCGACAGAATTTCCTTACTTAAAGACACCAGCTCTCTCTGTCTCTCTGTACCCCCTCTCTCTCCTCCTCCTTCTCCTCTTTCCTCTTCCTCCTCCTCCCATCTCCTTGGTATCCCATATAGAAGCCAGAATGTTACAGTCCTTCGTGCTGTATCTCTTCTCATCTCCTTTTCTCGAGAGCACACTTCTTCACCTTGATTCCATTGCACTTTCAAGTCACAACTCGCACATTCACTGCATTCAAGGCGAGAAATAAACATGTCTCTTTTACGTAATGTGTGCCTTGAAATAATACAAGCTAAGGTTTTTCTGTTAGCTTTTTGGGTTTTTTAAAATTTTGTATTTTTAAGCCCATAGCTTTATTTTTCGAAGCCCTACGAAAAGCGTCAAACAACACTAGCGACTATTTTCTTTGCCCCAGTGTCACAGCAAGAATTGTTGAAGTTCAGATTTTTAAAAAATAGATAAAATAGCCCACCAAAAACAAACCCTAAAACAAAACACAGAGCCATACACACAAACACACAGAAAGAGAAAAACATACACGCAGACACAGACACACACACCTCTCCACCCACCTACACCCCCCCCCCCCCCCACACACACCACCACCACACCACACACCCACACATTTTCAGGGCTTAAAACTAGCAGGCACGAGAGTGGGGAGGATGGTTAAAAAAACACTAGATAAAAAAACAACAACCCCCCAAAAAACAACAAAAAGGCAAACTATTGGGGCAACTAAACATTATTTTTTGCCCCACTTTTCCGAAGAAGGCGTCAGGGCTTGAGGGATACTACCACCTTCGCTGCCTCACCTACGGTAAGAAAACAGACTTCTTCTCAACCAAATGCAAAAAAGCCAACCCCCAACCCCCTCTAAATATCATACAACAAAACAAAAACAAAACAAAACAACCAGTTATGTGGAGAAGAATCCTCGGCTTCATACTAGGTATTTTTTTTGTTGCCTTCCACAATCCATCTCACGTTCTGATGGAGAAGTGCAGAATCTTTTAAAGTGCATGCTTGATTCTTGTGCGTGTGTGTGTGTATAATTTAGGAAAGTACGGCATTGGCATGCTTGCATAAAACAGGACCTAAGAAGATGGTAGAAATCCTCTTTTTTTGGTGGTTTTATTCATCAGGTACCAGTGAGATAGGAGGAACCCGCGACCCATTATTTCAGCACTGTTAAAGATTTTAAGTTCGCTATTTTGTCTTATCTCATCCACTTGGCTGTTCCATTGTGTTGTGTTGCGTGATACTGTGTTCTCTCTCATGTGTTGTATAGAGCATTGCTGTGTTCTACTGTAGACAACAACATCAGAGAGTGGGTTGGCCTTCAGTGGAACGACTTGTTGCAGAGAGATGAAAATCGCGGGAGTTGAGGAAGCTGGTTGCAAAATCTTCAGTGGTGTCCCAACCAACAGTCTACGGAGACTTCGGGATAGGTGAAGGGGATGAGGAAGGTTCTACTGTATTGTACTGCATTGTGCTGTAGTACAAAGATTTGCACTGTTTTGTTCTGTACTGTAGTATCTAACTGCATTATTGTATTGTGCACTGCAAACAAGAGGGACCAGTCATGATACAGTGCCCGCTTCAGTCAGGTATTGCAGCAGACACCTCTAGGTTCAAGCCTTGGTATACTTTCCAACAGTACCTGTCTGAAACCTGGAAAAGACTGACTGACTCTCGGTTGCAGAAAACGCAAGGAAGAAAAAGAAAGAAAGACAGTAAAACGAAAGAAAGACAGAAAGACAGAAAGAAAGAAAGACACACAAAAAAAACCCCACCAGAGAAAAGAAAACTAAACCCTTTTAACAAGGTGAACAGGTGTAGGTGGAATAGACGACGTAGAAGCTCCAACTATTTCGGGACTAATTTGCAGAAGATAGACATTGAGAAGGAGGTTTCAAACACACGCACAGAAAACAAATGGCTGGACGGTTTAGGCGGTCACCTG
>CM054134.1:25445227-25465227 GCA_028751875.1 Rapana venosa | reverse complement strand
AACCAAAGTACAGAAGAACAAAAAGCAAACAAAACAACCCCACCCACCCTCCAACCCAACCCACCCCCAAAAAAGCCCACACACTCAAAAGCAAAACAAAATCAAACTAAAACTACCACTCCATCGAAAAAGATAGTCCCACACAACAAAAGCGAAACAAAACAAAAATTAGAGAAGAAAGAAAAAAAAATGAAAAAAAAAGAACATGAAAATAGTAACAAGACAAGATCTCGGTCTTATAGAAAGAAGAAGAGAGAACAAAGAAGAGAGAGCAGAATGAGAGAGAGAGAGAAGAGAGAGAGAAGAGAGAGAGAGAGAAGAGAAGAGAGAAGAGAGAGAGAGAGAGAAGAGAAGAGAAGAGTTTTGAAGAAAGGAAGAGAAGAGAAGAGAAGAAAGAGAAGAGAAGAGAAGAGAAGAGAAGAGAAGAGAAGAGAAGCGAAAAAGAGAAAGCAAGAGCAAGAGAAGAGAAGAGAAGAGAAGAGAAGAGAAGAGCAAAGAGAGCAGAGAAGAGAAGAGAAGAGAAGAGAAGAAAGAAAGCAGAGCAAGAAGAAGAGAAGAGAGAGAAGAGGAGAGAAGAGAAGAGAGAGAGAAGAGAAGAGAAGAGAAGAGAGAGAGAGAGAGGGGGGGGAAAGAGAAGATGAAGAGAAGAAGAAGAGAAGAGAAGAGAAGAAAGAAAGAAAGAAAGAGAAGAGAAGAGAAGAGTAGATGAGAGAGAAGAGAGAGAGAGAGAGAGAGAGAGAGAGAGAGAGAGAGAGAGAGACAGAGACAGACAGACAGACAGACAGACAGACCAACAGACAGACAGAGGCAGAGACAGAGAGAGAGAGGCAGAAAGACAGAAGAGAGAAGGAAGAATTGCCAAGGCGCCCACATCTCTGCTACCAACGGGGGTGCCAGTAAAGCCAGGAGGCACTGCCTTCCTTCTGGCTGTACGTACGGTGTGTGTATGTGTGTCTATGAGCTGCTGTCTTCATAAAACACTACTGTACTGCTGCTGCTGCAGAACATGGCCAGTCTTTTCTTACCCTCTGGGGTTATGGGTGGTATGTGTACGTGTGTGTGTGTGGGGGGGGGGGGGGGGGGGGGGGGGGGGGGGGGGGGGGGGGGGGGAAGGGGTGTGGGATGGGGGTGGGTGGGAGGGTAGGTGGAGGGAGTGGGAGTTTGTATGGGGTGTTGACGTGAGTGCATGGGGGAGGAGAGAGAGAGAGAGAGAGAGAGAGAGATGAGAGGAGTAGAGTGATGAGATGAGAGAGAGTAGAGCGAGAGAGAG
Organism: Rapana venosa; assembly: GCA_028751875.1. Taxonomy (NCBI): domain Eukaryota; kingdom Metazoa; phylum Mollusca; class Gastropoda; order Neogastropoda; family Muricidae; genus Rapana; species Rapana venosa. Next base: position 25,463,957 of record CM054134.1, on the reverse strand, counting down.
AGAGAGAGCGCGAGAGAGAGAGTGTGAACAGAGAGAGGATAGAGGGTAAGGGTGGAAGGAGGACAGGTAGGTAAGACGAGGAAAAAACTGTCAATACAACAGATACAGACACAGATTATAAAAAAAAAACACACACAAAAACAAAGCTCTCCGCAGATGACTCAAAACTTAACATCAATTTCACAATAAAAAACACACCCAAACCTCAAAAAGTCTATTTTTACAGGTATCAAAGATATATATCCATATCTATCTATCTATCTATCTATCTATCTATCTATCTATCTATCTATCTATCTATCTATCTATCTATCTATCTATCTATCTATCTATCTATCTATCTATCCTCTCTCTCTCTCTCTCTCTATCTATCTATCTATCTATCTGTCTGTCTGTCTGTCTGTCTGTCTATCTATCTATCTATCTATCTAGATCTATCTAGCTAGCTAGCTAGCTATCTATCTATCTATCTATCTATCTATCTATCTATCTATCTATCTATCTATCTATCTATCTATCTATCTATCCATATATGTAGATATATATGTATTTATCGAGTGAGATGAATGAAGATATATACATATTATGTCCTCATTCATCTCACTCGATAAATTAAAAAGAAAAGAAGGCTATCACCCCCCCCCCCCCCCCCACAACTTCACCCCCTCCACCTCCCCCCCCCCCCCTCCCGTCACTTTCTCACACACTGCCTACGGCAAAGCAAACCTTGTGGGATAAGCTAATGTAATGTGGAGGGAGCCTTGTGGCTCTCCTGTCACTGGAAAGTAAGCCTACTAGCACGGGATACTTTCTCCTGATTAATTTCCTTTTTCTTTCAATGCCAGTCGGAAAATAATAAATATATATACAATCTGCAGATGAAAAAGAATTCGTGGAGCAGTTGTAGCAGTTAGCATCTCTCTGTGTCTGTCTGTCTCTCTGTCTGACTCTGTCTCTAACACACAGACATACACGCAAACACACACACTTGACTTTGATTTCACACACACAATTGACTTTGACTTTGACTTCACACACATACACACACACGCGCGCGCGCGCACCACACACACACACACACACACGGCCCCGCACACACACACACACAAACACACACACACACTACACACTAGAAACCAGACTGGAATACAAAAGAAAACGTGAACAGAAATAGGACTTTGTTTTCCTCCTCTTATCATATTATACACTGATGTCAAACTTCCTATCTCGGTTATCTGCTTCCAAAAATAAAAATTTAAAACAAGACAAAGGAGACAGAGACAGAGACAAACAACAAACAGAGACAAGAAAAGAAAAGGATGAGGAAAAGGAGGAGAAGAAAAATGGAGAAGGGGGAATGAAATTTGAAAAAATAAAAGTAAAGAAGTACTAATGCAGAAATGGTAGTGGAGGAAAAGAAGTGCAGGTCACCACTTACAACTTCTCCATCTTTTTGAAAATGATTTATCTAAGATTCGTTTTTATAAAATAAAATAAAGTAACAAAGGTGAAAAAGTGAGAGGTGGGAGAAGGAGGAGGGAGAGGAGGAGGGAGGAGAAGGAGGAGGAGGAAAGAAGAAGAAGAAGAAACAAGAATAGCGAAAAAGAAATCCGAAGAAGAATTATGAAGAAGAATTGCGGAGAAGAAGAAGAAGGAGAATTAAGGAAAAAGAAGAAGAAGAAGAAGAAGGAGAATTAGAAGAAGAAGAAGAAGAAGAGGAAGGAAGAAGAAGAAGGAGGAGGAGGAGGAGGAGGAGGAGAAGTAAAAGACGAAGAACAAGAACAGGAACAACAAGAAGAATTGCGGAGAAGAAGAAGGAGAATTAAGAAGAAGAAGAAGAAGAAGAAGAAGAGAAGAAGAAGAAGAAGATGAAGAAAGAGAAGAAGAAAGGAACAAACAACAAGAAGAATTGCCAAGAACAAGAAGAAGCAGCAGAAGAAGAGACAGAATAATCCAACGTTAGCACCTGGAACAGGTGCAGCAGTATTTAAAATAATATGTCAAGCAGACATGAACACTGGAAAACTAACAAACGCCAATACTGGCACCTTATCATGCTGCATCTTGCCGCTGAACTAGCTGCAACTTTTCGCTTCCACAGACTTTCGTCTGTTTATTTATTATTTTTTCTTCTTCTTTCTTTTTTTGTTTTGTTAAAAAAAATGTCTTCCTCTTGAAATCTCTACCTTTCTTCATTTTAAAAATTTCTCGTCTACATTTTTTTTCCTGTCATTTTTCTTACTTTTTTTGTGTGTGCATAGGTCTACGTCTTTTCTTCACGTTCAAATTTAGAGCTTACGTTAGCGTTCATATTGAGAAGTTAAAAAACTTAAACAAAAGCAAAAGAAACCGGGATAGGTGAGTTGCATAGATCTGCAAGCTCCACAAAAACGAGAAGAGAAGAGAAGAGAAGAGAAGAGAAGAGAAGAGAAAGAGAGAGAAGAGAAGAGAGAGAGAGAGGGGAGAGAGAGAGAGAGAGAGAAGAGAGAGAAGAGAGAGAGAGAGAGAGATACTGTGTGTAAAAGCATATGATATATGTGCGAATCTATGAGTGTGTGAGTGGTGAGTGTGAGAATGTATAATTTTGTGTGTCTGTATCAGTGTGTGGGGTGTATCAGTGTGGTGTATCAGTGTGTGTGTATCAGTGTGTGTGTATCAGTGTGTGTGTGTGTATCAGTGTGTGTGTGTGTATCAGTGTGTGTGTGTGTGTGTGTGTGTGTGTGTGTGAGCGCGCGCGCGCGCGTGCACGAAGAACAAGGAACTAAAGAGGTTGATCCTCATCCCCACCTCCCACCCATCCCCCAAAAAACCCCACCCCAACAACAAACATAGCAACAACAACAACAACAAACAAAAACAAAAAAACCCACAGCTACTGTACTGCAAAAACTGTGTTGAATCGGAAGAAAATAAATCATGCACACAAATAGCAGCCTGTTTATTTTCTACTCACTCTCACTCTCTCTAAACTCTCTTTCTATATTGGTACCAAAAGGGAAAAAGAATGCCTGGCCCGCTGACGTAATCCCCTATAACTCTGACAGACAGAGAGAGAGAGAGAGAGAGAGAGAGAGAGAGAGAGAGGAGAGAGAGAGAGAGAGAGAGAGAGAGAGAGAGAGAGAGAGAAGTTTTGAAGAAATCTGTGGAGAAAGAACATAGCCACTCACAGCTGTGCACACACGTATCGTCGTATGCAGCACATGAGAATAGTTAGGTACTTTGAAAATTTATATACTAAAAATGTGGTTAAACGCAAGCACACACACACATACATATCTATCTATCTATCTATCTATCTATCTATCTATCTATCTATCTATCTATCTATCTATCTATCTATCTATCTATCTATCTATCTATCTATCTACTATCTATATGTGTGCGCGTGCTCACACATGCATACAGACACGCTTGTGCGCGCATACACAGACAGACAGAAAGACCGACACATACATACAGACGAACACAGAGACAGACACAGACAGACACCACACACAGACACACCACAGACACACACACCACACACACACACATAACACATCACACACACACACACATGCCGCACACGCACACTATAACCACCCCCCCCCCCCCCACCTCTCTCTCTCTTTCACTCTGAGTCCCTCCTCTCATACACACATAATCTCTCCCCTCTCTCTCTCCCCCCTTCCCCCCTCTCCCCACACCCTCTCCTCCTCTTTCTCTTGTTCCTCCCCCCCCCCCCCTCACATTTCCTGCTAATAATCTGTAGCGCAACCAGTGCAGCAGCATAGCATTGGCTAGGTAAAGCAGCTAGCAGTGCTGCACATCAGAAGTAAGTAAAGGGGCCGGTGCAGCAGAGAGCTCTACAAGTGGAAGCGGTGCTCTATCAGTATTGTTACCTGTTTGGCAAAAGGTCGCGTTTGGCCGTCCCAAAGGACAATGTGTGTGTGTGTGTGTGTGTGTGTGTGTGTGTGTGTGTGTGAATTGTTGTTGTGTGATTTTGTGTGTGTGTTTGTGTGTGTGTGTTGTGTGTTTGTAGTGTGTTGTTGTGTGTGTGGTGGTGTGTGAGTGTTTGTGTGTTTGTGTGTGTGTGAGTGTGTGTGTGTGTGTTTGTGTGTGTGTGTGTGTGTGAGGGTGTGTGTGGGGGTGTATGTGCGTGTGTTATGTGTTTTGTGTGTGTGTGTGTTTGTGTGTGGTGTGTGTAAGCGAGTGTGCGCGCGTATGTGTGTGTGTGGGGGGGGGGTGGGGGGTATGTGTGTTGGGTTTTGCGCGCTTCCAATCTGGCCCATTTTTTTGTGTGTCTTTCAGTCTGTCTGTTTTGTTTGTCTGTCTACTATGTTTTTACCTGTTCGTTTATTCTTTCTGTCTCTATCTGTGTCTCTGTCTGTCTGTCTGTTCTGTTTTGTCTGCTGTTGTCTGCTGTCCTGTCTGTCTGTCTGTTGTCCTCTGTGTCTCTGTCTGTCTGTCTGTGTCTCTGCCTGCCTGTTCCTGTCTGTCTTCTCTCTGTCTGTCTCAGTCTGCTGCCTCCTGCCTGACTCCTGCCTGTCTGTCTGTCTGTCTGCTCTGTCTCTCTCTCTCTCCTCTCTCTCCTCTCTCTCTCTCTTCTCTCCCTCTCTCTCTCTTCTCTCTCCTCTCCTCCACCTCCTGCCCCCTTTCCTCGTCGTTCGCTTCCTTCTGTGTCTGCCCCTCATCCTTATTCCTTCTCGCCATCCTTTTCCCCCTTTTTCCTCTTTTTTTCTACAAAATTTTGCCAGGGACAACCTCTCTGTTGCCGTGGGTTTCTTTTAACGGGCGTTAAATAATTATGGTAACACACGAACCCATCGGTTATCGTCCTCATCCGAAGTGACTACGCCCAGACCACCACTCATGGTCTAATGGATGGGGAAAGTTTCGATCCAAACGGATACCACACCCCTTCTTGCCACAATCCTCCCGTGGCGGGGGCGGGGGGGGGGGGGGGGGTGGGGGGGGGGACGGATAGCTCTAGCGCAGTACAACCATTGCGTTGCGCAATCTGACACCCGGGTTCGAATTCCAGTTCAAGGGGATTTTCCTCCTGGATTTAACACCGCAGTGCTTGACTCCACGTCTCCGCCCCGAAATCCTTCGAGTAGATGAGAATATAAACTGAGGTCCCGTGTGCGATTAGCACGCAGAACAATCTTGCGCCACATCTCTCTAAAACCTGTTCAGCTTTTCGTACAAGAGTAGCCATTGTGGCCGGTGGGACGGATGCACAAAAATTACAAAGCCGATACACCTCCACGGGACGGATGCTCTAATAAAAGCACAACAACTTATGCTATATTCCGTTATCCTCGATAAAAATAAATAAATAACACACATAAACACGGACTCGTTGTTTCTGTGGTCCCAGCCCACAGCCCACTCAAACCCCCCCCCCCCCCCCCACTCCCCAATCAAAAACACAACCAAGTAAAACAGATTAAAAAAACACAACTCAAACAAAAAACCCCTAAGCTACAGAAGAAAAAAAAGCAATCATCCAACTAAACCAACCCCCCCCCTCCCCCCCCCCCCCCCCCCTCCGAAAAAAGAAGCTCCCCCACACAACCTAAAGCGAAACAAAAAAAAACTTACAAAGAAAGAAAAAAACTGAAAAAAATAACATGAAAATCAGAATAACTAAGACTAAGAATCTCTCGTCTATAATAGAACATGTACACTCAGATGAAAAGAGAGAGCAGAGCAGAGAGAGCAGAGAGAGAGACGAGAGAGACGAGAGCGAGAGAACGAGACAGAGAGAGAGAGAGAGGAGAAGAGCAGAGAAAGAATTTTTGAAGAGAAAGGGAAGAGAGAGCAAAGCGAGAGCATACGCGCAAGCAAAGCAAAGCAAACAAGGCTAGAGAGAAGAGAAGATAATGCGCAAAGCAAAGCGGTCGCCGAGAAGATAAGAGAAGAGAAGAGACAGAGAACGAGCAAAGCAGAGCAAGCAGAGAAAGAAGAGAAGAGAAAGCAAAGCTAGCAGACAGAGAAGAGAAGAAGAAGAGAAGAGAAAGAAGAGAAGAGAAGAAAGCATAAAGAAATGGAAACCGAAAGAGAAAGAGAAGAAGAAGAAGAGACGAGAAGAGAAGAGAAGAAGAAGAGAAGAGAAGAGTAGAGTAGACGAGAGAGAGATGAGAGAGAGAGAGAGGAGAGAGAGAGGTATACGAGAGAGCAGAGAGAAGGAGACTGAGCACAGACGACAGACACAGACTAGACAGACAGCACAAGACAGAGGCAGACGACAGAGAGAGAGCAGAACTAGACAGAAGCAGCGAAGGACAGAATTGCCAATGCGCCCCACCTCTCTGCGACCACGGGGGTGCCCGGTAACAGCACAGGAGGCACTGATCCTTCCTTCTGGTCTGTACTTACCGGTGTGTGTACATGTGTGTCTATGAGCGCCTGTCTTCATAAAAACACTACTGTACTGCTGCGCTGCACGCACATGGCCAGTCTTTCTCTTACCCTCTGGGTTTTATGGTGTGTAATGTTACGTGTGTTGTGTGGTGGGGGGGGGGGGGGGGGGGGGGGGGGGGGGGGGGGGGGGGGAGGCGGGGCATGGGAGGGGGAATGGGGTGGGGAGGTTGTAGGGGGAGTCGGTGAGTGGGATTTGTATGTGTCGTGTATGACGTAGGGCATGGGGAAGAGAGAAGAGAGAGAGGAGAGAGAGAGAGAGAGAGAGAGAGAAGAGAGAGAGAGAGAGAGAGCGACAGAGAGAGACAGAGAGCGCGAGAGAGAGAGTGTTGAGACACAAGAGCATATAGAGGGTAAGGGTGGAAGAGACAGATCGTTAGTAAGACACAGACAAAACTGTCAAACAACAGAAACCAGACACTGAGTATAAAAAAAAAACACACCACACACAAAAACAAAAGCCTCACTCCTTCCGCCGATACTCAACGTCACATCAATTTCACAACCTACAAATCACACCCAAACCTCAAAAAGTCCTATTTTTTAGCAGGTATCAAAGATATATAACCCATATCTATCTATCTAATCTATCTATCATATCGTATCTCATCTATCTATCTATCTACATCTATCTCACACGATCTATCTATCTATCTATCGATCTATCATCTAACTACTATCTCTCTCTCTCTCTCGATCCTTACCTAGATGTCTCCCACCTCAGCAAAGCCACACCGTATTTCTCTGTAAAAACCTTCCCCACATGCAAATACCAATCAGGTTCCCTCCCTCGTCTTTTCAGTCTTGCGATCACACACCACGTTATTGAATCAGAAAAAGTTTTTTAATTTTCCTATTCACTCTGCACCCTTACTCCTCCATATGCAATTTCTTTGATACATTAATTCATCAACGTCCCCCCCCTATTCTATCTATCTATCTATCTATCTGTATCTGTCCTGTTGATCTGTTCGTCTACACCTATCTATCTAACTATCTAGAGCTATCTCATGCTAGCTAGCTAAGCTATCTATCTTTGTATCATGCTCATCTATCTATCTACTCTATCTATCTACTATCTCCTATCTATCTATCTACCATATATGTAGAGATATATGTATTTATCGAGTGAATGAATGAATGAGATATGCTGATATTATGTCCACCTCATTCAATTCTCACCGAATAAATTAATAAAGAAAAGAAGGCTACGCACCCCACCCCCCCCCCCTTCCCCCACAACTTCACCCCACCCCCTCCACCTCCCCCCCCCCCCCCCCTCCCTCCCTTTCTCACACACTGCCTCGGCAAAGCAAACTTGTGGGATCAAGCTAATGTAATGTGGAGGGAGCATTGGGGCTCTACTGTCACTGGAAAGTACGCCGACTAGCATGGGTTACTTTCATACCTGATTAATTTCTTTCTTCTTTCAATGCCAGTCGAGAAATATAGATACATACGTAAATCCAATCTCAGATGCAAAAAGCCGTTTCGTGGAGCACTTGTAGCAGGTAGCCTCCTCTGTGTCCTGTCCTCTCCAGCTCTGCACTCTGTCTCAACACCAGACATACGCGCCCATGACACACACACACTTGACTTTGATTTCCCACACACAATGGACGTTCGACCTTGACTCACCACATACACTCACGCGCGCGCGCGCGCACACACAACCACACACACACTAACACACACACATAGCACACACGGCCCCGCTACAACACAGCGCACTACTAGCACTACAAACAGCACACATACCTACACACCGAAACCAGACTGGAATACAAAAGAAAACGTGAACTAATTAGGACTGTGTCGCCTCCCCGGAGCATATTAAAACCGATGTCAAACTTGCTAATCTCGGTTATCTGCTTCCAAAAATAAAAATTTAAAACAAGACAAGGAGCACAAGACTGAGACAACAACAATCAGAGACAAGAAAAGAAAAGGAGGAGCGAAGAATGGAGGAATGAAAAATGAGATCTGGAATGCGAGGATTTGAAAAAATAAAGTCAAAAGAAGTACAATCAGAATTGGTAGTGGAGGAAAAAAGTGCAGTCACCACTTGGCAACTTCCCATCGTTTTGAAAATGATTTATCTAAGATTCAATGTTTAAAAAATAAATAAAGTAACGAAGGTAAAGGAGTGAGAGGAGGGAGGATGAGGAGGAGAGGGAGGAGGAGAAAGGTGAAGGGGGGGGGGGGGGGGGGGGGGGGGGGGGGGGGGATTGGTTGGGGGGGGGGGGGGTGAGGGGGGGGGAGGGGCGGGGGGGGGGGGGGGGGGGGGGGGGGGGGGGGGGGGGGGGGGGGGGGGGGGGGGGGGGGGGGGGGGGGGGGGGGGGGGGGGGTGGAGGGGGGGGGGGGGGGGGGGGGGGGGGGGGGGGGGGGGGGGGGGGGGGGGGGGGGGGGGGGGGGGGGGGGGGGGGGGGGGGGGGGGGGGGGGGGGGGGGGGGGGGGGGGGGGGGGGGGGGGGGGGGGGGGGGGGGGGGGGGGGGGGGGGGGGGGGGGGGGGGGGGGGGGGGGGGGGGGGGGGGGGGGGGGGGGGGGGGGGGGGGGGGGGGGGGGGGGGGGGGGGGGGGGGGGGGGGGGGGGGGGGGGGGGGGGGGGGGGGGGGGGGGGGGGGGGGGGGGGGGGGGGGGGGGGGGGGGGGGGGGGGGGGGGGGGGGGAGTGGGGGGGGGGGGGGCAGGGGGGGCGGGAGGGGGGGGGGGGGTGGGGGGGGGGAGGCGGGGGGGGGGGGGGGGGGGGGGGGGGGGGGGGGGGGGGGGGGGGGGGGGGGGGGGGGGGGGGGGGGGGGGGGGGGGGGGGGGGGGGGGGGGGGGGGGGGGGGGGGGGGGGGGGGGGGGGGGGGGGGGGAGGGGGGGGGGGGGGGGGGGGGGGGGGGGGGGGGGGGGGGGGGGGGGGGGGGGGGGGGGGGGGGGGGGGGGCGGGTGGGGGGGGGGGGGGGGGGGGGGGGGGGGGGGGGGGGGGGGGGGGGGGGGGGGGGGGGGGGGGGGGGGGGGGGGGGGGGGGGGAGGGGGGGGGGGGGGGGGGGGGGGGGGGGGGGGGGGGGGGGGGGGGGGCGGAGGCGGAGCAGCCGCCGAAGCAGCACGCAGACGAAACAAGCATTGCGAACACAGAAAATCCGAAGAAAAATACGAAAAGAAGCGGAGATAGAACAGAAGAAAAGACCAACAGGAGAAATTACGAACAAGAAGAACAAGAAGAAGAAGACGACAGCAAGAAGAAAACAGAAGAAGACCAAAAAAGAAGAAGAAGAAGACAAGAAAAGAAGTAAAAAACCGACGAACAAGAACAAGAACAACAAGAAGAATACAGCGCGACGAAGAAGAAGGCAGAAAATAAGAAAAAGAAAGAAGAGGAAGACGAAGAAGAAGAGTATATGAAGACAGAAAGAAGAAGAAAAGAGGAAGAAAACAACACGAAGAATTGCCAAGAACAAGAACAAGAAGAGAGAATTGCGAAGAAGCAGCCGCAGAAGACGAGGCAGAAGAATCCAACGGTAGCACCTGGATCAGTGCACCAGTATTTAAATATCAATCATGTCAAGCAGACATTACCACTCGGAAAACTAACAAACGCCCAAATCCTGTCACTTCTCATCGCTGCCTCTTGCCGCTGAACTAGCGGCAACTTCTTCGCTTCACTGCTTTCGTCCTGTTTATTTACATTATTTTTTTTCTCTTCTTTCTTTTTTTGTTTTGTTAAAACATAAATGTCCTTCCGGTCTTGAAATCTCTACCTTTCTTCAGTTTGAGCAAACTTTCTCGTCTACCATATTAGTTTTCCTCACATTTTCCTTACTTTCTTTTTTTTGGTGTGCAGATGTCTTCGTCCTTTCTTCCACGGGGGTTTATTCAATTTTAAGCAGCTTACGGTACGCGGTCAGTATTGAAAGTTAAAAAACTTTAAACAACTCAGCAAAAGAAAACTTCTGGATCGGTGACGTGTGCTACAACTCTGCAAGCTCCATCCAAAGAACAAGAAGAAAAGAAAGAAGAGAAGAGAGAGAAGAGAAAGAAAGAAGTAGAAATATGAGCAAGAGAAGAACGAGAAGAGAAGAGAAGAGCAGAGTAGAGACGCGAGAGGAGACGAGCGCAGAGAGTTAGAGAGTGAGCTAGGAGAGAAAGAGAGAGAAGAGAAGAGAAGCATGAAGAGAAGAGAAGAGAAGAGAACAGAGAGAGAGAGAGAGAGAGCGATGAGAGAGAGAGAAAGACAAGAGAGCACGGAGAGAGAGAGCAGAGAATAGAGAAGAAGAAGAGAAGAGAAAGAAGCAGAGAGCAGAGAGAGAGAGAGAGAGAGAGATAGAGATAGAGAAGAGAGGAGGAGAGAGACTGATGTGTCAAAATGCATAGAATATATGACGCATCTATTTGTGTGTGAGTGTAATATGATGAGAAATGCTAAGTGTGGTGTGTGTGTGTATCATGTGGTGTGTGTGATGTATCAGTGTGTGTGTGTGCTGTATCAGTGTGTGCTATCAGTGTGGTAGTGTAGCGCGCGATCGCGAGCGCGTAGCACGACAAGAACAAGGAACGAAAGAGTCGATCCTCATCTCCCCTGGCGTACTTCCCCACCATCCCCCCAAAACCCGCCACCCCCAACAACAAAACATAGCACCAACAACAAACCAACAAACAAAAACAAAAAACCCACAGCCTATTGCTGTACTTGCCAAAACTGTGTTGAATCTGGAAAGACAAAACTAAATCATGCACTACAAATAGCACACCTGGTTATTTTCTACTTCACGACTCCTCTCTTCTAAACTCTCTTTCTATATTGGTACCAAGACGGGAATAAGAAGCCTGGCCCGACTGACGTTCATCCCTAGTACTCGACAGACAGAGAGAGAGAGAAGAGAGAGAGAGAGAGAGAGAGAGAGAGAGACAGTGAGAGAGAGAGAGAGAGGAGAGAGAGAGAGAGTGAGAGAGAGAGAGAGAAGTTTTTAAAGAAATCTGGGAGAAAGAACATAGGCCACTCACACTGTGCACACATGAACGTATCGTCCTATGCAGCACATGAAATAGTTAGTACTTTGAAAATTTAATATACTAAAAATTGTTAAACGCAAGCACACACACACATATCTATATCAATATTTCTATCTACTATCGATCTATCTATCTATCATCTATCTACTATCTATCTAGCGACTATCTATCTACTATCGATCTATCTATCTACACTATATATGCGTGCGCGCGCTCACACACCATCAGACACCATGGTGCGCGCATACTTCCGACCAGAACAGAAAGACCGACACATACCAGACAGAAGAACACAGAGACAGACACAACAGACACACACACCACACACTCACTCACACACTACACAACACGCACACTATAACCCCTCCCTCCTCCCCCCCCCCCCCCAAATGGGTGGCGCCGCGCTTGTGGAGACGCGCGCTCCCCCGCTCGCCCCCGGGGAGAGCAGCCCGAATTTCACGAGAAAATCTGGCCCGGACTTAAAGGGTATGAAATGAAATCTGAGCGCGTTGAGTTTGTTGCTTTCCATGATCAGCGCTATATAAATTCCTTACATTATTATTATTATTTATTTTATTCGTTCACTCTGAGGTCCCCCCCCCCCTCTCTTACTCACTTACATCTATCCTCTCTTCTCCTCTCTCATCCTCTCCTCTCTCTCTCTCGCTCTCCCTCTCTCTCTCGTCGCTTCTCTCTCTCTCTCTCTCTTCTCTTCCACTTCCCTCTTCAGCGCTTTCTCTCTCTACTCACTCTCTCTGTCTTCTCCTCTTCTCTTACTCTTCTCCTCTCCTTCGCTCTCTTCATTCCTCTTCTCAACCCCTGTTTTATTTTTCCCCCTCTCCCACCCCCTCTCTCTCTCTCTTTCTCTTGTCCCTCCCCCCCCCTCTCCCGCCCCCCCCCCCCCCCCCTCAACATTTCCGCTAATAATCTGACGCAACACCACTGCAGCAGCATAGTCATGTGGCTAGGTAAAGCAGCTAGCAGTTGCGCACATCAGAAGTAAGTAAAGGGGCCCGGTGCAGCAGAGAGCTCTACAGGGGACGCGGTGCTCTATAATATTGCTGTACCTGATTTGGCAAAGGTCGCGTCTATTGGTCCGTCCCAAAGTACAATGTGTTGTGTGTGGTGTGTGTTATTGTGTGTGGTGTCTGTTGAATGTGGTCTGGTGACATTTGGTGTGTGTGCTGGGTGGTGTGTGTGTGTTGTGTGTGTGTGTTGTCAGTGTATGTGTTGTGTTTGTAGTGGTGTGTGTGGGTGTGTGTTTGTGTGTGTGTGGCGTGTGTGTGTGTGTGTGGGGGGGGGGGGGGTGGTATGTGTGTTGTGTGTGTGTGTGTGTGTGTGTGTTGTGGTGTGTGTGTGTGTGTGTTGCGGATTGTGTATGTGTGTGGTGCGTGTGTGTTGGTGGATGTGTGTGGGGTCGCGCTTCCGATCTGGCCATTTTTTGTGTGTGTCTTTCATCTGTCTGTTTGTTTGTCGGTCTACAGAGTTTTTACCTGTCTCTTATCTCTTTCCCTGTCGCTTATCTGTGAACTCTGTCGGACTGTCGTCCTGCTCTGTCTGGTCTCGGTCTGCCTGTCTGTCCCGGTCTGTCCGGTCCATCTGTTGCAAGGTCAGCACTCTGGATTGGATCGGTATCTCTGTCTGGCTGTCTGTGTCTCTGCCTCCTGTCTGTCTGTCTCTCTCTCTACCTGCCTGCACTGTCCGCCTAACGGCCTGTCTGTTCCTGTCCTATCGCGCAGCCCAGCTCTAGCTCCATCTCCTCGTCTCTCTCCTCTTCTCTCTCTCCCTCTCTCACTCTCTCTCCCTCCCTCCCCTCCCTCCCTCCCCCTTTCTCTCAGCGAATCTGGCTTTCCTCATCTGTGTCTGCCTCTCATCCGTTATTGCTTCTACAGACCTTCTCTATCTGCTTCCACTTTTTCTTTTCTTCTTCTTTTGTTTCGTTTTTTGTTTTGTTCTCAAACACGAACAGAAGTACAGAGTTATCAAAATGATCAGTTCCACCTCAATTCGCCTCCCACTTCTTTCGAAAGCGCTATATAAATTCCATACATTATTATTATTATTATTCTTATTATAAAGACAGTAGTTGGGGATAGGTACTACAGGCTGGTCGCAACATCTTTAGTGGTGCATCCCCCCCCCCCCCCCCCCGCCCCCCCCCCCCCCCCCCCCCCCCCCCCACCTGTAAGACTAAGTGATGGGTGAAGGTGAAGACTGATATAGATACCAAACAAAACTACTGAGAATGGTATCTTACCTTACCACCGCCCCCCCCCCCCCCCCCCCTCCCCACTGCTGCCGTATTAAAAGACAATTTTTTTTTTTAAAAGCAAAAAAACAGACGAGTTACTTACCTCTGTAATAGAAATTACATTTATGTTGGGTGGTTTTGTTGTTGTTTTTTTGTTGGTTTTTTTTTTTTTTTGGGGGGGGGGGGGGGGAGACGAGAAATAAAGTGAAGACATTAATAAAAAGGTGGGGGGGGGGGGGAGGGAGTGTTCAACTAAAAAGAATAAAATTCATACATTTTTTCAGGATATAACACGATACCCCCTCACCCCCCCCCAAAAAAAAAAGAAATAAAAAGACAACAAAGCAGAAACTGATTGACAAAAATTCAAAACATTTTTTTGAAATGCAAGCGCATGAACCTGCAGGTTTAACAAGATAAAAATCATGAGTTATTAAATTAATCTAGCCTGGTGTGAGTAGCTCTGAACGAAAAAACCAAATACATCACGGAATAACAAACAACTTCTAAACAAATAAAAAGGTGGTTTTGGAAGGGGCTCACTTGCAATGACCTCCCCCAGTTTATGAGAAAAGTCCTTCGGATGAGACTATAAACCGAGGCCCCGTGTGCGAACGCATGCAGAACATCTTGCGCACGCGCTAAATCCTGTTCCGCTTTTCGAAAGAGTAGGCCATTGTATGCCGGTGGGAAGAGATGACAAAATGTACGAAACCGCATACACACGGGGACTGGATGTAAACAAAGCACATGAGTGCTTATTCCATTATCCTCAATATAAAAGAGTAAATAATAATAATAATAATAATAATATGATGATGATGATGATGATGATGATAACGACCACGTCCTGTCAGAAATCATCTCTGACAAAGTATTTTGTCCTAAACGTATTTGGTTTCTGTCAGGTCCCCCCCCCCCCCCCCACCAACCCCTTCTCCGCTCTTTGTTTTCTACTTCTTGTTCCTTTTATATCTTGCCATCCAAAAACCCTCTCTCTGTCTGTGTCTGTGTCTGTCTGCCAGTCTGTCTGTCTGTCTGTCTGTCTCTCTCTCTCTGTCTCGCTCTCTCTCTGTGTCTGAGATGCAGATTCCGGTCAAAAAAACAAAACAAAGAAGGAGGGCTGCAATTACAGCATTCTGATCCTGAAGGGGAAAGACTGGAGCTGATCCTGCACAATCACCCTTACTTTCTCTCTCTCTATAAAAACAGTTTTATAGACCAGGGCCCAGGGAGGCAGTAGCGACGACACTGCCCTCAGCCTACCACGCTCTCTTATTGCATTATTTACCAACGCTCTCTAGAGGTTGCTCACTAAAAGTCAAACCTCTAAAACCAGCTTGAAACACCGAACTGCTAGACCAGGCCCACTCGCCTCAATAAACGTATCGCCAATTAAACCCAAAAAAACAAACAAAAAAAGAACCTCAGTGCTTATAAAACGCCCCCAATGAAAAGTATCACCCATTATTAGTTACCAACCACCCCATCCCCCAAAAAACCAACCCCACCCCAACAACAATATCAAAAAACAAACAACCCCCCCCTAAAAACACCCCCCAAAAAACTAACCAAACAAACCCCAATGCTTATGAGTATAGAATACTTTACTGGGTTGTTTTTGGTTGTTTTTTTTTTAAGTTAAAAAAGAAATCAAGGTAAAGTCTGATTGTTTTTCATATCAGTCAAATCACACCACCAATATAACTTTCTCGTAAAAAAAAGATAATTGGAATAAATAATGTTGCAGATAGAAAAAAAAATTCAACAATTTCAAAAAATAAAGAGAGATAACAACGATAATCCCAAAACGTTTAAAAAAACAACAACCACATTACACTTATTTCTCCCCCCCAACAACCTCGATAGTTCTTCAGTAAAAACACAGTCACGACCATACCAGCACAGCCTTTTTTTCCACTTTGCACAGTCACCTCAAAACCCTGACCACATCATACCACATCACATCACATCACATCATACCACCACACCCCGGCCACATCACTCCCGCGTCTGAATAGCCCAGACCAGCTGCGCTAAACCATCGGCACTCCCTCCCATCCAACAGGTACCTAACTAGAGCAGCAGCAGTAGTAGCAGCAGCAGCAGTAGCAGCAGCAACAGCAGCAGCACTAGCAGCATCCAGAGCAGCAGAATCACTTCATCATCACCAATAGCAGCAGCACACACCACGACACAAAAAACTCGATAGCCTAGCTTGCAGCTAGCAGGGAGGAGGGGGAGGAGGAGGAGGAGGAGGAGGTTAGGAGATGAGGAGAGACAGAACGAACCTGACCCTGATGACAGGAGAGGAAGGGGAGAGTGGTGGGGAGGGGGGGGGGGGAAGAGAGGGGGAGGAAGAAAGGAGGTTGGGTAGGGGTTGGGTAGGGGTAGGTTAGGGTGGGGGGTTGGGGTGGGGGGGTGTGTGACAAAAGAGGAGAAGGGGAGAGGTGAGAGGAGGGGCGGGAAAGAGAAAGATGGGGGGGGGGGGGGGGTAAGGAAAAGCTTTAAACTTTCACAGAGAGAGAGAGAGGGGGGGGGGAGAAGAGAGAGAGAGAGAAGAGAGAGAGAGAGAGAGGAGGGGGAAAGAGAGAGAGAGAGAGAGAGAGAGGGGGGAAAAGAGAGAGAGAGATAGAGAGGGAGAGAGAGGGAAGAGGGAGAGGGGGGGGGGGGAGGAAGAGAGAGAGAGAGGGGGGTGTCACAGACTGACTTACAGACAGAGACAGTCCAGTACAGAGACACAGACATCAAGCAGACATAGAGATACGCACAGAGTTGACAGGAACGACCCAAAAAGCCATCCCCCCAAAAAAAACCACCCAACAACCACCAAACCCCAACAACCCCACCCCCCTCCCCAACAAACAACCAAAGAAAAACAAAAAAAACCCCACCAAACCACCTAACCATACACAAAACTAGAGAGCAATTTCTAGCAGTACTGTCAACCCAACAGACAGACAGTCGTACAGACAAGACAGACAAACAGACACAAACAAACAAGATAGACCAGACACACAGAAAGAGACAAAAGTTGACAGCAACCACCGGACCAGACTAAAAAAAAAAAGCAAAAAAACCAAAAACCACAACCAAACCCAAAGCAATTGCTACAAGAATAGAGGTGGGCAATTTCAGCGGCACAGGCGACCCATAGGCGAGGGTGGGGTCGCAGTCATAGGCTAGCGAGCTGTCGGAGGCAGGGACAGAGAGATAGATAGATAGATATATAATGCGAGTCCTAGTATATATAGTAGTAGTTGTAGGAGGTCATGGCCCTATACTGTGACTTGTGTGGTTGACCCATAGTTGTTGTGTGGTGTTGTGTGTGTGTGTGTGAGTGTTGTGAGTGTGTGTGTGAGTGTGTGCTGAGTGTGTGTGTGTGTGTGAGGTGTGTGTGTGAGTGTGTGTTTTGTTGTGTGTGTGTGTGGTGTGTGTTGTTGTGTGTGTGTGTGTGTGTGTGTGTTTTGGGTGTGGTGGTTTGGTGTGTGTGAGTGTGTGTGCGTGTCTGTGTGTGTGTGTGTGTGTGTGTGTGTGTGGTGTGTGTGTGAGTGAGTAGTGAGTGTGTGTGTGTGTGTGTGTGTTGTGTGTGTGTGTGTGTGGCTGGGACCCGTAACGCGAGAGCAATGCGTCACAGCAAGACTGCAGAGTGTGTGTGTGAGTGTGTGTGTGTGCGTGTGTGTGTGTGTGTGAGTGTGAGTTTGCGGGTTATTTGCCTTACATCCGGTAATCATGGACCTCGTTTCGTTATTAAAAAAAAAAAGATCTCCAAAGCAATGAACGAACAAAAGAAAAAAAACCACAGAACACACGAATGTTTGGTTGACAAGCAGGACAACAAACTAAATAATAAGTTAATGGATGACAAAATACAGAGTCTGTGGTTTTTTGGGTTTTGGTTTGGTTTTTCGTTGGTCCCCCCCCCCCCCCGTGGCTTTTTTTTTTTTGGGGGGGGGGGGAGGCGGTGGAAGAAGAGTGGGGAGAAGGAGTGCAGACAGAGGACGTGTGCGTGCGCGCGCGCGCGTGTGTTCTTGAAGGTGGAAGTAAATTGGAGGGTTGGGGGTGGGATGGTCACGTGCCACATGCACTCAGCACAGCACCTCCCACCCCCACCCCCACCCCCTCCTTCAATTTTGCACTCTTCTCCCCTTTCACCCTTCCCCCATCCCCCAACACCTCCCACCACCCACCATCCATCCATCCTAATCCCAATGGGACAAGAGTTCATAAAATCAAAAAAGGAGAATAAGGGAGGTAATGTGTGGGTATGAAGCCGGATATAGCAGGTCCTGAAGCGAGTGCGCTTGCGTACGATCGTATTGAATGCCGTTAACTGGAACCATTGTCGTAAGTAAGGACAGCACAATCAATCATACACATCTGTTGGCTATTTATCTATAGATAACTTTTCAATATACGGGTACATTCTTCTTCGTCGTCGAACGCTCAGACAGCAGCTACTGACTAATGTTGTCTGACACATGAATGAAAATGCGTTGCGCTACCGTTAAGCGCCTGACAAGTCAGATTAAGACCCAGCGCATCCGACTTTGGCATGATAATGGCATATGAAGGTCAATGTCAAATGGCAAAAACAGATAGAGATAGAAAGTTGCATGCCATGCCAAACACCAGAAACCAAACGAAATGATTAGAAAGCAATAAAAACAAATGTCCAACATTTTTGGAGAGGTCAAACTGTTGGTCTAGTATGCCATATCCCGTTAATTCTGATATACCTTACGAATGGAATTTTTTTTTCACACACAAAAAATATTTTCATTATTTCGACTCTACATGAATTAAATATATCCGTTTGTCCCCTTGACCAACATTGCTTCTTGTTATCAACAATATTATATACATGTGTGTGCAAATATGTAGCCGTGCGCGCGTGTATACTTCCATTTATACCCCCAAAAAAAACAACAACAACAACAACAACAAAAAACCACACACAAAAAAACCAACCCAAAACAATAACCCCCCCCCCCCCCAAGAAAACAATAAAAAAAGCATCCCCCCAAAAAAACCCCACCAACAACAACAACCAACCAAACAAAGAAAAAAACACACACAAAC
>CM054134.1:25432727-25437727 GCA_028751875.1 Rapana venosa | reverse complement strand
TTATCACAACGCATTTTCGCTCATGTGACAGACATGAGTAGTTGCTTGCTGAGCGTTCGACGAAGAAGAATACGAATCTTGAATCATGTACCAATTCTTACAGCAGCAATATTGATCATAATACTAAACATCCACAGATACACATTCCAGTCTTATCTGCAGTTGTTTTTTTTGTAGCCAAAAACAAAACAAAACAAAAAAGCCAATAAAATAAACAAAAGCTAAATAAACAAAAATCCAACAACATCTGGCAATCTGGTAACAGGTCTTAAATCTAAATTTTCTCGAATAGTGTAGTTATTACAATAAAATCGATAGGTGGATTTTACCCTTTACAGACATCACTACAGCACATAGCTATGAATCCCTTAAAAATTTTTTTTTCTGCACCTGCCTTACTCCTTCCAGTCTTCCAAGTCATGAATACGCTATTTTATCAACTTCATTCATAACAGCCTGTCCCTTAGAAAGCTCCTTTTCTCATGAGAAATTCACCGTCGTTTAATAAATACTTCAAACCATTGGCGTAAAAATCCAGTTTTAGACAAAGCTAAGAGCGCACTGCGTGTGTAGCTTTAAGTGCATGCGTGCATATAATTGAGTGTGCGTGTGTGTGTGGGTGGGTATAGAAAGATTGAGAGGGGGGGGGGGGTGTAGGGGAAGGGGTTGGGGGGTGGGTGGGAAGGGGAAGGAGGGTGCGGAGTGGGTAAAGGTTAAGGTTTGCCTCGCGGCAGTTGGGACCCTACTGGTGTGGGATTAAGT
This sequence comes from Rapana venosa, assembly GCA_028751875.1. NCBI lineage: Eukaryota > Metazoa > Mollusca > Gastropoda > Neogastropoda > Muricidae > Rapana > Rapana venosa. Next base: position 25,436,965 of record CM054134.1, on the reverse strand, counting down.
TGAAAATGGCAGAGATTTAGCCACTGATGACCCTCTAGATGCCGCCATAGCCACAACGGGTGACCTCAAAGTCCTTAAGGGATAATGTCAGCGCCGCCAGTGGTTGGTTGGCACTCATCTTACCAGACCTGGGCTAGCTGCTTCCAGCCTCCACAACTCCTGGGGATCAACACAAGTTTCTTCTTCTCCCTGTTGTTGTTGTTGTTGTTGTTGTTGTTGTTCTTCTTCTTCTTCTTCTTCTTCTTCTTTCTTCTTCTTCTTCTTCTTCTTCTTCTTCTTCTTCTTCTTCTTCTTCTTCTTCTCCTCCTTCTTCTTCTTCTTCTTCCTCTTTTTCTTCTTCTTCTTCATGTTCTTCTTCTTGTTGCTCTTCTTCTCCTTCTTCTTCTTGTTGTTCTTCTCTTTTTCTTCTTCTCCTCCTTGTTCTTCTTCTTCTCCTTGTTATTGTTGTTGTTGTTGTTGTTGTTGTTATTGTTGTTGTTGTTGTTGTTGTTGTTGTTCTTCTTCTTCTTCTTCTTCTTCTTCTTCTTCTCCTTCTTCTTCCTTCAATCTGTCTCTGATGAAATCTCGAGCGCTTCTTCTTGTTCCTGTTGTTGTTGTTGTTGTTGTTGTTCTTCTTCTTCTTCGATTTGTTTGTTTTTTACAAGATTCAGCGCTATATAAATTCCATATATTATTATTATTATTATTATTATTCTCCATCGAACGCTCAGACAGCAACTATTGTTATTTGTCATAATATATGAGCAAAAATGCGTTGCGCTGCCGTTAAGCGGCTGACAAGTCAGGCCCAGCACATCCGACTTCGGCATGGGAAAGAATTGTAATCTTTTTAAAAAAAAGTCTTTCTGGGGAAAAAAAAGAGGCAGGAGAATGGACCAAGAAGTCAGAAAATAGACAAGAAGAAGGTGACAGGAAAGAACAGGAATAAGGCAGAAACAAAGAGAGGGATAGAAAAAAAGAAGAAAAGAATTTCGAGCACAAAAAGTTTCTAGGCAGATAGACAGGCATACAGACAGACAGGCAGACAAACAGACAAGACAGACAAGCCGGCAAATAAACAAGAACATTTTAATAGACTGTACTAAAACCTACGTTAGGGAAAAAAGCACGCACTCATAACTTTCAGCTACAAAATCTTTTATGAGAGCAGTCCTACCATAAACATATTTCAGTGTCGAAAAAACCAACCACCACTCTACGAAGAAAACCATCTGCTGCACAGGTTGTGTAAGTGTGTGTGTGTGTGTGTGTGTGTGTGTGTGTGTGTTTCTCTTGCTTTCAATATATAATCAGCAGACATGTATACAGGTGATGTGTGCATGTATGTGTGTGTATGTGTGTGTGTGCGTGCGCGTGCGCGCGCACGTGTTTGTGTGTGTGTGTGTAAGAGAGAAGGAGAGAGAGAGAGAGAAGGGGGGGGGGGGGGAGAACATTTCATGAGAAAGAGAGGGTATGAAAACCTTATGAGAGAGAGAGAGAGACAGACAGACAGACAGACAGACAGTGAAAGACACAGAGTGAGAGGGTGGGAGGGGGAGTGAAAAGAGAGAGAGAGAGAGAGAGAGAGGGGGGGGGGCGGAGGTATGAAAAGTTCACAAAGAGAAAGAGAGGAGATTATGAAAACCTCAACCTCATAATCTGAGCAGCTTTTACGACAACAAGTGGGTAAAGAAAACCTTAGATAAAGAAGACAAAGAAAAAGGAAAAAATAAACAACACCATGGAAATAATATAAAAAGGGACCTCCCCCTCCCCCCCAAAAAACCAAAAAAAAAAAAACCCCACCAAAAGAAAAACAGAAGTCCATGACAATTATGAGGAAAATGACTGTCCAGACAACCCACAGTTCGGAGCGCCTTTCACAAATTATTGTGATAACCATAGCAATTAGGAAGATACGTTCTACTTTCGATCGTTGCTGCGGTCTGCGCAATGTCTATCACACACACACACACACAGACACACACACACAGACACAGACACACACACACACACACACACACACACACACACACACACACACACACACACACACTGTTGAAGACAACACACACACACACACACAGACATATTATATATATTTGTATGTGTGTGTGTGTGTGTGTGTGTGTGTGTTTTGTGTGTGTGTGACAGAGAGAGATTCGGATTCGGATGATTATTTTTACATCGGCTACAGGCCATTATACAAACACATGGAAGGGGATGGGGGGTTGGGGGTGGGGGGTGGGGGGTGACTGCAGGAAACATGTGTGAGAGAGAGAGAGAAAAAAGAGAGAGAGAGATCTAACCTTTAAAATAATGAACTCGTAAGGAGGTCATTGACCCGCGCATGAAGGGGATGCTCAACAAAGTCATAATACTGACAGAAACAAAGAATATACAATACGTACATCTGTAATTTAAAAAAAAGTATAATACAACCCACAACCGAGTGAGAGAGAGAGAGAGAGAGAGAGAGAGAGAGAGAGAGAGAGAGAGAGAGAGAGAGAGGGGAGAGAGAGGAGAGAGGAGGAGAACGCTGAAATTTAATGAATATAGGCCAAGAGCCCCTTTCATGGGGAGAAACACAAACATCCATACATCATTTTAACTGCTATGTAACATGATCAGGAAACACAATACTGGCGTTACATGAAGATATCCATTGAGACAACTGCACAATCCAGAAGAAAACAGTTTGAACCCTGGAGACACACACACACACACACACTCACACACACACACAGATACAGACAGAAACAGAAAAGGCAGACAGAAAGACAAACCCACAGACAGACAAACAGACAGCAGAGACCGACATACAGACAGACAGTCAGAGAGACAGACAGTCAGACAGACAGACAGACAGACAGACATAAGGCGAGAGAGTGGGGCACAGGAAATCTGGAATAAACAAATTCTGACAAGGAAACATAAACACGGGAATATCTTTACCAACTTCATTAGCGCATTTCATCTCCTCGTTAACGATTATACTCTGTGTGTGTGTGTGTGTGTGTGTGTGTGTGTGTGTGTGTGTGTGTGTGTGTGTGTGTGTATGTGTGTGTGTGTGTGTATGTGTGTGCGTGCGTGTGTGTATGTGTGTGTTTATGTATGTATGTATGTGATTTTATATGTATGTATGTATGTATGTATGTATGTATGTATGTATGTATGTATGTATGTATGTATGTGTGCGCTCCCTTCAGTCAGGGAAAAGTGCTGCATCAGTGAAGGCTATCTTGTATCCTACACACTGTACATAGCCTTCTGAACCTGCAGATATAATTATATTATATATAGCCAGCTCTTACAGAGAAGAGAATGACACTAGACTGGTGCTGTAACCCTTTCATCTTAAAACAATCTTGTATACAATCTCAGTGGAAGATGGCATATATAAATAGGAGGAGGAGGAGGAAGAAGAGGAGGAGGAGGGGGAAGAAGAAGAAGGGGGAGAAGAAGAAGAAGGGGGAGAAGGAGGAAGAGAACAACAACAACAAGAAAAAGAAAAAAGAATCTCCCCAAAAGGAAGAAGAAAGTAAAAAAAAAAACAAACAAAAAAACCCACCTAAAACTAACTGACTGGGAAGAGTAATGATACCCCCAAAAAAACAACAACAACAAAAAACACCCAAAACCAACAACCCCAAAAACAACAACACCCAAGCAAACAAAACAAACCAAAAAACCAAACAAACAACAAAACAAACAAAAACAGCAACAAACAAAAAAAAACGAAAAAAAACCAACAAAACAAAACTGCATCCAGATCATAAAAATGACAACAAACAAACGTAAAGGAAAAAAAGTAATTGAAGACGCAAAAGTGTAATTATCATAAACACACCTATACATACTTCGCTCTTAAACGAAACCAAGATGTACGCAGAAGTGTGCCATTTAATGCAAACAAGACGCGTAAGAAACCCACTTACTCTTTATTCTTCAGCAAAACAAGATGTACGCACAAGTGTGCAATAATTATAAGCAAAGGCGCACGCATACGGTGTCTTCTTAGGCGAACAGGGGGGACGGGATAGCCTAGTGGTTAGAACATTGCGCTGGCAATCTGACGACCCGGGTTCGATTCCCGGTCAAGGGGGATATTTCCCCCTCGAGTTAACATCAGCGCAGACTCTACTCTCCCCAAAAGTCCTTCGGATGAGACTATAAACCGAGGCCCCGTGTGCGAACCACGCAGGACATCTTGCGCACAGGTTAAATCCTGTTCCGCTTTTCGTAAGAGTAAGCCATTG
>CM054134.1:25400227-25430227 GCA_028751875.1 Rapana venosa | reverse complement strand
TCTGAAGCTGGGATCACGTATTCAACGAATGTGTGCGTGAGCCTGTGTGTGTGGGCGCGCGTGTGCGTACCTGTGTGCTTGTGCGTGTGTAAGTGTAAGTGTGTGCGTGTGTGTGTGTGTGTGTGGCCATGTTGGGGGAAGAAGGCTGAATTAGGGAGATAAGGGGAGGCAGCAGATGATGTGAATGACCGCCATTGTTTCATCAACATGATCCTTCTCTGAAAGTATGATCAACCCTCCTTGAAGTCCAGATAGGTATGACGTCACATGTGTTTTCTATTTCCTTTAATGACTCGGGGGAAAAAAAAACGTATACAGTTTTGCCTTCCACAGTAAAGCTATATACATGAATTCTACAATTCTATGTAAAAAGTGGTCAGTTTTTTAATGAACGGCAAAAAAAAAAAAAAAAAAAATATAGATTACACTGATGACGTCACACTTACCCCGACATGACGAGGACGGAACATGAACCTACGTAGGTCCTGTCCTCTTTGAAATGCATACTCACCGCCCTTCTCCTTATCGTCAGGGTGTGAAACAGTACGTGATGGAACCTGTTTCCTGGGGTCTTCTGCTGACTCCTATCTAATACTGACTGTGTGGAGGGGGGAGGTCTGTGGTAAGTAACATTACACGACCAGGCAGTGGGGGAGGGAGGAGGGTTTCTCGTTCACTGGTTTTTTGCTGTGTATAATCAACCATCGTCAAGGTGTGTCGACGTGCTGTGTTTACCGCCAGCTTGAAATCCAATCTATTTGGGGCTATAATAATTATGTTGTCATCGTATGGTGACGTTTCTGAGGAATGTTGTATATTTCATTTTGTTTTTTTGTTGGTTGTTGTTGTTGGGTCGAATCATGTTGGGTTTTTTTTTTTTAAATCTAAGGCCAACACTTACAAAATCTGTTTTTCATGTGTTAGCCTTAGAAAGATGGTTTGGGGGGTGGGGGTGGGGGGTGGGGGGGGGGGGGGGGGGGGGCAAATGTTTCATAGAACTGCATCAAGAGTTTTTGGAGAGAGAGAGACAATGACAATGACATACATTCAATATAGAGAGAGACACACACACAACACACACACAAAACACACACACACAAACACACCCCAACCACCCATCCACCCACACGCACAAAGAAACAAAGAGACTAAACCAACATTCAAGAACCCCACCACCACGTCAACCTACTTAGTAAAGGTAGATACAAAAAATACCTGACGTTCATTTCAATTTGTCAATGTTTTTCTTCATCCCCCCCCCCCCCGGCACCCATCACCCACCCCCCCACCCACCCCCAAACAGGATTCCAGAGAGAGAGAGATTCCCTTACCACAGCGCCACCCACCTGTCCTCTGTGACATCCATCCCTGAAGCCATCACTCAAGTCAGGGGTACGGGTGGTACACCAGTCACCACCCACCCACACCTACCCCACCCCACACACATACCCACCCCACACCTACCCCACCACATCCACCACCTACACCACCCACATACCCACACCCACACCCTACCCCACAACCCACCACACCTACCCACCCATCACCTACCCACCCCACCCCACCCACAACACTACCCACCCACACCTACCCCACCCCACACCTACCCCACACCTACCCCCACCTACCCAACCCCACACCTACCCCAAACCCCACACCTACCCCACCCCACACCTACCCCACCCACACCTACCCACCCCACACCTACCCCACCCCACACTAGCCCACCCCACACCTACCCACCCACACCTACCCCACCCCACACCTACCCCACTCCACACCTACCCCACCCCACACCTACCCCACCCCCACCCCACCCCTACCCCACCCCACACCTACCCCACCCCACCCCACACCTACCCCACCCCACCCCACCCCACACCAGCCCACGGTCCTGGTCCTGACAGCCAGGCAGGGCTTGTTGAAATCAATCGTCCTCACCCCCCTCTGTGGCCCTGATATCAATCTGATCTGTACAGAAGAACAGGGCCACCATTGTCCTTCTTACCCCCCACACCCACCCCACCCCTTTCCCCACAAAGGTTGGCAGTGATAGGTAAGAGGGAGGGGAGGAGGGAGGGGGGGTTCTACATAAACAAAATTAGGGGTGGGGGAGAGGGGGTGTAGATGGAAGGAGATAGAGGGGAGTAAGGGGGGGTAAGTATAAATGGTTGGATGACCACCCTGGTTTAATCGAAATAAACGCCCCCTCATGAAATGCATATCCACGCCCTGTCTTTGTATTTTCGCTGGCGTGAAAGGAGCGTGGTGGAAGGGTTCATTAAGTTTTGTCACCCTCTGGACAGGTAAGGAAGGGGCTGTGGCAGTGGATGTGGGTGTGGGTGTGGTGTGGTGTGGTGTGGTGTGGTGTGGCGGTGTGGAGGGGAGGGGTAGGGAGTGGAGTCGAGGTCTGTGGTGGGTAGGACTTAGGAGAGAGAGAGTGTCATGGTTGGGTTTTGTCCATATTTTTTTCCAGGAGGAGGGCGGTGTCTAGCTAGCTGACTTGTAGACGCACTGTTGGTTGTGTGTGTGTGACTTGATTTTGACTGTGAGTGTGTGTGTGTGTGTGTGTGTGGTGTGTTGTGGACTTGATGTCGAGTGTGGTGTTGGTTGTGTTGACTTGCCCCATGTCAACGCGTGTGTGTGTCTTTGTGTGTGTGTGTGCGTTGTCGATTGTCAACTCTGTGTGTGTGTGTGTGGTGTGTGTGTGTGGTGCAGATGTTGATAAGGAAGGTCCAGTAAAGGTAGGATCCCTACCACATAAAGGCACACAGTCATGTGTGAAATGGTGTTGGGAGTCCTGACAGCTTTGGACTAGTACACTAATGGCTCTGTACAATGCACGCTTCTCCTGTGTCATGTGTGTGTGTGTGTGTGTGTGTTGTCTTTCTGCCTTCTCACTTACCCCATTGCTGACCACAGAGGTGTAATCTTTCTTCTCCATAGCTAGCCTGTGTATCTGAGAGCCTTTGGAAATGACGGTCTTCAGTGCTGGCAGTGGCAGCCTTTGGAAACCACAGTGTACAATGCTGGCAGCCTTTGGAAATAACAGTCTGTAGTGCTGGAAGCCTTTGGAAATGACAGTCTGCAGTGCTGGAAACCTTTGGAAATGACAGTCTGTAGTGCTGGCAGCCTTTGGAAATGACAGTCTGCAGTAATGGCAGCCTTTAGAAATGACAGCATTCTTTGGAAATGATGGCAGCCTTTTGAAAATGATGGCAGACTTTAGAAAATGATGGCAGACTTTAGAAAATGATGGCAGACTTTAGAAAATGATGGCAGACTTTAGAAAATGATGGCAGACTTTGGAAAACGTGTATGCAGTGCTAGCTAGCTCTGCACTGGTGATCGTCACTGGTAAGGACGACACTGGAAGATCTCAGGGCTGTCTTCAAGCACTTCTCTGACAAGACTTGACTCTCTTTGGCCCGACCACCTGAGGACATTCTAAGGACATGTCCTGCCCTGCAAGTCTTAGAGAATGTGACCTGTCTGTCGACCCCTGGTACAGAGGAAGACATTGCTGTGTTTGGTGTTTTGTCCTGCACAAGTACTGCAGAAAGATGGGGCATGCGGACCTGGCTCTTTTGCCTTGTATTTTACATGTATATATTATGTGTTTTGGGCATGTAGAACTGGATGATAACGATAATGAAATTTTATTTTCGGAGGGTAATAGAATAAGTACAAGACTTTTTATTTTATTTTACATCCAGCCCTTGATATATGATATAATATGAGAAGTCAGATATGCTGCGTTATGTTGGCTAGAGTAAGACTCTTGACTAAGAAGCCTTGCAATTACATATTTTCCCCTGTGCAGTGTCCTTGATGTTTTAAACTATATCTCTTAAGGGGTTTTGTTTTCTTCATGAAGGTATGTGTGTGTGTTGTGTGTGTGTGTGTGTGGTGTGTGTGTACGTGCGTGCGTGTATTTTTGTTTTTTTTTACCTATCAGAGTTACATGTGAGCGTAAATGCGAATCTATACCATCACGTTTTGTCCACACAATAACTGAATCAGGAACCAAAGTGCTCTGGAGTTTCTTTCTTTCTTTCTTTCATTCCTTCTTTCTTTCTTTTTTGGGGGGAACAAGGCGGGGTAGGGGGGGAGGGGTAAGGGGTGGAGTATCTATTTATGACTCCCATAAAATTAAACCAGAAAAGATCCATCCTATTAGCTTTAATACCACCGGCACTCTTTTCACTCAGCGAGGGGTACAGGTGGTACCAGCCACCCACACCACAGAGCTCTGACTGACTGTGCTTAAAAAAATCAATCACCACCCCTCCACTCCCCTCCCCCTTACCACCACCACCACCACTATCACCCCTACCACCACCACAACCCGCCACAACCACCACCCTTACTTGCCCACCTGGGGATTTCTTTTCTTCTCTGGGTCTGACGATTATAGAACAGGTTGCTTTTATTGGCCTCAACCCCCCCCCCCCCCCCCCCCCCCCCATCCCACCACTCTCTCTCTTGTTCTTTCTCACAACATATTTTGAAGCGGTTTATGGCAGAGATAGAAGGAAAAGAGACAAGGTAAGGTAGCTCTGTGTGTGTGTGTGTGTGTGTGTGTGTGTGTGTGTGTAGGTATGGGTGTGCGTATAGGCAGGGATGTTTGTGTGTACGTGATTGTGTGTATGTGCGCGTGCGCGTGCGCGTGTGTGTCTATGTGCGTGCGTGCGTGCGCGCCTGCGACCGCGTGCATGCATGCGTACGCACGCGCACGCCTGTGCATGCGTATGTGTATGGAGGAAGGTGGGTGGGTTCCTGAGAGGGGCGAGAGAAAAAAACCACCAGCAGAATCAATCTTTTTGAATGGTGCAATCATTTAGTCACACTAATCCACCTGCAGAAATGCATACCCATGCCCCTGCCCTTTGCTAGCCTTGGGCTGTGTCTGTGTGTGTGTGTAAATCTACCTGTATGTAGTGCATGGGTATGTGGTCCGTGTACAGTATAGTATAGTAGTAGTGGGGGTGAGTGTCCTTCTTGTCTGCTATGGTGTGTGTGTGGTGTGAGAGAGAGGTGAGGAGAAGGGGGGGGGGGGGGGGGGGGGGGGGTCTGGGTGGTTGGTAGGGGGGGGGGGGGGGGAGTGGGGGTGGCTGGGTGACCTTGTCACAATTATAGGCTGAAGAAGACCTGGGTGGTGTGGGAGGTCTCGTAAAACTTACCCGAGATCCATGCACTCTCTGGAGTTGATGTTGGTGGTATTGGTGTGTGAGGCTAGTTAGCCGGTGGGTGGGTGGCGGCCACATGCTTCAGAGACTCTCTCTCTCTCTCTCTCTCTCTCTCTCTCTCTCTCTCTCCTCTCTCTCCTCTCTCTCTCATCTCTCTCTCTCCTGTTCCGCTTTTCGTAAGAGTAGGCCATTGTGTGTCGGTGGGAACAGGTGACAGAATTAACAAAACCGCATACACACGGGGACTGGATGTAAAAAGGCACACAAGTGCTTATTCCATTATCCTCGATATAGAAAAAAATAAAATAAAAAATAAAAAAATATATACATATAAAAACATAGCAAACACAACTGCATGAGCAAACTGATGACAGCATTCATCATACACACATATATGTGATCGTGGTCTAGAGCAACGCGCACTTATCTATAAAGCGAAAGAGTCCGTGTCTGAAGTGCTGGGCGTTCGTAAACCACCGTTTGGACCCGAATTTTCCCCCATACCATTAGACCATGAGTGGGGTCTGTGTCGACAAAGTCTTTCGATGAGCTCGACTAGACGAGGCCCGTGTCTAACTAATTAATTTCAGGCACGTAAAAAAACCCACGCAACAAAGAGTTGTCCCTGGCAAAATTCTTAAGAAAAAGCCACTCTGATAGGAAACAAATACACTGTAGAAAAAAAAAAAAAAAAAAAGTGAAAGGGTGGCGCAGCGCTAAGATGGCGACGCGTTCTCCCGCTCTCCCCGGGAGAGCAGCCCGAATTTCACGGAGAGAAATCTGCCGTGACTTAAAGTGGTATGAAATAAAATCTGAGCGCTTTGATTTGTTGCTTTACAAGATTCAGCGCTATATAAATTCCATACATTATTATTATTATTATATAGCAAACCCTCGAGCGCACGCACGTGCGCACTTCAATCCTTTTCAAGCTGCGTAAAGACGTCAGCTTGTTCTGCAGGCTTTGCTATCTAGGTGCAAGAGCCATTGTCTTGAACGGACAACCCTCACTGAAGATGTTTCAATGACCGCTTCAAGCACTAGGGGGGCTGATAATAGTTCTGACAACACGTGTGCTCAGATAACAAACAGCAGCTCAGCTGTGAGAGGCCCTGTCTATAGGTCAAGTTCTACAGTACCTGCAGAGCTGTTATGACCAAACAGTCCAGTCCTCTATCGGGAATCTTCGCTGGGATGGAAATTTAAATTGTGAAATACAAACGCTACAACCGAACGATTAAAAAATAAATGAATGAATCGACTTCTGAATTATGAGCGACATAAAGATCTACACACAGTACACAGCGCGCGCACACACCACGCACACACCACCAACCACACACGCACACAAACCCACCACGCAGCCAACCACGCACCACCACCACAACAGGTTATAAGTTGTATGTCGTGCTGCACATACAGACAGTCGTGGACTCGTCTGAAAGACTAGCCCTCGGACCACACTCTCATGATCCAGTGTGATGGGGGATGAGGGGAGTCAAACGAAGATTTCTTGCTTTGTAGATGTCGTTTCCTGAAAACCCTCAAACTAACCAGGAGATATATATTGTCAACTCTGCTTTCTAGATGTCGTTTCCTAAAGACCATCAAAACTAACCAGGGATATATATATATATATATATATATATATATATATATATATATATATAATATATATATATATATATATATATATTGTCAACTCTGCAAACAGCTGTATAACTTTCTATATAGCTTTCTGTACGCAGGTATTTCTCTGTTTCCTTCCTTAGTTTCTCATCACTTGATATCTGTCATCTGTTCTTGGGCCATCATAGCATTCATTTTTCAGGCGGGTATGTTATCGCAAGGCAAGTAACTTAAGGCATACTGGCGGAGTCCATCCCTCTCCAGGTAGCGAGATGCATGCTAGGTATATATACATGTCCACGTCATCAATCCCACCGGCCACAGCTGTCTTCTTGTCATTTATAAAGCCTATATTTTACAGATCTATGCGTCGTCAGTGACATGCGTTTTGATATCTCATGGTCTAACACACAATACACGTTTAACTTCCCGTGGTTATAAAATTTTAGTTTATTTGTGTGCACGCCGTTTTCTGTTCTAAATCAAGGTCAAGGTGTGTGTGTGTATGTGTGTGTGTGTGCGTGTGTGCGCATGTGTGTGTGTGCGTGCGCGCGCGCGTGCACGCATGTGTGTATGTGTGCGTGCGTGCGTGCGTGCATGCCGGCGTGCATATCATCCGATTATACATGCGTGGGTGTTCTACACCAATTACACAAACCAAGACCAACAAGAATTTTGCAACCCACCAGTTACTACAAAGAATAAAACACCCTAACTCCGAGTCCGCCAGATAACCACAACCCCCCCCCCCCCCCCCCCCCCCGTAACTCCACCCCCCACCTCCCCCTCCTCCTCATCCCACCCTCCCACCCCCACCCCTCTACCCTCCAAAACCAGCCGCCTCCAGTAGTGTCTGCAGCAGGCATGAACAGCGTCCTACAGGTCATCATAATAACAGCATTGATTCTGCCGCATCTGCCATAAAGACAGTCTAGTACAGAGACAGAGACAGAGAGAGAGAGAGAGAGAGAGAGAGAGAGAGACAGAGAGAGAGAGAAGACAGAGAGAGACAGACAGAGAGAGAGAGACAGAAGAAGAGACAGACAGACAGAAGAAGACAGAGAGACAGAGAGAGAAGACAGACGGAGAGAGAGAGACAGAAGAAGAAGACAGACAGACAGAGAGAGAGAGACAGAGAGAGAGAGACAGACAGAGAGAGAGAGACAGAGAGAGAGAGAGAGGGGGGGGGGGTTGCGGAGGCTGGTAGGCTAGTGGTTCTGGCACCTCCAACCAGATAGTGAGAGCAGGCAGTACAGAGCAAATCTGCAGAGTAGAGGCACCATTTCCTCCTACACTCCAGAATATCTATAGTTACTGTAGTTACAGATCTGTCCTACACGTTCTATAATACATTAATTATACTATAAGCCAGGGGCCATACATGCCCGACTGTCTGCCTCTCTGTCTGTCTGTCTGCCTGCCTGCCTGCCTGCCTGCCTGCCTGTTTGTCTGCCTGTCTGTCTACCTGGCCTACTGTATACTGTATGCTGTATGCATCGCTGACAGAGCGTAAAGTTCGTCAAGCGTGACTGCTATTCTATAGATGTCGTTGTGTGTGTGTGTGTGTGTGTGTGTGTGTGTGTGTGGTGTGAGGGGGGGGGGGGGGGGGATTAGGGGTTGGAGGGTAAGGGTTGGAGGGTGGTGGTGGTGTTGTGATATTGTGATGGTGTGTATGTGTGTTAATGTTTGTGTGTGTGTGTGTCTGTGTGTTGGTGTGTGTCTGTGTGAGTGAGTGAGTGAGTGTGTGTGTGTGTGAGTGTGTGTGGTGTGTGTGTGTGTGTGTGGTGTTAGTAATAGAGGTGTGTGTGTATGTATGTAACATAGACCTCAATAAAATTATTCTGATAATTTTATTGTTGCATAAAGCTTTCTCCCATTTCAATGGGAAGGCTTAGGAAAGGATGCACAATAAACATAGATATCCCAGATTTCACATCACAAAAACAAAAACAAAAAACCCATGTAGACCCACTGACTCGTGCTAGGCCTTCGTCCTTTAGAGAGGGAGAGAGAGAGAGAGAGAGAGAGAGAGGAGAGAGGAAGACAGACAGACAGAGAGAGAGGGGGGGGGGGGGAGAGAGACAGACAGACAGACTGAAAGACAGAGAGACAGATAGACAGAAACGTACAGACAGACAGACAGATAGAGAGATACTCATACAGAAAGAAAAAAGTTTAGCATTAAGGAGAAAAGGGAAAGGATGAATTTTTAAAACCACCACCAACAAAACAAACCAAAAAAAAAGAAGAAAAAACATTCAAGAAAGCAGTTAACGAGACAAGACACAACGCTCACAAAAAAGCAACACACTATTTTTAAAAGTAAAAAGCCACAGAGCACAAAACGGTGGGACACCAAGAAACAACACACACAACACACAACACACAAACACACACACACACCACCCACCACACACCACACCACACACCACACACACACACACACACACACACACCCATCCCCTCAACCACACACACACACACACACACACCCACACACACACACACACACACACACCATCCCCTCACCACACACACACACACACACACACACACACAAACACACACCCACCCCACCCATCACAAACCCACACCACACACACACACACACCCACCACCACCACACACACACTCACACACAACACCCCCCCCATCCCCCCAACACACACATAGGCACACACAGTCACACACACACAACACACACACACACACACCCCTACCCCATCACACACACACACTACACAAACACACACACAGAGACACACAACACACACACATCCATCCCTCCACCACACACGCACACACACACACACAAACACCCCCCCCCCACACACACACAGAGTCATACACACCACACATACACACTACACACATACACTACACACACATAGACACATGCACACACACACACAAACACCCCCCCCCCCCCCCCCCCCACACACACAGAGTCATACACACCACACACACACACTACACACACACACATACACTACACACAGACACACGCACCCCCCCCTCCCCCCCCCCCGCCCCACACACACACACAGTCATACAAACCACACATACACACTACACACACATACACTACACACACATACACAAACACACACAGACACACACAACACACACAACACACACCCCCATCTCCCACCACATACACGCACACACACAACCCCCTCTTCCTCCCCCCCCCCCCTCCCCACACACACACACAACATACACTACACACTACATACACTACACACATACACTACACACACTACACATACACTACACGTGGGTGGTCCCACTTGTCTTCCAATCAGAGTTAATACTGCTAATACTGCTGTCAACATGCTCCTGTATTGGGGTCCACCCCACCCGCAATCTTCTGAAGTGTAACCTTGTCACATGCCTTCTCCTCCTAGCAACTTGAAAACCCGCTGCTGAATCTTTGTGTCTTATACATGGGATGGGGCAAGCAATAGGGGAGGGGGGGGGGGGGGGGCGGGGGGGGCGGGCATCTATAGCTCTCTTATAAGTGACACGAGGGGTGGGGGGGGGGGGCATCTATAGCTCTCTTATTATATGTGACACGAGGGGTGGGGGTGTGGGGGCATCTATAGCTCTCTTATTATAAGTTACACGAGGGGTGGGGGTGGTGAGGGGCATCTGTAGCTCTCTTATAAGTTATACTAATCTTTCGTCTTGCTTATTCATAATTATATTCGTGCGTACATAATGCATATGCATGCACGTAGGTGTACATGCATGCATACACGCATGCGCTCTCGCTCCCGCTTCCGTTTCCGCTCTCTAAACAAACAATAAAAGAAACTACCCCCCCCATACCCTCTCCCCATCCCGCAACACTTTGCGAACTACATTATACTTCACACACATACAGAAGCACACAGAGGTAAGGACGTTCAAGAGCGCGTGTACATGAGAGAGAGAGAGAGAGAGAGAGAGAGAGAGAGAGAGAGAGAGAGAGAGAGACAGACAGACAGACAGATAGATAGAGAGAGAGAGTGGAGAGAGAGACAGAGAGAGAGACAGAGAGACAGACAGAAAATGTATAGAAAGATAGAGAGAGAGAGACAGAAGAAAAGAAAGACAGACACAGAAATAGATGCAGAGACAGACATACATGCACACGAACCATGCACGCACACACATCTACACACACATTAAACAAACACACACACACACACACACACACAACACACACACACATACACACACTCTCTCTCTCACTTACAGACACACCTCTTCCCTCCCCTCCCCCCTCCAGTCTCTCTCTCTCTGTGTACATATAACCAGCTTCAGTCCTATATTATATGATATGATCCCAGCTACAGCAGTATCACTCAGAGCTCTCTCTATCGATGTAGGCTAGTGCTATGTATACATGTCTTCATTACAGTAACTAGTAGAGGCCGCACACTTCACTCCCCTCTCCCCCCCCCCCCCTCCACCCGCCAGCCCCATCACAGCCTTATCGGTGTTATCCTGAAATGGATCCCTCTTTTTTATATAAAAAAAACGGATCCCTAAGGACCCTAACCTAACCTAACCTGCCTGCCTGCCTGCCTGTAGTCTTTTCAGCTGCCTGGGGGGGACAGAAAGTAGGGTCCTTATTAGGAAAATTGAAATCAATGAGTTCCGATCTTTTTTGTTATTTTTGTTGGTTTTTTTTTTGGTTGTGTTTGGGGTTTTGTTGTTGTTGTTGTTGTTGTTGTTGTTGTGTGTGTGTTACTTTTTGTTGTTGTTGGGTTGTTTTTTTGTTTGTTTTTTGGGGGGTGGGTGGGGAGTCGTCCTCAGGTACACGTACAGCTCCGAGGTTCCCCGATAGTGAGATTTTTGCATATATGTATGTCACCGTTTTTTTTGCCCACCATGAAGGTAGCCGCATCCCGACCGTACGGGAATGTATATATATATATATATATATATATATATATATATATATAAGGGGACGGGATAGCTCAGTGGTCGGAGCACTCGCTTTCCCCCAGCCAAGTTAAGCAGCGTTGAGTGTGATTGTTTCTTGGATGGGTGACTTGTTTGCGCGCCTTGGCTTCAGTACAGTTCCCCCAGTTCACCCAGCTGTAAATGGGTACCTGCCCTCTTTAGGGTCAGGGAAGGTAAAGCAGCGAGGGAGAGGAGATGGGCGCCGCCCTCAATATGCTGGCCCCTAGAGAAGTGAGGTCTCTGACGCTTCGCTCCCCTACGACCTTATAGGTTATTGGACACCTTTACCTTATAATATATATATATATGTATGCTGGGTATGTTCGTGTTTCTGTAACCCACGGAACGCTGACA
Source organism: Rapana venosa (assembly GCA_028751875.1). Taxonomy (NCBI): domain Eukaryota; kingdom Metazoa; phylum Mollusca; class Gastropoda; order Neogastropoda; family Muricidae; genus Rapana; species Rapana venosa. The sequence continues at coordinate 25,418,102 of CM054134.1, read as the reverse complement.
CGAATGATGGGATTTTTGACGTGCATATTTGATCTTTTGCATATCACACACACACGCACACACAACACACACACACACACACACACACACACACACACACACACACCACACACACACACACAAAGATAAAAGGGTGCTGGCACTGGTTTGTATGCACTTTTCCACGGACACAAAACAAACACAACACACACATACACCAAGAAGGCAAGAGAGAGAGAGAGAAGAGAGAAAGAGAGAGAGAGAGAGAGAGAGAGAGGAGAGAGAGAGAGAGAGAGAGGAGTAGAGAGAGGAGAGAGAGAGAGAGAGAAAGAGAGGGGGGGGGGGAGAGATAGACAGACAGACAGACATACAGAGACAGCATGATACACAGACATGCATAGACAGAGACATAGAGACTCTGAGACAGACATACAGAGACAGAGACATAGAGACACTGAGAGAGATAGATACAGACACAAGAGAGAGAGAGAGGCAGAGAGACCCCACAGAGAGAGTGAGAGAGAGAGAGAGAGAGAGAAGAGAGAGAGAGAGAGAGAGAGAGGAGAGAGAGAGAGAGAGAGAGGAGAGAAAGGCAAAGCGAGACAGAAAAAAAAGAGAGATCATATTAAATCAGACAGATACACAGAGAAAGAGATAGGACGAAGACGTGACCGGCAATGAACACAAACAGCTGTTGCATGCACACAGTCATCTGAACACACACACAAAATACTGCTTGTAGCAGTGACGGGTTTGCATTCATTCACTAACTCAACAGAAAACCTCCCACACGTGTTATTCTTCTCTGTCCATTGCAGCTGTCAATCCTGCTATAGTATACAGTACAGCTGCAGGGAGCCAAAGCACAAGAATTCACAGACACCTGTGGAATGAACTCATACATATATGATGACACTGCAACTACGCTACAGTGCAAGTCAGCGGCTCTCCTTTCAAGAGGCGCGCGCGCACACACACACACACACACACACGCACGCACGCACGCACACATACACACACAAAACACACACACACACACACACGCACGCACACACACACTCACACACATCACACACACACACACACACCACACACACCACACACACACACGCACGCACGCACGCACACATATACACACACAACACACACACACACACGCACACACACACACACACGCGCGCGCGCGCAGAAGGAAGAAGAGAGTAAAGCGAAATGATTAGACAGACAGAAAGAAATAAAGTCTTTTTAATATAAATTAAAGGAGAGAAAGAGAACAGAAAGAAAGGAGAGACAGAGAGGGGGGGGGGGGGGGGGGGGGGAGAAGGGAGGGAGAGAGAGAGGGGGAGGAGGAAACAGACAGATACAGAGAGACAGAGAGAGAGAACAGACAGAAAGAAAGAAAGGAGAGAAAGAAAATAGAAAGAGATAAAAGGAGAAAAGAAGCAGAAGAAAAGATGAATGCACAAAAGATATCAATTTGCACAGAAGGACACAGAGACAGCGTGCACGAAAAGAGAATATGGTACAAGGAAAAAGTCTCTCTCTCTCTCTCTCTCTCTCTCTCTCTCTCTCTCTCTCTCTCTCTCTCTCTCTCTCTCTAGCACGCACACACACACCCCACACACACACTCACACACACACACACACACACACACACACACACACACACACACACACACACACACACACACACACACACACCTATTAAAAAAACCCAAACCCAAAACAAAAGGAGCATCCCTCTAAAACTAAAGCTCCTCCTCCACATAACAAACGCGACGCGGTGCAGCGCAAAACCGCGCAGGCGTTAAAAAACAAACAAACAAAAAACGGCTGCCCACTTTTTTTCACCATTCTCGGAAGACTATTAGATGGAGAACTTTGCGCTCTAGGTGTTAATTCTGGTACAGCGTAGGGTGTGGCTGGCCAGTCTGATACGGGAATGACAGTCCCTATAGTAGATAGAGGGCACAGGTAAAGTCTTGACCCTGGTCTCTGATAGGGAAAGAAATACAGTTGCAGAAAGAAATACAGTTGGTCTGTCTGCCTGGGCTGCAGCCTCTCTCTCTCTCTCTCTCTCTCTCTCTCTCTCTCTCTCTCTCTCTTTGAAACAAAATTATGATGACCTCAGGTTGCTATGCCCATTATGTAAGCAAACAGTGGAAGATGAAGTGCATTTTGTGTTGTGCTGTCCAGTATAAGAAGATGTAAGACAGAATTACATTCCGGTAAAGTATAGTAGACAGCCTAATTTATTTAGATTCGGTCTACTCATGGCATCTAGTCACCCTGAGATTGTGCGCAGCCTTGCTTTATATTTGTGTAAAGCCTTTAGAATAAGAGTTATCTTGGTTTCTTAAGTCATATTTTTTGGAACTGAATTTTTATTGTGGTAGTTGTGGGTATACATTAACACTTTGTTTTTTTTGTGTTACTTATTTTTCTCACTAAAATACTAAGCAGCTCGGCAACCCCCCATCATGTATGGGCGAATGGTTTTTTTGTGAATAAATCTTTCGAGTTCTCTCTCTCTCTCTCCTCTCTCTCTCTCTCTCTCCTCTCTCTCTCTCTCTCTCTCTCTCTCTCTCTCTCTCTTCGTGTATTGTGGCCAAAGGCCGATGTACATTAAACAATTTCAGAGTTCTCTCTCTCTCTCTCTGATATGAGGGCAGAAGTGAAGTCTTGACGCTGATCTGTCTGCCTGGGCAGCAGCCTTTCGTCTGTCTGTCTGTCTCTCTCTCTCTCCACTACTATGCCCCACAGCATTAAAAAAAAAAAGAAAAAGAAAAAAGCAAAACAACTAAAAGATATCTGTAGACAGTGTCCATACCCGACAGTTAACGGAGCGTGGCGCGGCGCCTTGTAAAGCTGATTACCTGGAGCCGCTCGCCGTCAGCCGCGGCCAATGAAGCGAAACAGTCAGGACATTAGGCCAACACCTAGACCACTTAAGCTTTAGCTAGGTAACTTTGTTAGTGAGTCAACTACTGTCTGTCTAATCATACGGGTCAAGACTTTGCTGTGTGTTGTGTGTGTGTGTGGTGTGTGTGTGTGTGTGTGTGAGTGTGTGAGAGAGAGAATCAAGAGAAAGAAAAGACAAGACTTTTAAGCTAAAAGACGGGTGTTAATTGTAGAGTCAAAGTTAGGATTGCGTGGAGTAGTTGACTTGTTGTTACGTTGATGTTGTTTCATTATGTTGTTACGTTGTGTTGATATGTTACGTTGATGTTACGTTGCTTTGTTACGTTTATAGTGTTTCTTGATTGTTTTTGGTTTGTTTTTTGAAGGAGGGGGGGGGGGGGGGGGGGGGGGGGGGGGGGGAGGGGGTTGGTTGAATTGATTTTGGATGGTAGGATTTGTAGATGGTGTGACTTGTTTAGTACATGTATCTGTTTGTTTGGATGGTTGGTTGGTTGAATTTTGAGGAGGGTAGGGTTGGGTGGTTGGTTTTGGATGGGGTACCGATAGGGTTTGTGGATGGTGTCACTTGGCTGTTTGTTTATTTGGATACTTGGTTGGTTGGGTGTTTGAGAGGGCTAGGGTCGGGTTTTTAAAGGGGTATGTCTATTTGTTTGGATGGTTGGTGGTTGGGTTGGTGATTGTTTGTTGTTTTGTTTTTAGAGGGATGGGGTGGGGGGTGGGGGGTGTTGCTGTTTTGTTTGTTGCTTGCTTTTTGAGAGGGTGGGATTTGTTAATTAACATTGCTGCGTTTCATTCCGGATTGTTTGAATTCTGTCTGGATTTTGTTTGTTTTTTAGTTATAACTTAGGACACAATGGCTGCAGTTGCAGCAGCAGTAGCAGTAGTGATAGGAGAAGTAGTGGTAGTAATAGCAGTAGCAGCAGTGGAAGTAGTAGCAGTACACATAGCAGTGGTGGTGGTAGTGGTAGTAGTAGTAGAAGTAGTAGTAGTAGCAGCAGCAGCAGTAGTAGTAGCAGTAGGTAGTAGTAGTAGCATTAGCAGTGGTATTGGTGGTAGCAGTAGTAGTGGTAGTGGTGGTAGTAGTAGAAGAGGCAGTAGCAGTAGCAGTGTTAGTAGTAGCACTAGCAGCAGCAGTAACAGTAGAAGCAGAAGCAGCAGCAGCAGCAGCAGCAGCAGCAGCAGTAGAAGCAGCAGCAGCAGCAGCAGCAGCAGGAGTAGCAGTAGTAGTAGTAGATGTGGTAGGTGTAGTAATAGTAGGAGGAGGAGGAAGAGAGAGAGAGGTAGACAGACAGAAAGACAGGCAGACAGACAGACACTGAGACAGACAGACAGACAGAGAGGCAGAGACAGGTAACGACTCAGACTAGCATCCTTTAATGATACGCACATGTACTGTATATCGCCAAACAACAAAAACAACACCACAAGCAAGACCGACGAATATACACGGGCACAGGTAAACAGACAACCTATAACTATAAGAAAAACAAACAAAATAACGCACAGACTCGACAGGCAAGCAGACAGACTGACAGACACTGAAAAATTAAATAACACACAGACAGACAGACAGATAGACAAGGCAGACAGACATCCTGGGCTTTTAAGGACAAGGGCAATCACAATAGAGGGGATATGTTCACTGAAGTCAAGGACAGGACAGGTGTATGCAGTGCACGTTTTCACAACACATCACCTCCATCCACTCCACTCCGCTAGGCAAAGGACAGACGACTGTCGACCCATACCATACCCTTCTATTTTAATTTAAGGTAAACATTGCGTTACGAGGCCGTATGCGTGTGTGTACACACACACACACACACACACATACAACACAACACACGCACACAGACACACACCTGCACACACACACACACACACACACACACACACACACACACACACACACACACACACACACACAACACACACCAAAAATCCACTTCGACAATGACAATGAGACTGATCAAGCAGGCGCAAAAAATAAGACAGACGATAGAGATGATGACAGACAGACAGACAGACAGGCAAACGAACAGGCAGACACACAGACACACATACACACACACGCACGCACAAACACACACAGACACACACACAGACAAGCACACACACACACACACACACACACACACACACACACACACACACACACGCACGCACGCATGCACACACACACACGCACGCACGCATGCACACACACACATACACTTACCTAGTTAAAAAATATCCACAAGAACTTGGAAGGACCATTCAAAATATCATCATGCGCAAAAGCGAAATCCGCCAAATCCTCACACGCTCTGCGGAGTATTATAGCTGATGCAGAAATGTTACAACTTCTGGAAACTGAATAATCTGGCACTGGCAACTTCTAACTCTGGCCTTCAAGCCTGTAGTAGAATATTATGTCACCTGTTGTTACAAAGTGTGATTATGTCTTTCTGGTAAAACTTCGAAGAGTTGTAAACGCTTCCTCCTTTCTTGCTGACTTTTCGTTCCAATTCGAAAACAGAAGTTTGGACAGTGAAATGTGTGTTGATGTAGGGTCCCAGCAGAGCTGAATCAAGCTTAATTCCTGGCAAATCTACCCTAAGTAAACACAAACACGGTGGGTGTTTCAATGGATACACCAGGACAGTACTAGCCTGTTTTGCTAAACACACAAAAGAATGTTTTGAGGTCGATTTAGGTTTGTATCTATAGGAAAACTGTTGACAGACACTGAAGCACAATCTATCAACATAAAACTAGGTCAGCAGTATAAAATCCAACCAAGTTCCTTCGTTTTCACCTCTGTCGTTACAGCAGACGACTTATAATAAACAAGATAAAGATAGGAGCTGAAACACGGTCAGCGCTGCTAATCTTGTTCCAATACACACACACACACACATACACACAGAGTGCTTAACACACGATCAAAGTCAAACCATGTGCAGCCTGTGATATTGCTCACGTATGGAACCAGGCCAAACCAGGGGACACAAGCCGAGGACAGCTTTTAGAAAGTCACCAAAGTCTCACCCCCTAAAGAAAACTGCAAACTTTTTCAGGTAGGCTAGTTGTTGAAGCACACCTTAAAAGCCTGGGCTAGGCTAAAAGCAGGTAGAGAGCGCCTGGCCTTAGCTCCTGTAGCCTACAACTACTAGCCTGCTACTTCAACAACACACACAGCATAGAGGGTGGAGCGCTCTTCAAGCTGTCTCCTTCATGAATACACACACACACACTGTGTGTCGGCACTGTCACATGGACTCAAGCAGGTAAAGCACACAACCACAGACAGACACAGGTCTACACACAGGGCCACAGCAGGGGGGGTTGTTGACAGGGCTCAAAGTCAAACGGTATTCCAGGTAACAGCAGTGGTCAATAAATATGTCAGTTCGGTCTGACCTCCCTGTGGCCTCTCCTCTCCTCTCCTCTCCTATCGCCTACCACCACCACCACCACTACCACTACTACTAGTTCTTGCATCCATGGAATAACTGGCCCCCCCGAAAGCAAATACCTTCCTCTTCCCTTGTTTTCACGCACGTTTCCTATAATTATTATGATCACTGATACGATTGTCTATCACCTATCCACCAATCAGTCAAGCCAGCCAGCGTTCAGGTAAGTTACTAGCTGTTGTCGCTAGGCAGTCACAGCATGACAAGCGAAAAAAAACCCACGATGACACTACCTTACCTACCTACTACACAAGCTGCGATCCGTTTGTCAACAAAACACACACACACACGGGGTAAAGCACACGAGCGGGACCAAGTTTTCACCCAACCCTGATCGTCTTCAGAGGCTTGGTGCGTGCGAGGTAAGCGTCGGAGGAGGTAGTTCACCTGGCAGGGGGGTAGTTCCCACCCTGAGACAGCTTCCAGGTAAACCTGGGGTCATGAAGATGCACGCAGAGCGGGGGTCGATCCTCAAGGCACAGGTGAGACCGCGACAAGAGGCACACAACACCTCACACACAGGTGGCATAGGTAGTACGAGGGGGGGGGGTGGGGGCGAGGGAGAAGAGACGGGGAGAAGTATGGGTGAGACGAGAGGAGGGAGGGAAGGAGGGCGGGAGGGAGGGCGGAGCAGGAAAAGAGGGGGACAAGGGAGGTGGTGGTATAGCATTCTAGGTGTCCACACACTGTATTGCCTGTTGTTCAGTTGTGTGTGGGGTGGTAGGCTAGCAGAACTGGTTTTTACGGAGGACTGCTTTGCTTGGCTAAGATGAAAAGAGCATAAAGAATAGAGAGAGAGTGGGAGAGAGAGAGCACACACGACACACTACAACACACACACACTTACACACACACACACGAAGCACACACACACACACACCACACACACACACACACACACACACACACACACACACACACACCTGGTACCAATTTATTGGTAAAAGTTGCAATAATTAGTAGTATTTCAGTATTATCCTTAAGAAATGTGTTCTTAGATAGATGGCTTGATGAAAAAAAACAAATGCATTACTTATTCAATGTACCATCTGGAAATAAAAATGTGACTTGACTTGACTTGACTTGACTTCACACACACACACACACACACACGCGCGCGCACCACAAACCACCACACACACACACACACAACTACACACACCACACGCACGCACGCGCGCGCGCGCGCTGCGCGCGCGGACAGTTTCAAGTGTAGTGCCATTGATTGCGGTGAAAAGAATGACCAAATTTACAAAACGTCATACACACGGGTATGGATGTAAAATAATGCACAGTGGTGTCTTATTCCATTATCCTCGATTTAAAGAATAAATCAAATAAAATTAAAAATATCAACAGCGCACTAATACTGGAGATCACAGCAGAGCGGGTGCAGGTATAGGCTGATCACAGTCGGTGTCCTTCAGCCCTGCAGCCTTGTCACTGCTCTACCCAGGTTTATTTGTCTATCTTGGCCTTGAAAGTGGGCGTGGTTAAAACAACAAGTCACAGTTAAAGTCCAGTCAAAAACACTGCTGTGATCATCCCATGAAGGGCAATGAAAACATTCCAGTCAGTCACTTTATCTGCTTCTCATATACTATTCAGTACAGTCCCTAGATCGGAAATCTTCGCTGGGACGTTAATCTAATCACAACAACAACAACTTATTCAGAATGAATTACACGAAACGCACTGGAAACTCACACACAGACATAATATTTTCATTCATTTCCATCACACGCATTATATATATTTTCATTCATTTTCATCACACACACATATATACATAATTATACATTTGTTTCATTTTCATCACACACATATACATATATATTTTCATTCTTTTTCATCACACACACATTCACTTTTCACCACACAGACACACTCTCACACAACTCACTCTTTCTCTCTCACACATGTTCTCTTCACTCACACATTCTCTCTCTCTCTAACTACACATCACACACACATCTCATCTTTCTCTTCTTTCACACAATCACCACATAACACTTTTCTCACCCACATTCTCTCTTCTCTCTTAACACACATCACACACACTCTCTTCTCTCTTTCCCCTCTCTCTCTTCACCACATAACACCATTCTCTCTCTCTCTCTTTCTCATCATCCCATCTCTCTTTCCTCTCTCATCACCTCTCTCTCTCCTCACCTCTCTCTCCTCTCCTCTCTCTCCTCTCTCTCCTCTCTCCTCTCTCTACCTCCTTCAACTCTCTCGTCTCCTCTCTCTCCTCTTCTCTCTCTGCTCTCTCCCGCATCCCACACACTCCTACTCTCTCTCTCTCCTCACCTCCTCTCCTCTCTCTCTACTCCACCTCACCAACACACACCACCACAGCTGTTGGAGGAGGGACAAAGCTCTCTAACACCATCTATTAGGTCTGTGAGCAGCAGTCCTCCTTCTGCTCTGCTATTGTTACCTGCTATCCTAACCAACAACAACCAACAACAACAACAACAACAACACACACTCGACTCCTGTGACTCCGTGCACCGCCGTGTGTGTGTGTGTGTGTGTGTGTGTATGTATGTGTGTGCACGCACGCACGCTAGAGTATGTGTGTGTGTGTGCTCTCTCTGTCTTTCTATCTCTGTCTCTGTCTCGTTACTCTGTCTGTCTAGCTATGTCTTTCTGTCTCTATGGGTCTAATGTGTCTATCTCTGTCTCATTTATATAAACTCAAACACACACACACACACTACACTTACACCACCACAACACAACACACACACACAACACAAACACACACACAAACAACCCCAACCATAAATACACCACACATACACACCACAAAACCACACATCACATCACCACACATGCACACACTACACACCCCCCCCCCCCCCCACTCACACACACACACCACACACACACAACCACTCACACACACACACACACACACGGCCATGCAAGTCACTGCTGCCACACAAAGCAAACAGAGGATGGAAAAACAACAGCACTTGACCCCACCACACAGTTAGACAGCAGCCGGCATTGCATTGTTATCACACACCTCGGTAAAGGACACCAGCAGAACAATAAGATAAACCTCTGTAGTGTGTGTGTGTGTGTGTGTGTGTGTGTGTGTGGGGAGAGAGAGAGAGAGGGAGGGAGAGTGTGTGTGTGTTTGTGTGTGTGTGTGTGAGAGAGAGAGAGAAGGAGAGAGAGAAGAGAGAGAGAGTGTGTGTGTGTGTTGAGAGAGAGAGAGAGAGAGAGAGAGAGAGAGAGAGAACTCGAACGATTTTATTCACAAAAAGGCATTGGCCATACATGACGAGGGGGAAGGGGGGAATTTGCCAAACTGCTTAGTATTTTAGTGAGAAAAATAAGGATGCACCAAAAAGCAAAATGTTATTGTATAACCACAACCACCACAATAAAAATCAGTTACAAAAAATGACTTAAGAAACCAAGATATCTCTTATTCTAAAAGCTTTACACAAATAAAGGCTGCAAGGCTGCGCTGCAATCTCAGATTGGGAGAGAGAGAGAGTGTGTGTGTGTGTGTGCGTGTGTGCGTTGTGTGTGTGTATTGTGTGTGTGTTGTTGGTGGTTCGATTTTACGTCTGGTCACTCAAAGTGATATTAGACGAGTGATGTGTGTGTGTGTATGTGTGTGTGATGAGTGTATGTGTGTGTGTTCGCGCGCGCGCACGCGTGTATGTGTGCCTGTGCGTGCGTGTTGTGTGCGCTAGTGCCTGCATACATGTGTGATATCTTCAGTTTAACGTCTATTCACATTCAGTAATTTTAGACTAAGCATACGTGTGTGTGTGTGTGTGTGGTGTGTGTGTGTGTGTGTGTGTGTGTGTGTGCACGCGCACGTGTTTGAGCACATGCATGCGCAAGAAAATGCACTTGATCGTGCACCAGCATGTGAACTTGCGTGCAAGTGTGTGTATGAGCCTGCATGTACGTGCGTTGTATTCGACTTTGTGCGTGTATTTGCACTCGCGCGCGCGTGTGTGTGTACTATTTTCCGTGCACAAACAACACATATGTGTGTCAAAACATCAGTGGACACACACACACACACACACACACACTCTCTCTCTCTCTCTCTCTCTCTCTCTCTCTCTCTCAACAACAAAGAAAGCAAGGCCAGTCATCTTTTTGCAGATGAAACCCAGGTCACTAAGTCTACACTTAGCCTAGCAAACAGCGGGCTGAACTTATACTGTAATATCAGGGTGATAACGCTAAACGTCACAAAAAAGGGTGCACAGCAATAGCGATTAGCCCCGCCAGCCATCTAGCGATAAGTGTCTTTAAAGGGGTAGGCCTCTATCACCCGGGGTGGGGACCTTTCTCCATCAACGTGTGATCAATACGGCCCACCCTGATAAACAGGGCACCTGGTGGCGTCAGGCAAGCTTAGGCCTACCTGTGGGAGCTGGCACGTAGGTATTATGCATGTATACATGTATACCTGTGTGCACGTAGTTGTACGCATGTATGCAGAAGTGTTGCGTGCGCGCGTGTGTGTATGTTCATACGCGTGCCTGAACTCCACTTACACAGACACACACACACACACGCGCACAAACTCTGTGTGTGTGTGTGTGTGTGCATATATAAACGCAATCTAGTGCCAGAGAAACCAAAGAACACAGGATCAAGAAATCCAGTAGTACGTTTATCAACCGAGCAGAACAGAAAACAAGAAGAGAAGAGAGAGAGGAGAGAGAGAGAAGATGAGAGAGAGAGAGAGAGAGAGACGAGAGAGACAGGGAGAGAGAAAGAGGATGAGAGATGAAGAGAGGCAGAGAGAGATGAGAGAGAGAGAGAGGGGTGGGGGGAGAGAGAGAGAGAGGCAGACAAAGATAGAAGACAGAACAGAGACAGACAGACAGAGACAGACGAGAGACAGACAGAGAGAGACACACAGAGAGACACACTGAGGGAACTAAAAGCAAGTCTTTTAATTACTTATAATGGTGAAGGAAATTTTAGGTCAAACGTTAATCTTACAATCTGTCCTTGAGAGAGTGAGAGAGAGAGAGGAAGAGAGAGAGAGAGAACTCTAAACTTGTCCTTACATCAACAACCAACCTCCCATCCTATCTACATCTCTTATAAGATGACAGACAAACCTTCTTACTCACTGTATAGTGTGCTGCTGTTACACACGGTATGTTGTACATACATGTAGAACCTTTAGCTACAGTTAAGCTTGTGGGTAAGTTTGCCCAAACTCCAGGGTCCCCCTGGTTGATCTAAAGGAGGGTGTGTGTGTGTGTGTGTGTGTGTGTGTGAAGCCCCAGCGTTGATGTAAGTGTCTCTCGGCAAATGGGACCGCCCAGCCCAAGACAGGACAGGAATACAAAGGGCCAGCGCCACACGCACTTAGCCCAAAGTTTGGTTGATAAACAGTCCCAGCTTTTATGGGGAAAAATCTCTACTACTACTAGTATAGTACTAGGCCTAGACTATAGTATACCTGACTGACGGTGGGAATATTATGTCGAAGGGGGTGGGGGGGGGGGGGGGGGGGCGGGGAAGGGGGGGGGGGGTGGAGGGGGTAGGGGGAGAGGGGGAGGGGGGGGGGCTGAGCGAGGAGGAGACAAAGTAGAAGGAGGTAGATGGAATGTAAGGTTAAGTACAATTTTGAAGTAAGGGACCGAGTTGAGAAGAAAGATTGATGATTATGTTTTATGGTGGAGTGTTAACGTTTTTTTTTTTTAAAAAACATCAACTGTTGGGGATGTTATTTTTGAAAATGTGATACGGTTTGGGTTTTGTGTGTGTGTGTGTTTGTTTGGGCTTTGTTTTGTTTTGGGTGAAGAAAGACTAGGGTTCGAAATTTCGATGGATTTGAGTTCTGTGGGCAAATGTATTGATCTGATTCACTGTTTACCTTTGAAAAAAAATCTATACTCCAAGGAAAGATCATACCTTACTGTGTCTACCACTCGCTCTCAATCTGTTTCTGTCTAATTTTGTCTGTCATTCTGTATAAACACAGACACATGTGCCCACCTACGCTAATATATATTATATATATATAAGCTTAGTAATATAATATATACATAATATAATGCTCAGGCCGCGCGCACAACACACTACATAATATGCACGCACATACACCAATACACACACGCCAACGCCATCCCTCCCCATCCCTCCACCCACCCCCCCCCCCCTCTTTCCCGCGGTATTGACAATTAATGTAAATACACATATATGTATAATAGAGATTGATTGATTGATTTATTCATTTATTTATTTTATTCTTTTATATCGAGGATAATGGAATAAGCACTTATGGTCCTTTTTTACATCCAGTCCCCGTGTGTATGCGGTTTTGTCAATTCTGTCATCTGTTCCCACTGGCACACAATGGCCTACTCTTACGAAAAGCGCGCGCGAGAGAGAGAGACAGACAGAGACAGAGATAAAGAGAGACAGAGATAGAAAGAGACAGACAGACAGACAGAGACAGACAGAGACAAAGATAGAGACCGAGAGATATTACAATGCTATTTCTGCTGAAACAGCTACTCTAGCAAAGAGGACCGGCTGTGTAATAATCATGGAGGCTAGGCAGCTTAGCTACCTACCTACAGGCTACTAACATGACAACATGAACATCTGTTGCCATTGATAAGGGAGAGATGTCAGTCAATATATGCATGTCATTCAAAGCCAAGCCACGCCCATAATGATGGCTGATTGCAAAGAATGAGAGAGGCAACTGGCATGGAGAAGCATGATCATAAGTATAGCAGTAGTATAGGGCGGGGCCGGGGTCATTATTAGTTTTGCAGTAGTGTTAGGTGTGGTAAACGTAAGTGGAGTGTGTGTGTGTGTGTGTGTGTGGTGTGTGTCTGTGTGTGGTTTTGTATATATATATATATAATATATAATATTATAATATATATAATATAAATATATATAAATAATATATATATATATTTGTGTGTGTGTGTGTGTGTGTGTGGTGAGTGTGGAAGTCAAGTAAGAATGATTTAATCATCATATGAAGAGAAATTACAAACCTGACAGATACATAAGTGCTAGGAATCATAATCTCGAAAAGACACAAGAAAGCTACGTTTCACATTTGTGTAAACATTCCAAGATAACTTCAAATATAAAAACAATATTTTAAACAATCATACACATACACACATGCACGCACACAGGCACGGGATATCAATTCAAAATCTCACCTGGAAAGCGGTTGAAAATACGGAAATCACTTTGTATGTCATGTTTGTTTCATTCTGAATTGATACACACCTAATTGTACCTATGAAATGCACAAAAGAAAGATGGAAATTTCTTTCTTTTTTTGTTTAGCATGGAATTTCTAATAAGTGGAGCATTATTTTTTTTAACGAAAAGAATTTATGACATTCTTACATAGTGGGTATTGGATTGATAGAGGAGGAGAAGGAGGAGGAGGAGGAGAAAGAGGAGGAAAGGGAGGTATAAGAGTCACTAACGGATTAATGAATTGCAGACAGGGGGAAAAAGGGAGAGAGGTGGGGGTGAATGGAGGGAGAACAGGAGCTTAAGGGGAACAGTAAAGTTCCCCCCCCCCCCCCCCATCCCCACCACCACCACCACAAAGTGAGAGGCTGTATGATCAGTGGCTTTCCTACTCATGGAATCCCGCTTTACAGCTTGATCTTTAATGATCGACTATGACTCTCTGACTAGGAGGCTTGACTTGCACAGTCCTTAATGTGCTGCAGCCCTGGGGGGCTATTTGGCCTTTGGAGAACATCTCCAACGCTGACTGTCCTTATGCCCGCTTGGCCAAAAGAGTGGGGATGTATATATTTTATTTATTTATTTATTCTTGTATATCGAGGATAGTGGAATAAGCATTTATGCGCTTTTTTACATCCAGTCCCCGTGTGCATGCGGTTTTGTAAATTTTGTCATCCGTTCCCACCGGCGCACAATGGCCTACTCTTACGAAAAGCGGAACAGGATTTAACGTGTGCGCAAGATGTTCTGCGTGCGTTCGCACACGGGGCCTCGGTTTATAGTCTCATCCGAAAGACTTTTGGGGAAGTTAGAGTCTGCACTGATGTTAACTCCTGGGAAAATTCCCTTGAACGGGATTCGAACCCGGGTCGTCAATTGCACGCAAGTTTAACCATAGGCTGTCGCCCAACTGTGTACTTGGGCAAGGCATTCCACTATAATCAAATTTTGCGAGCGCAATTTCGAACACTAGCTACCTCCCTGCTGTTTTGGGGCACGCGAACACGACGGAAAACGCAAAGATTTGCTCCGACAATTTCCAAAAACAGGCGCCCTCTGATGTGGTTGGTGGCTCGTTCAACCGTCACATCACACGCAATGTTCTAACCCACTAGCAACAGTCCCACCCCTACCCCTCTGACTCCCTTGGATCACCTCACCACACCACCATCCCTATAGACTAGACTACAGTTGCCCCTCCCTACCCGCCTCCATATAGTTATAAAATCATCTTCGCTTCGCTAATCCCGTTCACTGTAACTGCCCTCACAAAGCTTGAAGACATCACGTTACCTTGACACCAAGGAAAAATTCCCCCTGACGCCTGCCTGTTCCATGAGTAAAAAAAGCTATGTTTCCTTGTTTCTTTTTTGCCTGGGGTTGAGGGGATTGGGAGGCGTAGTGGGGTGGGAGGGGAAATGAGTGGGTGGGGGTGTTGACACAAAGGCCTATCTTTGTGTCTTAGGAATTAAGAGAGGATGGGACGAGTTCCGTGTGTGTGGGTGTGTGGTGTGTGGGTTGTGGTGTGTGGTGTTGTGGTGTTGTGTTTGTGTGGTGTTTGTGGTGCTGGTGTGTGTGAGTGTGTGGTGTTGTGCTGCATTTTGTAGTGTGTGTGTGTGTTGTGTTGGTCTGCATTATTGTAGTGTAGTGCTGTGTGTTGTGTTGTGTAGTGTTGTGCGTGTGTTGTGTTGTGTGTGTGTTGTTGTTGTTGTTGTGGTGGTAGTGTGATGTGGAGGGGTGTGGCGTGTGTTGTGTGTGTGTGTGTGTGTGTATGTGTGTGGAGAGACAGAGAGAGAGAGAGAGAGAGAGAGAGAGAGAGAGAGACAGACAGACAGACAGACAGACAGACAGAGAGACATGATTAACACACAAAGTGAAATAGGGACAAACAAGGACAAAGATGAAAAAAGAAAAAAAAAAGGAGAGGCGGAAAGAGCCAACCAGAGGGAGAGAGACAGAGACGAGAGAGAGAGAGAGAGACAGACAGACAGACAGAGACAGAAATAGACAGATTAATCGGAGGCTCTGTGTGTGTGTGTGTGTGTGTGTGGAATTACCCCTGTCAGGGTTTCTTTTTGGGGGTGGGGGAGGGGGGCGGGAGTTGTTGTTTTTCCTTAACACACTCTTAAAACGCTTGTTCGGTGAGCTAAGTGGAGATGTAGACGTGATGTTGTGCAAGTTTGGTAGTAGACAGACAGACAGACAGACAAAGACAGAGACAGAGAGACGATGTAACGAAAGAAGCAGGTACATACATATAAAAAGAGAACAGAAACGGTGAGAAACAAACAGACAGACAGGCAGACAGACAAACAGGCAGACAGACAGCCAGCCAGAGATGTGCATACTACAACCCCCGAACACAAGATGACAGCAGTTTCCGGTATGTTTCAAAAGGCTTTCCTTGTTAGGATTAATCGGAGGCTCTGTGTGTGTGTGTGAGTGTGTGCGTGCGTATGTGTGTGTGTGTGTGTGTTGTGTGGTGTGTGTGTGTGTGTGTGTGGCGTGTGTGTGTGTTGTGTGTGCATTACACCTGCCAGGGGTTTTTTTGGTGGGTGGGTAGGTGGGTTTGTTTTTTTTTGTTACTTTTTCCCCTTTTTCTCCTCAACACACCCTTAAAACGCTTGTTCGGCGAACTAAGTGGAGATGTAGACGTGATGTTGTGCAAGTTTGGGTGTAGTCAGAGAGGGAGACGGACAGACAGGCAATTATAGAGGGAGAAGACAAACAGACAGACAGAAAGATAGACAGACGAGCGGACAGACAGGCAGACATACAGACAGGCAGACAAGCCGCGCCGACAGACAGGAAACACTGTATGCAGACAGACAAATAAACAAACAGGCAGGCAGACAAACACGTGAGTATGTATGTAGACAAACAGGCAGACAGACAGGCAGACAGACAGACAGGCAGACAGTCAGGCAGTAGACAGGCAGGCAGATAGACAGAAAGGGAAACAGACTGACTAGGGGTTGGGGGTGGGTTTGGGAGGAGGACAGATGGGAGACTGGGAGACAGAAAGGCAAACAGACAGACAAAAGTTGGAAGTACAGATCTTAAGAGCGCACATGTGTACTTTTTATATTCTTTTATATCGAGGGTAATGAAATAAGCACTTAATGAGACTAACGCGCTTTTTTACATCCAGTCCCTCGTATGTATGCGGTTTTGTAATTTTTTTGTCATCTGTTCCCACCGGCACACAATGACCTACTCTTACCCAAAGCGGAACAGGATTTAACGTGTGCGCAAGATGTTCTACGTGCGTTCGCACACGGGGCCTCGGTTTATAGTCTCATCCGAAGGACTTTAGGGGAGAGTGGAGTCTGCACTGATGTCAACTCCATGGGAAAATATCCCCCTTGAACGGGAATCGAACCCGGGTCGTCAGATTGCGAGCGCAATGTTCTAACCACTAGGCTATCCCGTCCCCCTATACGAGAGAGCAGAGAGAGAAGAGAGAGAAGAGAGAGAGAGAGAGAGAGAGAGAGAGAGAGAGAGAAGAAGAAGAAGAGACACAGACACAGACAGACAGACAGAAGGGACACAGACAGACAAGACAGACACAGACAGACACAGACAGACACAGACAGATAGGGACAAAGAGACAGATAGGGACAAAGAGACAGAAACAGAGACAGAGAGATGCAAAGAGATGCAGACAAACTGACAGAGACTGAGAAAAAACAGGACAACGAGAGACAGGACGATGATTAAAAACAACTCCTCTCTCTCTCTCTCTCTCTCTCTCTCCCCTCTCCTCTCTCTCTCTCTCTCTCCCCCACACACTCCACACACACACAAACACACACACACACACAAATACACACACAAACGCACAACACCACACACACACACACACACACACACAACACACACACACACACACACAACACACACACACACACACACACACACACACCACACAACACAACAGCACACACACACACACACAAACACACACACAAACACACACACCAGTACAACACAAACACAACAACAAATAAGCCACATGGACAAAGCAGCAGCAGCAGCAGCAGCTATATACAGTAATTACAGCAGTAATTGAAAACGAGCACACAATTAAACAAACAACAAAAACAAACAAACATAAGGACAAAAGCATAACAAGCTGTACTGACCTGCATTTCGCACCGGCGATGACAGATGTAACGACAAACTGCAACACACAGAGGAAAAACATAAAAAACCCACACAATGTATTAAGCCTGTAATGTAATGCGATGCATGATATTGCTGTCAACATAGCTAGG
>CM054134.1:25354210-25389727 GCA_028751875.1 Rapana venosa | reverse complement strand
GCAATGACCTTTTCTCATAAATCTCAATGAGACAAAGTGCTGATCACCCCAACCTCCCTGCAATGAGCTTTTCTCATGAATCTCAATGAGACAAAGTGCTGATCACCCTAACCTCCCTGCAATGACCTTTCTCATGAATCTCCAACCCTGAAGGCTTTGACACAAACTCCCCACAGGCACAAAAGTGTGTGGGAGGCCGAAAATGAGGTCACCACAAAACCAGAATAACCGGCCACCGAATCAGAGACAATATTCTTTTCTGTCATGATGACAGATGGTGATGAAAGGATGAAGCTGTGAAGTTATGCCTGCTCTGAAACTGCTGGACAGGGCTGTACTTTACGCTGTCTATCATCATGATTATATCCTGGCATCAACTGGGCCCAAGAGATACAGGCACTTGCGGTGTTGGTCAAATGATGTATTTTGCTGCCTAATCTCTCAGCCTCATCCATACCCAGGTTCGTTATGTCTCATCCTCAGGTTTGGAAGTCCACAGGGAATCCATCAATGTCAGGGCGCTGAGGGAGCACCAGCCAGAGGGGTCTTTTACTGCTGCTGGGTCACTTTAGTGGTGTTCTTTGTGTCCTGAGCTAACATACACAGGACACATCTACTAAGCCCCCTACTGATGACAGTTGTAGCTTAGTGGCGGAGCCAGAATAAATGAGACGCCCACTCTGGCTGGTGACTTCCAAAACGTCCATCCAACGACCCTTTTCCTCGGATTTTTCTTTGCTTAACTCAACTGGGATTTTCGTGGGTAGATATTTTCGAACCTGTGGGATGGAGGATAGCCGGAAAGGTGCGTATATGCCATTAATGCTTATTCGCCAGCTCAAGGGTGTCCAACCCAATTATGTTGTTTATAGTCCTGGCCACCACAGAGGCCATATCGGGGCTGTCAACTGCTCAAATGTGTCGTGTGTGTGTGTGTGTGTGTGTGTGTGTGTGTGTGTGCGTGCGAGAGAGGAGAGAGAGAGAGAGAGAGAGAGAGAGAGGAGAGAGAGAGAGAGACAGACAGACAGACAGACAGAGAAAGAGACAGAGACAGGTCAATGAAACAACAGCACATGCATATACTACTTCTTTCAGGGTTTTTTTTCTTGTGTTGTGGGACAACATTGCGGTAGCCAGAGCTAGATGACTCAACACGATGACTCACATGGACACTTTTGTAACAGACAGTACAATATTGCCTATCTGTGCAATTATCGTACCCACCCTCCCATCCCAACGTTTCCCTTTCCAGTGGTTAAAAGCTCAAGATATCTATATCTATATATATCTATATATATCTCTATATATATCTATCTATCTCTTTATATATATTTATTATCTTTTTATATATATATATATTATATATATATATATATATATATATATATATATATATATATAATCTGTGTGTGTGTGTCCACAAACACTGATAAACAGACAGTTATGATAAAATCCCTTATCAAAAGCTATCACCTGTTAAAAAAAAAGATTGACAACAAACAAAAAAGAAAACAAAGCAACACCAAACCCGGGCGGAGAGCCTAATTATCATGACAGTGATTTGATAAGTTTAAATACATTGTTTTGATGAAAGACAGCCAAACAAAGAAATTATTAGATAACATTAACAATGAAGACTTTCTTCTTAAACACTGGAGGTACAGAACACCTATTGTTGAAGTTGGCTGGCTGGCTGCAGTTAAGATATCAGTGCTCCAGATAAAGACCATTAGCTCACTGTAACACACACACACACACACGCGCGCGCGCGCGCGCGCGTGCACACACTCACGAAACACGTAGCATGCACGTTGGCACACAACAAACATTTTGGGAGGACGTGTTTTCACACAAACAAGAGCAAGTCCTTCACCTTGTAGACTGTGAAGCCATTGTCAAGGTCGGCAAGGTTGCTACTGTCAGTAAGGAAGAGATTGTAGGGCCATGTGCAACAGTTGCATCCACCTTTTCTTGTATTGCTAGTACTGATAAATTTAATTAAAGAGATAAACATCAGATATCACAGCTCCAGATAAAAGCCTGTTATCTTACTGTACTTCACACACACACACACACACACACACACACACACACACACACACACACACACACACACACACCGTCTAATATCACAACTTGTCACGACCTTGAAACACCGAGCTAGAAATTCCCTCTTTTCTATTCCTCTCTTTGTTTCTGCGTTGTTCCTCTTTCTTCCTGTCACCTGCTTGTCTATTTTCTACCTTCTTGGTCCATTCTCCTGCCTTTTTTTCCCCCAGAAAAAAAGACTTGAAATACATCAAGTCTCCCCCATGCCGAAGTTGGATGCACTGGGCCTGACCTGTCAGGCGCTTAACGGCAGCCCAACGCATTAATTTTTGCTAATATATTATGACAGACAACAATTGTTGCTGTCTGAGCGTTCCACGAAGAAGAAGATATCATAACTTGTGAAAAGACGTTAAAGGTAATTGAACACATATCCCACTGTGGGGAAAGAGGGTCCATTCCACTATGAGGAAGTGAGAGGTCATCAACGAGAGGCTTTTTCTGGGATGACCTGCCTGTGGGCGAGGATTTATGTCTTCTCATCAGGAAATCATATCAGGCAGATATGAAGCTGAGTGACACACTGTACGAGGTGAAACACAGAGAAAGATGGAGACGGCTGGTTGTCAAGTCTTTCTTGGCGCTTCTACGGTCGGAAGACTATGGGATATAAATGATGTAAAATTTGTGTCATGTAAATCTGGAAATTTCTCAGGTATGTTCATGTAGCTCACGGTTCACTCTCATGTCTGGGTCTGTCAGTCTATGATCCTTTCATTGGTGAGAGCCAGGAAGTGCATGGTGGCCAGTGTGACAGTGATCATTTTACGGTCATTTGTCGCAGACTGTGGAGGGATAAGAGTCTTACCAAGAAGGCTTTTCGTTAGGAGGGCCTACAGAAACTGATCTATACATTTCTGAAGTAATGAAAGAACTAGATGAAACAAACGTTCTCGCTTCAGAAGATCCAGCAGAAAGCAAACCCCATCTATTCTTTCTGTCGAACGATAGATTCTCTAAACCAGGAATTAGGCTACGATGAGCACCAAAACACCTTGCTTTAAAGAAAACGGCAACAATCTACATGATGTGGTAATGTCACAAGATACAACAGCCATTCAAAGATCACCCTGAAAGGCAACAATCTACATGGTGTCGTTATGTCACAAGATACAACAGCCATTCAAAGATCACCCTGAATGGCAACAATCTACATGGTGTGGTTATGTCACAAGATACAACAGCCATTCAAAGATCACCCTGGAAGGCACACTCCACAAAAGGAAGCAGGATTTCGTTGAGGTCAGTCCCATCATTCCCAACATGACTTTGATGGGCTCAAAGCTCTGTGTGCCTAATTCTGACTGTGGAGGTACTGCTGGAGAAAGAGTTACACTTGCTCATGTTACGCTCCAGGTGTGTGTGTGTGTGTGTGTGTGTGTGTGTGTGTGTGTGCACGCAAGCAGGCGCAGCTCTGACTCAGATGTGCGTGCATGTGTGTGTAAAGAAATGGTCACTACTTTTTTAAATTCAAGTTAATGTCAAGAGTCCTCGCGCTGGGACTGCACGGCGTAGAGGCGCGTCTCCCGGGTGGCGGATGGGAGATTGCACCGTGGACCAACGCAGTCTAAGGGAAGGCCACCCTGACAGAAAACCACTGGCCCTCCAAGTATGGGGGTTGGACAGAAGGCCAATTACCTACTCCCGGAAAAAACCCAAAGTTACAGAAACTATAAACATCACTTCGATTCAAGCCCTGGGGGGAGCGGGGATCGCCGGCACTGGCATCATGACGACGATGGGTGAAAGCCTGCGGGAAGCTCACCGTCCGACAAGGTCCTTTGCAAGCCCCCCCAAAATAACCATAACATTGGACATTGGAATGTTAGAAAAATGTACAGAGGAGTTGCAGCAGCACAGATCGCGAGAGAGATGACAGAATACCAACTGCACATTCTCGGAATCAGCGAGTGCAGATGGACAGGAGCTGGAAAAATTAAGCTAGCATCAGGACAGTGATCTACAGTGGAGACGAACAACTACATGAGGGAGGAGTCGCCATCATGATGAGCCAGGACGCAGTGAAGTCTCTCATGGAATGGACACCAGTCAACAAGAGGATCATTACAGCAAGATTCTACTCCAAATACAGACAGATGACAGTCATACAAGTGTACGCACCGCACAACGAGAGGGAAGACCAGGAAAAGGAGCAGTTCTTCCAACAACTCCAGGAAACAGTGGACAGGTGCAACAAGAACGACATCATCATCATCATGGGAGACTTCAACACAAAAGTGGGAAATGACAACACTGGATACGAAAGGACAATGGGTACTCATGGACTTGGGAGACAGAACGACAATGGAGAGAGACTATGGGAGTTTAGCCAGCTGAATGGACTAGTTATCACAGGAACTCTATTCCCACACAAAGACATTCACAAAGCAACATGGACATCAGCGGACGGAAGAGTGAAAAACCAAATTGGACCACCTACTGATCAGCGGACAGTGGAGATCATCAGTACAAGACTGCCGAGTACAGAGGGGAGCAGATGCCAACAGCGATCACTACCTGGTGAAGGCGAGGATCAAGTTACGACTCAGCTCACGCAGAAACAACAACAAAACCAAGACAAGACTGGACTTGAACGACTGAAGGACCAAGATATAAGGAAGAAGTTCTGCAACGCAGTGAAGACCAAGCTCGAAGAGAACAGAACCGAAACTGAAGATGTAGAAGAGGTGTGGGAACACCAGAAGAACGCCTACATCAAATCAGCAGAAGAGGTGCTTGGCTACAGAAAGGGGAAGAGCAAGACATAGATCAGTGAGAACAGCTGGAAGCTGGTCGATGAGAGGAAGCGCATCAAGATCAGAATCAACAGTACACACTCGGAGAGGATACAGAATAGAATGAAGGAAGCATACAAGGAAAAAGACAAGGAGGTGAAAAGAAGCGTACGAGAGGACAAGAGGAGATGGATGTCAGAAAAAGCAGAGAGAGCGCAGAACGCAGCAGAGAATGGGAGACAGAAAGAACTATACAGCATTGTGAAACAGCTCACCAACCAAGGCACTAGACCAGCAGCAGCAGTGAACAATAAGAACGGGGAGCTGCTAAAGAATCAAGAGGCCAGGCTGAGGCGATGGAGAGAACACTTCCAGGAAGTTCTCAACAGGGATGCACCGAATGAACCACCATAAGATGACCAGGGGGAGGTGGAAGAACTAGACATCTCAGCAGAAGAACCAACCATCCATGAAATCAAGAAAGCACTGAAGACCCTCAGGAATGGAAAAGCACCAGGAGAAGACCAGATCACAGCAGAGATGCTAAAAGCAGACATTGAACAGCAAGGAACTGAAACGGATCTTTGACCTTGTCTGGGAAAAGGAGACAGTACCAACACAGTGGACGAAAGGACTCATATGCAAGATTCCAAAGAAAGGAAATCTTCAGGAGTGTGGAAACTGGCGTGGGATTACACTCCTACCCTTGGTCAGTAAGGTGCTCAGCAAGATCCTCATCAACAGAATACAAGAGGGAGTAGACGCATCTCTCAGAAGGAACAAGCTGGATTTCAAAAGGGGAGGGGAACTGTCGGCCAAATATTTATACTCAGGAACATCTTGGAACAAGTCAACGAATGGTACGCGACACTGTACATACACTTCATTGACTTTGAAAAGGCCTTTGACTCCACACACCGAGACAGTCTCTGGATCATCATGCGTCAGTATGGAATCCCACAGAAACTCATCCAGATGGTCAAGACAATGTACGAGGACTTTCAGTGCTCTGTCATTGTTGACAACGAAACAACAGACTGGTTCCCAGTGATTACCAGGGTGAAACAGGGATGCTGCATGTCAGGATTCCTCTTCCTTCTCGTGATAGACTGGGTGATGAGAAAAACAGTGGAAGGCGAGAGCACTGGGATAAGATGGGACTTCATGAACATGTTAGAAGACCTTGACTTTGCAGACGACATTGCCCTCCTTTCATCAACATGAACCATCTACAACACAAAACTACAAGACTGGAAGACAACTCAGCAAAGGTTGGACTCAGCTGAATGGACAGAAGTGCAAAGCCATGAAAGTAAACAGCAGGAACATCGACGGTCTGAGGGTTGGAGATCAGGAAGTTGAAGAGGTGGAGAACTTCACCTATCTCGGAGCAAACGTCACCAAAGACGGAGGAGGAACAGCAGACGGTCAAGAAGAGAGTAGCACTGGCCAGTGCGCAGATGAAATGATTATCCAACATCTGGCAAATGGGAGACATCGGCAGAAAAACCAAAGCATCCCTTTTCAAGAGCCTTTTTTGTTAGTTCTTCTCTACGGATGTGAGACCTGGAAATTAACGAAAGGAGAAGAAGAGAAACTAGACATTGTCTGAGGAGGATCTTCAAGATCTGATGGCAAGAACACATTTCCAACAAGACAGACTTGGAAATAGCAGGAGCAGAAAAAATCTACCAGGAGATTAGAAGACGGAGTTGGAACTGGATCGGAAATGTCCTAAGAAAGGACAGGAGTGACGACTATGCTGTTGCCCTCGGATGGACACCTGAAGGGAGAAGGAAAAGAGAACGCCCAAAAACAACATGGCGACGAATGGTAGAAGTAGAGCGGAACGGCGCAGGCTGGAGCACGTGGAACGCCGCACGACGCACAGCTGCAGACCGGAACCAGTGGAGGAATGATGTTCAAGCCTTGTGTGCCTCCTGGCACAGAGAGAATTAAGGTTAAGGTAAGGTAATGTCAAGAGTGGTGTATTTAGCTTTTGTCAGTAAAAAGAGCGTCCCCACATTGACACCCATTTTCCTTTCCCTTCTGGTTTTCCTTTTAGTTTTTAATCTTGTTTTCTGTGGGATTTCTTCAGGGTATGCATATTACGTTTTGCAGCAGTGATGTTTTTTGTTGATTTTTCTAAGTATCAGTCACACATTGTATGTAAAAATTGATGTAATATTAAGGCAGGATTCTAGTAAAATAATTATCAACGAAAAATATATGCTATGATTATTAATGCTTAATAAATTGAAGAGAAAAATGTATTGTTACGTATGCTTTTTTCAGTACATTTATTGACATTTTTGGTGAAAATTTCCCTTTTACAGAATGATTTTGTAGCGTGTAACTGAGTGGGCATAGGTGTGTGCTTACCTGTTGGCAATACCCCATTTGGCATTAGCTGCTGCAACCAATAAAAATAACACGACCCTCCCTCTCCATTTGCTTCAGTCTTTGCTGGCCCTGCTGACTTCATGGATTCTTATGCCACAGGTGATGTTGCAAATGAGAAGCTGGTGGTCTGCCTTCATTTCTTTTTACCTTGGACTTGCCTTGAAAGACCGTTTTCATGTTTGTATCTTGGTTTCGTAGCGGACGGCATACATATCTTAGTTTCCTTCCATTTATTAAAGGTTTCTTGTTGTTCCCAGTTCATGTGATATGCTTTTATTTGTTCTTTTATGTGTCCAACTGACTCTAAGCAGTCCTCTAAGAACACCCCCACCCTCCCCACATCACAGCTGTATTAATTCTCTGTGTAAGCAGATGTGAAATAAAAGAGGTCTACTTGTGGACATTTCTGTAGTCATATGCATGCGTATAAAAAGTTGTGTGTACAGTCCCTGGAAATGGACTTTGCTTTCATTTGATCTCTCTCTCTTCTCTCTTCTCTCTCTCTCTCTCTGTGGCCCTTGTTCTGATTGCTGAGTCACGTTGTACACACCTGTTTTTCTAGAAGGTAAATCTGTGTTGCTCAAACACGGGAACAAGAAGCAATGTACTCTTGTGTGTGTCGTTCATAAGTCCTGGAAAACTTCTTTTCACACTTATATTTCCACTTTTATAAGAATACACACACCACCCTAAATCAGTAGATTTTTCAAGCCCCCGCCCCCATCTCAAACTTTACATTAATCCGCCTAATGTGTCTCTCATCTGTAGGTTAGATGTTTTTTAAAACAGTCATGTTGTGTTGTACACTTTTTGTTTGTAGTATCTGTCAGTTCCACATTTGTTAAAAATTGACAAAAGGCTGCCTACATCAGATTCATTTCTTGCACTTCTTTTTTTGTTACTAGAGCTCTGAGGTAGTTGCATGTTGACGGGATGGTGTTTAAAACATGACTATGTGTGCTAGGCATTTTTCAAATTTGTCGTCCATTCCTACTGGCAAAAGTGGCCTGATCTTCGAAGGTGGAAATGGGTTTTTACAATGTGCACAGATGTTTCTGCATGCTTTCGCACACAACGGCCTCTATTTATAGTCCCATCTGAAGGGACTTTAGGGATCAGTTTTGTTTTCTTGGAAGATAAGGGCCATAGGCTGGAATCAACCAGATACCTATCATGGTCTGGGATATATTGTTACTGGCGGTGTTTTCTTCCATCGGTAGTGATCTCTTTGAACATGTAACCAAGCTATGTAAGTCTAGTTCGTATAGATACTCTCCTCATACTTCTTAAAGGGGAATAAGAATGTTGCTCGCTTCACATTCTTCTTAGTGCTGCTGCTCTGGGTTTCTCGTTGTGTCCCCCCCCCCCCGACCCCGACCCAGTCCTTCCCTAAGGAATCGCAGCGGCAGCTTGCCTGACGCGCGCACGACACGTGCCGACAGTTTCTGCCTCCAGATGTCTTTTTACTTCCACCCAACCAGCCCTAAGCGTTGGTAGTGTCATTGCGCCTATGTCGTATGTGGGCCTTAACTGTTTGTTCGTCTTCTCGCTACTATTAGAGTGATCTATCTGTAGCAGCATATGGTCGATTTTTCAAGTTTCTGTGGAGGTGTTTCTCTCCGCTCAGCTGTTGTGCCTCGTGAGTCAGTCCCTGAAAATGATAACCTGTGCTTTGTTGTGAAAGCTGGTGATTAAGGTTCTGTGTGAGTGGTTGATCTGAAGAGAGATTTGAGGTTTTTTCATCTCCATTAGCGTTGACAGGATTGTTATCTTTACTCCTCTCTTCTGCCCCTCATTTTTGCCATACTTGTACTGCTTGTTCATTTACTTTATGCTGCAGTGGGAGGGATCCACTGGAGCTTCTATGCGTAAGGCCGTTAAATACTGTGCAGTGCCTTCTCAGATCTTTCAGTTAGTCCGCAGTTACTAGGAGTGCATGCTAGTCGACGAGCAGGATGTGCATCGGTAGCGTATGCTCATTTTGACCTTGGTCATTTGTTCGCAGTACTGTTCGGAGTGATAAGGTAGTGGCTGTCACTCAGTGTGTTGATGGACATTTGCGGCATGGATCGGGCTTTACTTCACGCTTGAGTTTGTACTATGCAAGGCTGTTGGAATAGCTTCAGCCTGCCATTCTCCCTTAGGGTACTGAATGTAGACCCGCCTCACACACTTGACCGCATACAGTGTGACTGATCCATCGGTTATGTGTATATGTGAATCAGCTTTCTTGAGGGTATCTTTGTTTCCAACATGGCTTGTGTGAGAGTTTTTTCACAATTTCACTTGCTCACTTTTTGTTGGTATGTGGGGGACAGAGGTATTTACTTTGGTTTCTGTTCTTTCTTCTTCCATGGTGGTGTGTCAAAGAAGAAAGAGAAAGGTTTTGACATGGTTGGAAGGCTTTGCTTGGTATTTTCGTACTAGGCTCTAGTTTAAAGGGACAAAGCTAGATCGCTTTAGCCTGCCTGATGGATAGTTTTGTGTGTGTTCTTGTCTTCATTGAATGATCTGTAGTGCACTCGTATTTCTTTGATGTGTATCAGGGCCCTTCTGTTAACTACCATGTAGATAGGGGAGGAATGCCCAGTCAACTTCTTCCCTTTATTTGAATTGTGTAGATTCATTGCCCCCCCAGACCCCTGCATCTTAGTCGCTTGATATTGACCTTGTAGAGTTTGATGGTGCCGTCTTGGCTGGATGCATCCAAGAGTTAGACCATATTCAAGGTAAGTTTTATGCACATTGTAGATGTTGTGTCAGTAATTTGCGTTGCTCCCAGTTGTGTGTCGGGCCAGTTTCCGCGCATGATGTTTAGTTTTCTTCTGGCTTTGTTACTCTCCTTAATTTATATGGGCTTTCTTTTTCGTGTCTTTCGCTTGTCTATAAGTGACTCCCAGGTAGGTTTAATTATCCTCAATGTTAGCGTGGTGTTTCAAGGGTTAATTGTACCCAGGTTTTGCTCTAGGTTGTGAAGAGCTGTGAATAATGAGTGGCTGTGGACTTCTCCCGGTTGATTGTTATGCACCAGGGTTTCAGCCCATGCTGCGAAAAACTCTCCAGGGCAAGTTGCTTTTCTATAGGTTGCTGTCTGTTGCAGTCGTCCTTGTCAGTAGTACCAGTGTAGTCGGCATAAAGCGCCGGCATGGACACCTCTTGGTAGTTCTGCGACCACATTTTTGATGAAGAGGATGAAAAAAGTGGGTGAGGAGCACACCTCCCTGGGGAACACCCTCCCTCAGTAACACCTTCGGGCCACAGTGGCCATCCACCGCACTCTCTGGCTCTTCGGTTGTGCAGGTAAGATTTGGTCCATGGTACATGTTGCCTTGGATGCCTTTTGCGGGGAGTTTACAAGGAGGCCGTCTTTCCAGACCTGTCAAGGCCCTTTTGTAAATCAAAAAAGACCGCCAGAGTGACCTTCTGAGACTAGAAAGCATCCTCTATACCTTGGGACAGGTGAGTTTTTTGTCTTTTGTACTGTCTGAAAACAGCTGCTCAGGCGCCACGATGCCCTTTAGACTCCATATAAAGCTGTAGGCGCTGGTTTACATCGCTCCATGGTCTTACAGACACAACTAGTAAGGCTGATGGGACAGTACTTGCAGGTTTGCCTTTGTTCTTGCCTCTTTAAGATAGGAATCATTGTTACTATCCTTACCCGCACTAGCGAACCTGCCAACCTCTTACGCAGCGCGGTTGAATATGTGTCCCAAGAAGAGTTTGGAGCGGAATGATAGTAGCCCTAAATTTGTTGTAGGATCTCTCGTTATAGTGATGTTTTTATCTAGGGCCAGGAGATTTCTTTTTCTTTTTTCCTCAACTTGCTGGATGCTTGTTGTTTCAGTTCGACCATGAGAGGTTTAGTAACAATTGCATCAAATGTGTAGGCGCGATTTTGTGCTAATCCAGTGATTTATCCTCCCTTCTGTGCTCACATATTCATGACAGTTAGTAACTAAGTACAATAAGAATACTTATTGGTTACACAGATACCACTTTGTGCAAGTTGACCCTTGAGACTTCCTAGTGAATTTGACAAACTTAGGAAACCTTCTTATCTTCTTTATTCTTTCTTTTTGAGCAGAGTGAAATGTGTTGTGTTACAAGCAAATCTCCAATTGCATGCCCAAGGCTAATAGCTTACCCTCCCAAGAGCATAATGAACACTTAATATAACACCTCATTAAAACTTTTACAAAAGTACGTTGAAACCTACACATTAATATGAACATTCATCAAAAACAAACAGAAAAATACATACTGAAAATAATTTATGGTGAAAATGATTTTATTTGTTGAACAAAAAGTCTGACAAACCGACAATTTTACAACAATTCATTGACAGAATGAAACAAACTGAAAAGGAAATGACAATTCAAGAGATCTTCAGCAAAGATCAGAAACCAAAATGCATAAAAAACCAAAATCCAAAGTAAATTAAATATTAAACATGATTGATACCCAGAAAAGGAAACAAAAGTATCAAAAATGCTGCACAGATAGTTCTTATGCATGAAGCAAAGAACATAAAAACTGCTCACGAGAGAAGATGAAAATTGCACTTCACCCGCCCAATGCCACACACACTCTCTCTAAAAATGTGTTCATTCATTATATCATTTCATATAATCTACACACACAAAGCCCAAAGCGAAAAACAGATGATAGATGCAGCATTACTATAGTCCATAGATACGTTTCCCAGATCATTTTAAGTTTCCTCTCTATGAACAAAAGCAACTCTTTGATAAACATCCATGTGTGTTGTGAAGCATAATCCCATGACGAAGTACATCCAGATAGGCAACAAAATGAAAACTTATGTATCATTTTTAAAATCTACTGCTGTAACCCGTCCCGTAGGGCTTCCACCAAAGAGGCTTAGGCCAATTCGCCCGTTTCCCTTCCCCAAGGTGTCAACTGTACTACAGCTAATCCATATTTCCTTTTTTTTCCATTGTCCTACATGTTAATGCCTGTCTATGACGTACAGCTTTTTTTATCCAATCAAATTTTTGCAAATGAATGGAACAACTCTTTTGCTGAGTTAAAGTTTTTTTTAAATTTTACTTAATTTTTTGAAAGCATTTACACTGAATGGATAAAAAGTACAAAGAACCAAATATATGGGTTTTGTGCGAGTAGAGTTTTTTCTTTATTTTATTTTACATCGCGGAAAATTAGAATAAACACATATGGTGCTTTTTTATTTTTACCAATTCCAGGATCCGCCGTGTGTAATGCTGTTTTTGTAATTTGGTCAAACGTTCCCCCTGTGCAACTACATATGAAATTGGCCAAACTCTTACACTTACGAAAAGCGAACATGGATTTGAGATGGTGGTGCGCAAGATGTTTCTCAGCGAGCGTGAAAAGAGTGGTGGGACTTCTCCTGTTGATTGTTATGCACCAGCTTTCAGCCATGCTGCAACACTCTCCAGGGCAAGTTGCATTCTATAGGTTGCTGTTGTTGCATGCTCTTCCTTGCTCCAGAGTACCAGGTCGTCTGCATAAAGCGCGGCATGGACACCTTTGGTAGTTCTGCGACCCCCATCGTTGATGAAGAGGATGAATAAAGTGGGTGAGAGCACCCCTCCCTGGGGAACCCCCTGCCTCAGTAACACCTTTCGGCCACAGTGGCCATCCACCGACACTCTGGCTCTTCGGTTGTGCAGGTAAGATTTGGTCCACTGGTAATGTTGCCTTGGATGCCATTTCGCGGGAGTTTCCACAGGAGGCGTTTTCCAGACCTTGTCAAAGGCCTTCTGTAAATCAATAAAGACCGCCAGAGTGACCTTCTGAGACTAGAAAGCATCCTCTATACCTTGGGACAGGTGAGTTGTTTGATCTTCTGTACTGTCTGAATCCAGCCTGCTCAGGCGCCACGATGCCCTCAGACTCCATATAAAGCTGTAGGCGCTGGTTTACAATACGCTCCATGGTCTTACAGACACAACTAGTAAGGCTGATGGGACAGTAGCTTGCAGGTTTGCCTTTGTTCTTGCCTCTTTTAAGAATGGGAATCATTGTAGCTTCCTTCCAGCACTGCGGAACCTGCCCCTCTTTCCAGCTGAGGTTGAATATGTCCAAAAGAGTTTGGAGCGACGAGTTGCCTAAATGTTGTAGGATCTCGTTTGTGATGTTATCAGGGCCAGGAGATTTCTTTTTCCTCAACTTCTGGATGGCTTGTTTCAGTTCGGCCATGGAGAGGTCTTGTTTCATGGCATCATGTGTAGGGCGATTTTGTGCTAATCTGTCATTTTTCTCTGTGCTCACTTATTCATGTAGTGAGTACTATGTACATATGAAGACTTCATTGGTTACACAGATACCACTTTGCAAGTGGACCTGTGACTTCCTAGTGTATTTGACAAACTTTGGAAACCTTTCTTTTTCTTTTCTTTTTGAGCAGAGTGAAAGTGTGTGTTACATGCAAATCTCCATTGCATGCCAAGGCTAAGAGCATTCCCAGACTATATGAACACTTAATACACCTCTTTAAAACTTTTACAAAAGTAGTGACCACTTTAAGAGAACATTCATCAAAAACAAACAGAAAAATACATACTGAAATAATTTTTGTGAAAATGATTTTATTTGAACAAGTCTGACAAACGACATGTTACACAATGCATTGACAGAATGAAACTAACTGGAAATGAAATGCAATTCAAAGTTCTTTCAGCAAAGATCTGAAACCAAATGCAAAACCATAATCCAAAGGAAATAAATATTAAACATGTGACTAACATGAAACAAGGATCAAAATGCTGACACAGATAGTTCTTATGCATGAAGCAAAGAACATAAAACTGCTCACTCCACACACATGCCTTCTCTCACTCTCTCTAAAAATGTTCATTCATTCATTCATTCTAACACACATGCAAAATGAGTAAAACTGATGATAATGCTGCCATTACTATAGTCCATAGTACTTTCCAGATCATTTTATTTCCTCTCTATGAACAAAGAGCATCTCTTTGTTAATCATTCCATGTGTGTGGTGAAGCTGTAATCCCATGACGATGTCTTCCAGAGGCAACAAAATGAAAACTTATGTATCATTTTAAAATCTACTGCTGTAACCGTGGGCTTCCACAAGGCTTAGGCCATTTCCCCAAGGTGTCACTGTACGACAGCATCCATCCTTTTTTCCTTTGTCTACATGTATGCCTGTCTATGAAGTACACTTTTTTTCAATCAGAATTTTGCAAATGGAACAACTCTTTTGCTGGAGTTAAGGTTCTTTTTTTAAATTTTACTTAATTTTTTTAAAGCATACACTGAATGGATAAAAAGACAAGAACCTAATATATGTGTGTGTGCGAGTGTTTTTTCTTTATTTATTTTATATCGAGGATATTAGAATAAGCACATATGTGCTTTTTTACATCCAGTCCCCGTGTGTATGCGGTTTTGTTAATTCTGTCATCTGTTCCCACCGGCACACAATGGCCTACTCTTACGAAAAGCGGAACAGGATTTGATGTGTGCGCAAGATGTTCTGCGTGCGTTCACACACGTGACCTTGGTTTATAGTCTCATCCGAAGGACTTTTGGGGAGAGTGGAGTCGGCACTGATGCTAACTCCAGGGGAAAATATCCCCCTTGAACGGGAGTGTGTGTGTATGTGTGTGTGACTATCTTTTCAAGCTGTTTCAATGTGACCCTTAAACACCCTGAAGACCCCATGGATATAAAGTAGTAACATTGGGCACCAAGTTTTCTGTCCTCTCAAATAGATTTCATAAAAATAATCATCACTGAAAACAACCGCACTCTCTGCACAATTTCTGCTCACAGTTCATCCTCTTTCACACCATAAATCAACACAACCATGTTCTCTCTGGTCACTGAACATTGTTTCCTCCTTTTTGCAAGATCAGAGGTTGTGAATGATTCTGTCTTTAAAAAAAAGTCTGGTTTAGAGCATCACATACCCTGCCACTGTCACTTGTCAATCAAACCAGCATCTCGCATTTTGCCCAGAAAGAAGCGCTCCAGACTCATGGCACACTTGTAGTACGTTGTATCTGGCTCGTTGTAGGAACGGCAGTTGGTGAAAATACGATTCATGTCAGCATTGAAGATATGCTTGTTGCAGTAGTAGCGTGCTTTTAGCCGTTCTGTCATGGTCTTCAAATCTGAAAATAAAAACAAAACGAATTACATGCCGGCCAATTTTATTGACAGAAGAAGAATCTCCTTCCAAAAGACTTGAGTTTGATGTAAACCCCATAACGTACTGTAAAAATCTTCTGCAGATTTTTTTGTGGTTATTTTTTTTAACCTATTACCACTCTTTCTCTGTCAGTCAGTTTCAGTCATTAAAAGAGAACTGTTACCTTGGCTTCAATTTACTCATTAACCCTTTGCTGGGCACAGCAAAATCATTTGTTCACTTCCTGCTGGGCAAGCAAAATGGAGGTGGATGGCCTCTGAGTGGGTGGGTGTATTTAACATGCAATAACTCCACAATGGCTTAATGGATTGTAATGAAATAAAAACAGCAAAATGCAGAAATGAATAAAGAAACTGCTATTTGCTATTGTGTGTTGTTGTTATTTTTTTTAAAAAGAAATATAATGCATAAACCACACAAGGTCATTGATCGGTTTGTATGTGTCACAGTTAATGTTGCAATAGCTTTGGAATGCATGCATTGGATTTTGATAAAATAAAAAGTAAAACATTCAGAAACAATTACAGAAGAAAAGTTTTTCAATCTACTGTTGTGTTTTTTAGTTTTTTTTTATGAATGATGCACGAAAACATGAAACATTCCGACTGGTCGCAATTTTGTTTGCCAACGATCGCCGACGATCGCGATGCATGTTAACTTTACAGTTCGAGCCGCTACCATAACAAAAGTCCCAAATAGCAATCATTCACAAAATATATCAAGTTGTGAACCATTGCCAAACTCGAAATCCGCGATAATTTCCCAATTCTATGAGCAGTAATTCAAAATGCGCATCGGCTGAGTTAGATTTGACGATCGATTTACGTCTCGAACTTCGTTGTTGTCAAAGCCGGTCTTTCTCGCTTCAATCAACAAAGTCAGAAGCGCACACACTACTCAGATCGTCTTACATCGATATTTGAGCCTGGATACACATCTCACAGCGTCATATTTTCAGCATGAAAGCCATAAAATGATCGTACATGTCGGATTCGAAAGATAGCGTCCATCTTGGGAAAAATTGCGATTTTTTTTCTTCCAAAACTTTGCCACAAACACATTCCAACCGCCGCCATTTGCAATGTACATGCGGAAGTCACGTGGGCAGTCTCGTTGCTTTTATTTTGACGAGATTTGAAGCGAGATTGGCGGGAATTTCGAATGTATGAACGCACTGAAGTGACGGTCACGACGCCGGCCGTTTTTGGCCGTTGTGCCCAAGGATAGGTTCGGACGTTTTGGGATGCTATGCCCAGCAAAGGGTTAATGATACCTCGTACAGTTTTATTTCCTCTAAAAGGCTTGCTAGTATTATAACCCTATGATGAGACTGACAGCTGGTGACAATGACCACAGTATAGTAGGCTCTGCAGGACATCAGTTGCTCTGGATTGTTAACATGTATTTCAATGGGTTATCTGTTAATGACACTGACACAACGCTACCACTGTCCTGCTAGTTCACCACAACCTTTCTGTGATCATATCTGACGGGTCATACGGGAATTTTGAACATTGTAAAGCCTTGCACTCTCTTGTATTAACAAAATCTTTAAAAAAAATTCTGTAAAGCCTTTTGCATCAGCACATTTTCTGGAAGGTCTGGTTTTTTTTTCCATTGGGATTTGTGTCCTATTTGTTTATTGACATTAAAACAGCATTTGAAATTTATAAAGAACTGATGTAAAGCAGCAGTTCTACAGCATGTCATACTAACCAAAACCCGAGGGCAGGCAACAGTGCTGGCTATCTACCGGATGCGACATGTTTTCCCTTTAGATCCCAGTTTAAATGATGAACAACTGTAAACAGCACAGAAACAAAATCTGACTGGAGAAAATTTTGACAAAAACCCCTCAACAATCCAATTTGAATAAACGGACAGAAAACAAAAATTGATTGCACAGGAGAAAAAATTTGAGATTAAAAACCTTTACACTCACAAGGCCATTTTGTGTTATCAGATGTGAAACAACAACAATGTCCTCTGGATTCCCCAAATGAGCACTTGTTTAGATAATCAAGATCTATGGTGTGACACCAACATCTTCCATGCATTTGATAAATCCGACAAGTAAGATGTTACTCAACAATTCTGATACGCATAATTTGGATATTGATATGGTCGTAGTGTTGGGGCAGGCCTTGTCCACTGGCTTAGAAGGCTGCATGGGCTGATTCTGCAGAAAAAAAAAATCTCCTTACCTACACAGCTGTTAGGGTGAGAAGGG
This sequence comes from Rapana venosa, assembly GCA_028751875.1. Classification (NCBI taxonomy): domain Eukaryota; kingdom Metazoa; phylum Mollusca; class Gastropoda; order Neogastropoda; family Muricidae; genus Rapana; species Rapana venosa. The sequence continues at coordinate 25,372,062 of CM054134.1, read as the reverse complement.
AGGGTGATGGCAGGGAGGAGAAAGAGCTGGAGGTAAGGTGCGTAAAAAAAGGTACCAATACCTATAAGGTCGTAGGGGGCCAGGACTGTAAAGAACCCATTCTCTGGCCCATATGAGGGCGGGCGCCCCTCCTCTCCCTCGTGTGCTTTACCTTCCTGACCCTAAAGGGGCAGGTACCCATTTCAGTGGTGAATGGGGGAACTGTACTGAACCCAAGGCGCGCAAACGGTCACCATCAAACCTGGTAACCACGCTCGACGCGGGCTTAATTTGGCGGGGGGAAAGCGAGTGCTCCGGACCACTGAGCTATACCGTCCCCCGCTGAAAAGGGAGCACCCAAAGACAGAGATTGGAAACCACGCACATGTGCACACACACATATGGCGCATGCGTGTGTGCGCGCACACACACAGAGAAGCAAAACATGCATTATGAATGTGCGCATATACAGATTCTTTTCATCAAGGAAGAGGTGACTTATCACTTCACTGTCGTAAAAACCAACCAAAGAAAGTGGAGAACAACATAAAAAGCGAAACTCGGAAAACAGACGATACTTATCACGGGCCTACAAAGTGAAAATTTTAAAACCAAAAACCAGAAGACATGGGTGTAAATGACCTGATTTTCTCACAAAGGCTGACTCTCCAACAAATCCAGTGTGTCGGGTTCATTCTTTCAGGGGACCTGTCATTCCGGCTTTACCTCCAAAGGCTGTCCAGGACAGTATTCAAATATGGCACGACCTGTTAGGTCTTTAGTCCTCACCAGCCCTGCCACGTCTTTTTTACCTCGATTTTTATTACAACCTGCCCAGCTGTAAGGGGCCAGTAACACCCCCCCCCCCCCAAAAAAAAGGGAATTTGGCTAATGACATTCAAGGAAACAGGTTAGTAAGCACTGACTCAATTAGCAACAAAGTAAAGAGGTTTTTTCCCTTTCATATTATAGCTTGTGGAGATATGTAAAAGTATCCCTCATTTTATTAATGTAATGAGATGTAGTGGGGTCAGGTCACAAGCATGCCTAGCATGAACAAAAACCAAATAACATCTGTCTGATTGGTTGCTTTTGAAAGAAAAACAAGCCAAACAAGCTATTATCACTTACAATGTCATTTTGGTATTATATTCAATGCCAACAAAGTTTTAAATCTTACATTTTCAAGTGTGAGTGTTAAAACAGCTCTTTGAATACATTCCTTATAAGGAAATGTTTGGACACAGAGTTAGATAATCAAAACAACACTTGAACAATTACACCTGGGCCCATATTTACCCAATGCATGAGGTTAGGTATCTTATCTGTCGTGTGTCCAAGCCCTAGTGTCTTTTAGTTTCATGCACCACTTAACACTCTGTTCTCTAGGCCATCATTCTAACTTAGTTGCCCTTTCTGCAACTGAAGACAGCAACAGCAGAACTTACCTTGACCTGTTGCAGAATGGTGCGTAGGGAGGTGTACAGCACATCTGGGTCCATCTGTTGTTCAGTACTGCAACATAGGACATGTGAAAAAAATATAACCTTCCAGAGACTCAATTATGGTTCCCTTTATCAGTTACTCCATCTCAATCTTATGAGCCAGCTTGAATAAGAGAGATACCAAAGCATTACTGACAGTGGAAAACATAATTTAAAAAAAATTTTTTTAAAGACAGTGGGAAACAGTAGTTTTCTTTTGATTGATACCTTTATTTTTGTTCATTTGCATTTTCTTCAGTAATTTCATAATTTTGGTAGGTACACTAAAAACAGTACATGGATTCGTCTTTCTTTTGCTCTACACTCCAGAGAGGTTACTTACTGAGAGTATCACAAACAACAGAGTATACTGTTTGGTCTTTGCGGTGCTGGTCAGACTTGCACCCTGGCAGCTCAAGTGCCAGAAGCCTTTCCCCCCCACATTATTATGCAAGCAGCAGCTCCACAACTTGAAGGCAGGTTTTATGTCCACATTCAAGGCTTCCTATCCCAAAGAAAGGCTCAGGCTCTCACCTGAAACCTTATCTCAAAATCAGCATGAGCTTCCAATCATTTACTTTTGTCTAAAACCTCACACCTGCACAAAAACTCAGCCTATAGGTCTTGTTGGAAATTTCTCTTCCCTCTACCTCCCTCCCTCAATAAGCATGGATACCAAGTCTTGAGTATGATATCTCTGAACAGTTCCTTTATCTGAAATCTCAATCTAAAATCAAATGGAGTACCCAATCCTTAGGCGATACCATGCCCAACTCAGCATAGTTGCTATATGTGAAATCTCACCCGAAAAATCAATATCATCAGATGGACAACCTGGAATAGCACCCCCATACCCAGCAGGAGTACAAGTGTCCCAAATCTAAGATCTCAGACTAGCACAAACACCAACTGTTTCCGCCGAAACCTCAGCCCTAAGCTCAACAACGACTAGATATCCTACCGGACTTCCACCTTGTAGCCAGCCTCTAGGACTCCAGGGATGCCCCTCAATAGGGATCTGGTGAACACCGTCCTTTGAAGCAGGCCAGGCCGGACAACCTTGTCCCCTTCTCCTGCTTCTTTCTCAATCACCCGCTTCACAAATTTCTGGGATCATATCAACCAGTCATTTTCAGTGTTCTTTTGGTTGTACTGTTTTGTGAAAGAACTCAAAACGCAAACATTTTATTTTCACAATGGTAATATATTAAGTTACAAAGACTTTTTCATCCACCCCCTCAAAACAAGGAAATGAAAACATGGAATTAATAAGGCAATTACATTTACACTCTTTTGAAATTGCTTTCCAAATTAGGTGACTCAGTATCATTCATTTCCCTTGTGTAGCTTTCTAAATTAACAGAATAACAAATCTTCTGGATACAGACAATCAGGTCATTGATTTTTTTTTCTTGAAAGCAAAATGAAAAACTGATATCAACAAGGCAGTATCATTCTTTTCCCTTTTCTGTTTTATCACCATTCTTTTATTTCACACAATCAGCAGACATACATACCAAACTAGAAATATCTCACACACGCACCCCAAACACCAGTCTATAACAGTGCGGGATGAATAGTAATGAAACTGAAAATACAAAACACACACACAAACACACGAGAGAGGACATATGCACACCAAATTCTGCCAAGCAGGAAATATAAACAAAGTACTCTCTAGGTAGGTAAAGGAGGTAAAGGAGTCCCATAACCTATAAGGTCGTAGGGGAGCGAGGCGTCAGAGACCTCACTTCTCTAGGGCCAGCATATTGAGGGCGGCGCCCATCTCCTCTCCCTCGCTGCTTTACCTTCCCTGACCCTAAAGAGGGCAGGTACCCATTTACAGTTGGGTGAACTGGGGGAACTGTTACTGAAGCCAAGGCGCGCAAAGGGTCACCCATCCAAAGTGGGTAACCCCACGCTCGACGCTGCCTTAACTTGGCTGGGGGAAAGCGAGTGCTCCGACACTGAGCTATCCCGCCCCTCGGGTACTGACAGAAAATGACTGCCAAAAATCCCCCAAGTATCCCAACATTACACACACAAAAGCCAGACGTCTCTTTCTCACCTCCTTCTGTTTCCTAATGATGTGCGAGAACTCGGTGTACTTGATTCGGGGATTGAGCTCACAGCCCATCAGGGTGGCACCTTCGTAGTCCTTGATGTAGCCCAGGTACGCTGCTTTGGCCAGCTTGATCTCCTTGGAGAACCCCTGACAACACAATCCAGCACTGCAGTCAGCAAATGGCTACTCTCATGGAAATGTTGTTACTAACACCTTTCCTTGCTGCTGAAGCACTAACTTCTTCATCTGAGTAAACTACCTTCCTACCCCCTTCCCCCAAAAAAAGAAAACACAAATAAGAACAAGCTCCCCCCCCCTCCCTTCCCAGCCCAAACCCAGCAAATTAAACCAGCTTGAACTGTGGTGGGGGGTGAGGGGTTGAGGGGGGGAATTCATCACTTCCAAATACTCCTGATTTTACTGGGGAAACTTTTATATATTTTTGTGACGCAAATACACATATGTTGTAAATGAGTTGCATCTAATTTAAATGCCTGTGTGTATTCATTTATATCCATGTTAACTTGATCGTTCCTTTTGATATACAGGTATTTCCCCCAGCCCTCCTTTCTTTCCAAACCATCCTTCTTTTCTTTTTCCCCACTTTGCTGTCAGCAGCAGCTGAAGAAAAGCTGGTTCTGCCTACCCACATTCTTCTCTTCAACAGATCTCCACTTCCACCTATATTCTGATCACTCACTTTATTTTAAGATTCTGTTGCCAGCTCTTTTTTTCCCTTCACTTTTGGAAACCAAAGACAAGGTTCACGCTGAGATCTATTTGGGTTTTGTTTGGACTGAAGTACATAAAGTGAGTGTGTGTGTGTACATGCATATGAGTGTGTGTGAGTGTGTGCATGTGTGTGCATGTCCGCGTGCGTGTGTGCATTTTAATTTAACACCTCTTCACTCACAGTGCTATTAGACGAAAAAGGAAATAATAAAAGTTTATGAGAGGGAGACAAACAGTTCCAAAGAGTTATTCTCACCTGCTTTTTGAAATATCCAATGGCAAATTCATCAGCGAATGTGAGAAAGTGACAGACGTTGTGTTGGATGTGGTAGTCCTTGAGATGGTTCATCATATGCGTGCCATAGCCCTGCCACAACATGTCTTTTGTTAGCAAATAAAAAAAAAGTGACACTTCTGAAAAAAGATAAATGAAAATAAAACCCCAGTCTACACAGCATCCTGCGGTTATCATTATCTGCTGACAACTCCATTTCACAGACTTGTCAGTCTTTTGGATCAGGGAGTGGAAGACCAAAAAGTTATTTTAAACAGGAACTTGGTTGTGTTTTGTTTCTGAATTAACTTTGTAATCTAATGCCTTTGGTAGACTTTGTCAAAATATTTGTCAAAATTATTTCACTATGACACTGACTAAAAACAAAACAACCCCCCCCTTCCAAGTGAAATGGGTAAACAAGACTTGAAGAGTTTAAAACCCATATGACGAACCTCAGTAGATTCTAGGGAAAGCAGTTTTTCCTTTGCAATGGCAAATTTAAATAATTTTTAAACTGGTTTTCTGACATTTTTTCTGTTTCACAAATGAATAGTGATTTAAAACTCGTATTAATGAAAAAAAAAAAAAAGGGTTTGCTCCTATCGCACCCAAAAGACAAAAACTTCAACAAGAATTACCTTCTCCTTTGTGCCGATGAGCATTATTTTAAAACAAAAATGCATTTAACAAAAAATAACAGATGTTAAATCAACTTTTTGATTAAATACATAGTTGAATGCATCACTAGCCTGAAGGCACTAACTTACTTCGGTGTTCACTGATCTTGTTTACCTCATGTTTAGAAATACCAAATAGTGATTATAGCCCTCTGATGTTAAAGCCCTTTATCTGCACAGATGTCCAGTTAAAGCGACTGACCTTGACCTGCTCATTGGAGGTGACGGCACAGAAGACGATTTCCCGTGAAGCCCTGGGTAGGGAACAATGCGGAAGGCAGATACCTCCGTTTCACCTTCTCCTGTTTCACCAACCCCAAGCCAACTTGTGCTTCCTGTGTTCATCAACAGCATCACGTGACTTGTCAGTTGATTGGCAGCAAAAAACCTGTCAAAGTATGGGTTTCAGGGCAGTGTTGTGTGTGTGTGTGTGTTATACATATGTGTGTGTGAGTTAAGAGTGAGTGAGTGCAAGAGGGAGAGAGAGAGAGAAAAGAGAGAGTGTGTGTGTGTGTGGTGTCTTTTGAGATTTTTAGTTTTTGTTAGAGTTTATATCATTGTCATGGTTGTTACTGTTACTTGAGTTCCTTTGCTTCTTTTCTCCTCCTTTTTGAAATACAGGCTTACATACACTAGGAGACTTAGTGCTACACCCCTTGTCATTACAGCAAAGAACTTTTTATAGCTATCATTACCTTCCAAGCAGATGGGCTGAAGAGGCAGGAAAATGACGCTAAATCTCTCAACACTAATCATTTTTCTGTTTATCATTAACATGCCAATGCAGATGATAATTTGTTACATTTTGCATAAAACACAACCTCATCCAAACTCCATTCCCGCCTAAGAATAAACAGACCTGAAACAAATCACACCTGGAGTGGTTCAACTTGTTCACTACACTGGAAAGTCAGCGCAGTAAACTAGATTTAAGGTTTGGAGTTGCCTTTGACCCCTCTTGGGCATGGAGGACTTCAGTAAACAACATCTACTGGAACATATATGTTTTGCATTAACAAGAATTTTTAAACAACACTGCATGGCGAGAAAAAAAGTAGTCAACCTTTTCATCAATGTCATGCAACTTAACTCTTTAACTATAAATTTGCTCAGTTTTAAAACAACTTTTTGTCGAAGAAACAAATTACAAAATGTAAACACAGATTTTGGATACATTTTATTCTCTAGGTAGGACATTCTTTCGAAGCTCAGCAAACAAAAATACAATACAATACAATAAAAGACAAGTTCCTTCATTCAGTGCAATGTACAGAAAATCCTCATGCAGTTATGGGAAAACCCAACCAAGTCCCAAACCTACGAATTCTCATCTAAAAACGCAGCAGGGGTGCGACAATCATCCGCGAGGTGCTTACGGGTCAAGGACTGGGCGTGAGAGTACTCTCCTTTGGCATGCGGGGCAGCTGGGGGGAGAAGACGGTTGCAGCCCACTCAGCCCCCATGAACACCTGGCGGGGGGGCCCCTGCTGCTCAAGGAGTTGCTGATGACCAAAACTTGATGTGGCCCTCCTTCTCTTCCGGGAAAGCCTCGTCCCGAGCGGCGTGGGCCGGAAGAGTGATGACTGCAACACGCCGAAGAATCAGCCATGTCATTGTGAGTGTTGGAGACTCGGTGAACACTACCAATGTGTGGTTTAATCTCACATGTCGTGGTTTAATGTAACAAACAGGCAAGGCTGGCTGACAAAGATGTTCAACAATACTGCAGACTTTTTGCACCCTCATACAATGGTTTCAGTATTGTTGTGACAATGTTCAGTCTTTCCACAGAGCTGAACAGTATTTTCATCCCCAGTGAGCTTTTAGTCTTCTACTCAAATCTCTTTGCTTTGTTTCAAGGCCAAACAAGAATCACATAACACCCATTACAGTTACTTTTTTTCTCTCCATGTTTTATTTTGTTTACAAAAAATATGTAATACGTACAGACCAACCAAAAAAAAACAACTTTGACACATGACATTGACATGTATAAAAAAAACAATCCAAAAATGCAACAAATGTAACCAATCACATTGCTAAAAAAAACATCAACCTAAAAATTCAAACAGATCTTTTTCTACAGTATTGTGAGATATTACATTTCAACCCCTCTACCCATTTTCAGCCTTTTTTTCCCAGCTCATTTTGGCCAAATCTTTCACAAGCAGGAAGCTCATAGTGTCAGTTCTCTAAGAGTTGGTCTCTTGGCCCCCAATAATAAAAATTAATACTCATCATGATAATAATAATAGTAATAATAAAAATTAATGATGATGACAACAACAACAAAACACCAAATCAAGTCAAACTGATTCAACCTTGATACTTACATCAGGTCCCAGCATTTCCTTGGGACGGTGATGGTGGCCGAATAATCTGCAATCACCTCGTTGGGCACGTCTCCCTCTACCTCCAGACGCTGGTTTTTGGCCACTCTTTCTTAAAGCCAACCCTCTTGACCTTTCGTTTCTCTGCCAGGGAGTTTTTGATAAAACGACTGATGTTGTAGTAGACGGCATTCTTTCCTTAGGAGACAAATAGCTGACAATTTCTTCGTTCAGGACGAAAACAAATCTTTGAAAACAATCAGTCTGGACCTACAATTTAACTCCTCCATCCAAGAGGGGTCAAGGACATCTTGGATCAAGGAGCAAAGCCCAAATTTAAAATTATAAGACTGAAAAGGAAACTAGTGGAAATATAAACTAACCTAACAAATAGATATGAAACAAAAGGAGACAAGATAAGAAACCCAACGGGAAACTGGTACACATTCTCACCAGCCAAAAAACCCAAATTTACGCAAATGACTCCATATTACTCCAAAAAGTTTAAGTTTCTTTGCATAATAACTTTTTGTTCTGCTTTGTTTGTGTGCTGTTTGTTTTGGTGGTTGGGGTGGGTTTTTGTCTTCTTTCAAAACAGAACCAGTAAAATCCACCTTAAAGAAGATTAACCTTGATGTGTGTGTCTGTGTGCGAGAGAGTGTGAGCGGTGGGGTGTGTGTGCGTGCATGCATGCATGCAAGCGGAGTGTATGTGAGTGTTTTGTGAAGATTTCTAAGGATAAGTTGATAGTGTATAAGAGTGACAGTCTGCAAAATACCCCTGTAACTCAGTCCAACAGCTTTCCAGAACAAAGAGAGACGAGATACCCGAGAGAGGAGAGAGCAGAGACACAGAGAGAGAGCGACAGAGAGAGAGAGACAGGACACAGGAGAGAGAGGAGAGAGAGAGGAGGAAGAAATAACTGACTTTCAAGCGGCCCAAAGACAAAGCAGGTTTCCTGCTCTTGTGACGGAGAGCTGCGTCGGGGAGAGATTATTCCTCGCTGATGTTAACAGAGGTTTAACCCCTCCCGTTGCTGGCTGCAGTAGTGACGGTGGAAGAGGTAAAAACCCTTCAAACCGCTAAACACCGGCAGCTTGGCCTGGACCTCCTGCAGTTTCAAAACCTCCTTTTTTTCCCTTCCCTTTTTTTTTTTCTCTTCCGCGCGCAGTTTCTCAGCTACAGTTTCCCCAGTTCACCAATGGCCAGATTTGGCAAATGCGATTGTCAGACCACCATTAAGGGAGCCACATTCTGACTTAGGGATAATGTCCAAAACTTGACACCCGCGTGGATACGATTTAAACACATTTTTTTCCAAAATAAAAATTTTGGTCATCCGTTCCTACTGGCACGCAATGGTCTACTCTTCTGAAAGGCGGAACGAGTTTTAACAAAATGCAAGATGTGCTGCATAACACTGTACACGGGACCTCGGGTTTATGGTCTCATCTGAAGGACTTTCGTTTCAGCGGTAGTCGGTAATGATGAGTCGGTACTTCCGGGAAAAATCCCCTTCAACAGGCATCTCAGTGGCACTTTAACTGCATTGTCAGATTGTGAGCTCAATGCTCTATCCACTACGCTATCCCACTTCCCAAAACACCTCATTTGAATCCAAATGTTAAAAGGAAGTCTGACAATCTTAATTCAGTGAAAGAAAGGCTAACAGCCACAATATGCAAACCAAAAAAGTGTGACACTATCATCATTTTTCCCCAGACAATAAGGAAAAACACACTTTGTTCCCAGCATTGTTAAAAATATATATTATATATAATAATATAGATATATATATTTTTTATATAATTATATATTTATATTTTTATATATATATTATATATATCTATAATATCTAATATCTATAATATATTTTCTATCTTTTTCCATCTATATCTAATAGATAGATAGATAGATAGGTTGATGCCTTCAATACCTGGGCTTTATCACAAATTAAACCATTGATGCTGGGGGCAACAGCAAAGTGAAAGGCGTATAATCGTTGGCTTTCCCACTCAGTGGCATTCCACTTTACAAACTTAGTCTTTAAGTGACTGACTATGACTCTCTGACTAGGAGGCTTGACTTGCACAGTCCTTTGTGTGCTGCAGCCCTGGGGGGTAGCTGGCCTTTGGAGAATATCTCCAATGCCCACTTTGCCGAGAGAGTGGAGATATGCTTTTGGGGAAGGCAAACTCCCCTTCATCAAATTTCTGCCTGATTTCCAAAACAGCAGCTGCCTCCTCTGCTGTGTTGGAGGTCTTATCAATACTGATTTCTGAAATAAACCTGGATTTAGCACTTAGTTTTATTTAATTTCACAGCAACATCTATCATCTGGATTACAGTAGACTGCTTAAGAAAATTGGGATAAAGTTTTGTTTCATTGTTTTCCATTGGGTTAAAAGGTAAAACAATTCCCTATTCATCAGAATTATATGGAAGTGACAGGGATTTTGGTGAAAGACACTGGGAAAATTTTCGACAATTAATAGCAGTAAAAAATTAATCCCGAAGGATTAAAAGTTGAATATTTTGTACATTAATTTCCTACTTCATCATTAGTGACCATTTTAAGAAGTGATTTAATTAAAACCAGGGGGCGGGCCACTGCCCACTAATTTTTATTCAAAGCAGGATCATGGGCCCTTTACATCCCCCCCCCCCCCTCCCCCCCCCCCCCCCCCCCCCCCCACCCTCCCCCCCTTTTTTCCACGATTTTTGTTTCTGTCTGCCCGGCTCGATTCAAAAACAAAAAGAATGTTTCCACATCTCTTTTTCAGTTTTATCATCAGAAGTAATAACTTTGAAAATACTTATGTTTAGTCACCTATGGGAGGAGACATGGCAGATTGGGAGTGAAATAGTTTTTTGGAGAAATCTGGGTCCCAATAGGTGAGATGAACTGTAACCAAACCCGCTCTTCCAGCATGGCCAGAAACCTGCCAAGGTCAGGGTGAAAAACAAGACATACATCTTCACTCTGTCAGAAAATCCACATGTTTCTGGGTTCACATACTGAAAAAACCAGGGAAAGAAACAATTTTCCACAAATTCAAGATAAGAAAAGACTATTATCTGTTCTACATTTTCAACATTTGAAAAGGACCTTTTTTGTCCATATATTCAAAAGCCAGGAAAACTTTTTGAAAATAACTGTTAAATATTCCAATTGTGCACTTATAAAAGGGTTTTTACAAATATTTTTTAAAATGTTGAACACATTAATAAAACCAAGTTTGAAGCATTTTCTCATTCAAAAAAACAACACCAAACTTGTTATGAACTGAAAAATACACACACACTGCAGAAATATTTCATAAGTCTTGAGCTAAGGTGTGGGGATTATGCATTACTAACACTGTGTAATTCATCATACCCCAACATGGCAACAGTACAAATTTCACGAGCTTGACGAAATTGTATTCTCATTATTTTACCTACTGAGTTCCTATTTGTTTCTTACAAAGATAAGGTTTAAGAAATTCAAAACAGAGTTTTTCCCCATTACTGTCACAAAGTCACATTCTGAAAGTACATGCTTGAAACTCAAGATTAAATTTGTTTTTTTTATTTTTCATGTCTGTTGTGGGTTGTTGTTCCCCCCCCCCCCAAGTTGGACATCATACTAACCCCCCCCCCCCCAAAATTGATTAAGTATCTCAAGAGTAAAAGAGAAAATAGCTAGAATTTTTTAATCTAACAAACTGGGGGGCAAAAAGATTAAAAAACATAACTGACAAAGAGAGAGAGAGAGAGAGCTGGCCAGCCACCAGCCAGATACACAGATGACTGAGGAGAGAAAAAGAGAAGGGGAGAGAGACGGGAGAGAGAGAGAGGAGAGAGGGCAGCCAGAGACAGAAGGATCAGCCCAACACACACAGCAGGGCAGCTGACCTGGGGGAAGTGGGTCAACACCAGCGTCCTCTTGGTCTGGGGGCACCTGCCTTCTCTGCACGGAACTTGTCAAACATCTGGGGTGCCGGTTTGAAGACCATCCTCAGCAGGGGGCCAAAGATCAGCGTGTTTCACTGCGTCCAGGCTTGTCGCAAAACGCCGGGGCATGGGCAGAACACAGCCATCTGCCAGGGAAATCATTGTGTTGGGAAAAAAGCCTTCAGAAAACAACCCCCCCTCTGAAAATGACTGCATTAAGTTTGTGGGTATCATTACTATCACTTTTCTATTCACCTTAAACCTGGTATAAATGGTTTCATTTTTGAAAGATATTCAAAACCTAAATTCAGGATATGTTTTTAGGTCTGGCAAAATGCGACATTATGGATTATTTCCAGGAGCCTCCATCATTGTTTTTCTGGCCAAATGACCAACACACACACAACATACCGGTCCCAAAAACCACAAAACTACACTCAATCACACTCAACAAACCATTGCAGAAGAGAGAGGGAAGAAGAGAATAGGAGAGAGAGAGAGCGAAGAGAATAGGAGAGAGAGAAAGAAAGAAGAGAGGAGAGAAAGAGAGAGAGGAGAGAGAGAGAGAGAGAGAGGGGAGATAAGAGCAGAGAGAGACAGATAGGAAAAGAGATGATTATTTATTCTCTTATTTTGAGGATAATGGCATAATCACTCGTTGTGCTTTTTTACATCCAGCTCCCATGCACATGCAGTGTTGTAAATTTTGTCATAAATTCCACCAAACACAAATGGCTTCTCTTCCAAAGGCAGGACAAGATTTAAAAGTGGATGCAAGATGTTTTTCACATGGGATCTCGTTTATAGTCTTATCTGAAGGACTTTTGGGACAAGGGAGAGTTGGCACTGATGTGAACTCAAGGAGAAAATTGCCTTGAACGGACATCTTGGTGGTGGCTCAAATCTGAGCAATGAGCAAGACAGAGAGAGAGAGAGAGAGAGAGAGAGAGAACTCGAACTCAATGATTTTTTCACAAAAAGGTCATTGGCCCATACATGAAGGGGGTTGCCGAACTGCTTAGTATTTTGGTGGGGTTTACAATAGTCAGGTCAGAGACTCCCTCTGCTACTGGTAACCATGTAACCCAGTACCACCTGCCACATGTGGGGAGTAAACCCAACCAAAAAATCGACTGGAGAGGGATGGACCGCAGCGTTGTTTGCCCCAAAATACACCAATGACAAAGACAGCCAAATTCCATACCGGATCGGTCTGCGCCCGGGTTACCAAGGGCCGCGCCTTCTGTTGCTCATCAGGACAGATGTCGAAAGTATGCTACTGATGTAAACGAGCAAAATTTCGTGCCCGGGCACAACACCCCTTGGGACATGAATGTACGAACACTTAAAGATGACTGCAGGCAAAGGTGGAAGAACTGACACATGAGATGTCCAGATATCATTGGCATCCTTGGGCCTGCGAAGTCAGGTGGAAAACATGGGAAAACACGACCCGGAGACCACAAAATTTTTACAGTGGAAAACAGGTGAAACTGAACACGGCGTGGGTTTCTGTCACAAAGACACGGGGAACACCGTCATGAGCGCATCCCTTGTCCCAGCAGACTTTTTACCATCCGCCTGAGAAGCCAACCCCTTACATAACTATAGTACAGGCATACGCCCTACACAGACTGCAAAGATGAACCGAGAAGAATTTTAGACCAGTACAAGAGGTTCTGAATTCAAAACCCCAAGAAACTCCCGTTGTGCAAGGGGGAACGCCAAGGGGGTAGGAGAAGATGCATGGAAAGCTGGGGGGGGGTTGTGGGCCACTTGAAAACCAACAAATGAAAAAGGCTTGAGATCCTGGGGTTTTCCGTAACAACCCCCTCCAGCTATGAATCACGGCCCACACAAAAATCCCGAAAAAGGACTTGGCTAGCCCAAATGGAGAACCCAAAAAACCAAAAAGATTACACATGGTGAAAAAAGGTTTCAGTCTAGCGTTAAAATGCACAGACACGAAGTTTTCCAAAGCGACATAGGGGTGTCATGATTTGTGATGATGACTTTTTTCCCCTAGCTAAAAAAATCCACAAGCGGAACAACATCAGGGTCAAATTTTGACCTCGAGAAATGGGACCCAGAGGTATTAGAAATTTTTTTAAGCAAGGGGAAGGGGGAAAGTTTGCGCCCACTGTGTTTTGACCAAAACTAGAAACACTGACGAATAGTTTCAAACAGCAGTGACTGAAACAGCAAACGAGCTTCTTGGCAAACCCCACCTGCCCAAAAAACCATTGGGGCACACCTAAATCCCAAAACTAGCGACAAACGTAGGATTGAAGAAAAAGAAAAATGAAACAAAAAAAAGGCAGAACTTTTTAGGGCAGTTAAAAAAAGAACGGGAAATCCCGACGGACAAAAAAAGAATTTGGGCGTGAACAAAGCCGACTTGAAGAGAATATCAAGAAAAGCAATGCAAAAAGCATATCAGCTGGTGAAAGACCTACTAGCCAAAAAAGGAAAGGGGTTTTAAAATCCGCAAAAATGGGAAGTGGGCCCCCTGACGCCGGATATTCTGAACAATGGAAAATACTGCTCCCCCTGTAAACTATAGAACCCCCAGGGGATCCGAATCCTTAAGTACCCGAAAAAAAAGACACAGACAGTCACCCTATCCTCCGAAAAGTGGAAACAGAGTCAGATCGCTGAAAAAGGGGAAGTAGAGGGGCTGACAAATTCCAGCTGAGTTGGTCAAGCGGGGGGGAAACCATTCAGGCCCTCTAAGAATCTGAACAAGACTGGAACGGGAAAAAGGCCAACCCATGGACGCAGCGCTCTCAAAACACCCTCCCCCAAAAAAAGGAAATCTACAACAATGCCATAATTACCGCACAATCAGCCCCATAGCCCCAAAAAGGTATGCTGCAGATAAATTGAATAGACTAAGCCACCAAAAAATCATTGCTGAGAAAAAGCAGGTTTTCAGGAGGACGCGCACAACAGAAAAATATTCAACCTAGAATAAATTTTAAGCGGACCTTTTAACATCAAAAGACTATCCCGTATTTTTCGATTTTTAAAAGGATTTTACAGGGTGTGGCATGCGCTTTGGGGCAACCAGAACTTGTACAGCATCAAAGCAAACCTGCAAATCTCAAACAGTGTACAGGGAGGCACCAGTGCAGTGTACTACAAAAACAACATTGGAGAATGGGGTTTCGAACAAAAAGTTTAGTAAGGCAGGGTGTCTCCCACCCACCCTTTTCAACATTTCCTTAGAGAATCATGGGGTGTGACTGGGAAATCATGAAGGACATCAGCATTTGGGGGCGAACGATCACAAACCTCCGCTTCGCAGTGACATTTTGGAAAGCAGGCAAAAAAGGCTTGCCAGCCTAAAGAAAATTGGAATAGGCCCCAAAAAATACGGCTGGGAAAAAAATGAGAAAGACCAAACTGGACTAATAACACCAACGGCATTACATTTATATAGGGTTAATGACCCGAAATGGAAAAATTCAAAGCTTTAAAACCTGGGAGCCTTTTTATCCGACCAGGGGTCCAAGCCCGAAATAGTATGCAGGACTGCACAGACAATAAAACTTTGTCAAACTAAAAACCATTGGGGGATAAGAATATTCACTTCTCCAAAATCAGACAATGCGCTCCCTTGTCATATCTATATTTCGTATGCCTGGAACATGGCCTGACTGCAATTTGGAAAAGGTACAGGCATGGAGATGAATGCTTTCGGAACTCTTGGCTCTCCTACAAAGACCAAAACAACGAAAACGGCATAAAAGAATCCACAAAAACCCTTGGACCCTATGAGAACCTTTAAATGTGAAAAAGCGTTTTAAACTTAAGTGGTTTGGGGGATGTCACAAGATCCCGGGGAAATTTCAAAAAAGTTTTTCAAGGCACGCCAGGAGGGAAAAAGAAGAGGCGCCAAGGAAGGGGGGGGATAACATCATGATGGAAAGGCCCAGAACTCATACAAAACCCCGAGAAAGGCGAACAGAGAGAAAAGGAGGGAAATGGGTTTCTGAGGTCTTTTTAAAGGTGCCCCCACTGTGTCAATACGGGCAGATGATAATAGTTTACAATAGTAAGCAACTGTTACTGTATAACAAAAAGTGCTACAAAAATATGACTTTTTAAATTTAAACCTCTAAAGCTTTAAAACAAATTAAAATGGGCTGGCAAAACCCCGGATGACTTTTTCCGGGGGTAAACGTCTAAATAATTTTTGTCTATATTTTAAAAAGGTGTGTTTGCCCAAAAATCCCTAATACTGGACACACAAAAACAAAAAGTACTTCCCTCCCCTTTCTTGCTTACATAATGGGCATAGCAGCCCTGAGTCGTCAATATCTGTTTCTGTATCTGTTAAAGAAAAATTTATACTGATAACCAAGCTAACTTAACATATTCTTTTCAAATGTATATCCAAAACAAGTTTTTTAATAATTTTTTACATCATGCAAACTTATAAATTTCTTACATTTTTAAATCTTTTTACTGTTTTGTATAGATCTTCTTTGTCGAAAAAGCTAGACAGCAATATTGTTGCTGTTATAAAAAGCGAAATGCGTCACGCTGCCGTTGTGCCGACAATCAGGCCCCGCATCCGACTTCGGCCAAGGAAGGGGAAAATTCCTTTTAAGTTCTTTCTGGAAAAAAGGCAGGAGAATGGACCAAGAAGGCAGAAAATAGACAAGAAGGAGGTGACAGGAAGAAAAGGAACAAGGCAGAAACAAAGAGAGTGATAGAAAAGAGGAAATTTCTAGCACAGTATTTCCAGAATGTGGGGATGCTATTTATACTGATAGGCCCCCGGCATCCCCTCGGGTAGGTTTTGTATATGATCACTCCATTGCTGCCATCGGCTGTCAATCAATCTTTGCCTGAAAGCATTAATAAGAGAGAGAGAGAGAGAGAGAGAGTAGAGAGAGGAGAGAGAGAGAGAGAGAAAGAGAGAGAGAGATGAGACATTGAGAGACAGACAGACAGAGAGAAAGAGAGAGAGAAGGGAGGATTGGGGGGGGGGGGGGGGGGGGGGGGGGAGGGGGGGAGGGGGGAGACAAACAGACAGACATACAGAGTCAGAGAGAAAACCTGTTCCCCGGAAAGTTTGTCTTGGGGCTATAGTATGTATGCCCCAGGGCAGCCTGAGAAACTGACCTTGTGTAGTGGCCCTGGTACTCTTTGATGTCCTCATTGCCGTATCTGTTGGCCCTGCTGGCAGGCGTCTCCAGCTTCCAGTGGTTCAGACAATGCAGGAACATTTTGGCAAGGTCATACATCGTCTGCCACTCTGCCTGATTCAGGTGACCGAACTTGTACACCACAAAGTTCATCACTCCCTGCAACATAACCATTGTGACAAGTCCTTTTAAATGCACCGTTGCTTTTGGTGTTTTTCACTGGCACTATGACAGTGTAGCTTTTTAAAAAAGTCACTGAAACATGTTTCACTAAAAATGAAGAGAAAAAAAAAAAAAGGATAATGAGGATATCTGGCCTCTGTTTTGTGCTCATTCATTCACACACATGCACGCACGTGCACACACACACACACACACGCACGCACGCACACAGCTTGGAGAAATGTGTTTTGTTACACAGAATAGAAAAACCAAAACTAAATCTGATCTCACATGAGTATGTGTTGGGACACATACAAACACAAAAATGCACACACACACAGACATGCATGTTACAAATCTCTAAAAAATATCACATTTATCATTTTTTCGCCTCCCAGCATTTTTATCCTTGGTCGGACTCCCCATTGACATACTTTATTTTTAGAACAGAAAATCGTCACAGCTGTGACACAAAATTGCACAGTGTCACAGCTTTGCAAATGCAAATAACAGATTTTCTCACCTTTGCAATACTGGGCCTCTCAAATGGTGGCCGACCAATGTGTCCTCCACCACAGGCACTGCTTGATTGTGAATGCACTTTCGCAGCAACTGTGCACAAAGGCAAAATAAAATCAGGTCATTCTACGGCATGTAATATTAAGAATATTCATTTACAGACCTCTGCACCCTTATACTACTGATTTCAGTATTTTTCTGATGATTTTCAGAATTTTCTTTTCTTACAAAGTTTCAGCGTTTTACTCATGCAGTATGTACATGTTTTTCAAAGTGAAAAATACACGACTTTTCCCCCCTCCAATTAAAAAAACAAACACCTTTTTTGTTTCTTTAATTTGTTTTTTAATTCTCTTTCCAATGTCAGCAAGTTCATACACTTTTTGTTCTGAACAGGCCTGATGATGTAATAATAATAATGTATTGAATTTATATAGCGCTGAATCTTGTAAAGCAACAAATCAAAGCACTCAGATTTCACTTCATACCACTTTAAGTCATGGCAGATTTCTCTCCGTGAAAATTTGGCTTCCCG
>CM054134.1:25310854-25353710 GCA_028751875.1 Rapana venosa | reverse complement strand
CCCCCCCCACCCCCCCCCCCCCCCCCCCCCCCCCCCCCCCCCCCCCCCCCCCTTTATTTTTTGCATTTTTTTTGCGTTTTTCTGTTCATGTAGCCTGCGTCAAAGATTAAAAAGGGGACTGGTCTTGTCATTTTTTTAAAAATGATTTAAAAACGATACCAAAAATAAGTTAATGCTATTGCTTTGTATATTCCATTCCATCCAGCGTAGTTCTGTTAACCATTTCCCCTGTTTGTTTGTTAATTTGTTTGCTTGCTTGTTTGCTTGTTGGTTGGTTGGTTGGTTGGTTGGTTGGTTGATTGGTTGGTTGGTTTGGGTTTGGGTTTGGGTTTGGGTTTGGGTTTGGGTTTGGGTTTGGGTTTGGTTTGGGTTGTTGGATGGTTGGTTGGTTGGCTGGTTGGTTGGTTGGTTGGTTGGTTGGCTGGCTGGTTTGGTTTGGGTTTGGTTGGTTGGTTGGTTGGCGGGTTGGTTGGCTGGTTGGTTGGTTGGTTTGGGTTGGTTGGCTGGTTGGTTGGCTGTGGTTGGGTTTGGGTTTGGGTTTGGGGTTGGTTGGTTGGTTGGTTTTTGGGTTGTTTTTAGGTGCATGCAGACGAAAGATCAATTTGAGATCAGTGTGAGAATTGTAATTGTACACACCGAAAAAGAAAAGAAAACCAAATTATTTGATATGTTTCAGATATGTGGTTTGGTCCCTAAAGCAGCGAATGATAAATTAGAAAGAATAAAAATCATAATGGAAATGACATTGCTTTATGTGCTTAGCCTTTTCTCAGAGTCAGCAGAATAAACTTTGAAAATAAAATTAAAAACCACTGTGGCCTTTTTCAGTCTTTTGGACGAAGAAAATGACAATTCCTTCTTATTTTTGCCCAAAGACTTTATACCCTGTCTTCTTTATATTCAAACCATCTTCGGAGTACTGTTGACAAAAATATCATCATCAACAACAACAACAACAACAACATCAATGAAATTGACAAGCAAACATCTTACCATCTTACCAACATAGTTCACATTCATTGGGTGGGTTGTTTTTTTAAATTTTTCATTAGGAAAACAACAACGACGTGTCGCAGTTATCTAATGCTCTTAACACACCTGTCTTCAGGTTTGAAGAAAGTGGGCTACAGGTTCTCTGTGTGCTGTGTGTGTGTGTGTGCGTGTCAGTTGCCGCGTGAAGCGTGAAATCGACAGTGGTGACAGCCGAACTGACAAAGGTAGCGTGACCTTGGATTACAGCTGTTTCAGTGGAGAATTTGTGAGTGACAGGAGATACATTTCGGAATACTCTCGTTGGGATTATCGTTATAGATCTCCACTGATAAAACCACTTGCTCTGGGGGTTTGAGGTTCGGATCCTACAGCTGTGACCATGGATTGTGGTCTGTGTTCCTGTGCTTCGGCAAGAAGGTAAGGGAGGCAGGCATGAACTGCTTGCTCTGTATCTCTCTTGTCTCCTTCTGTCTGTGTTTCTGTGTCTTTGTCTCTGTGCGTTTGAGAAGAGGGTAAGAGAGGCTTGCTTGCTTGCTTGCTCTGTATCTCTCTGTCTCCCTCTGTCTCTGTCTCTCTGTGTCTGTGTCTGTCTCTCTCTCTCTCTCTCTCTCCTCTCTCTCTCTCTCTCTCTCTCTCTCTTTCTCTCTGGCTGTCTCTCTATCTCTCCTCGTCTCGACTCTGTTCTCTGTTTTGTGTTTCTTTTTTTCTGTTACTGTGCCTATGGTATATCTCTTTGTCTTTCTTATTGTCTGTCTCTGTCTCTGTCCTTCTGTCTCTTTCTCTGTCTCTATGTCTGTCTCTGTCTCTCTGTCTCTCTGTCTCTCTGTGTGTCTCTTCTCTCTCTCCTTGTCTGTCTGTCTTCCTGTCTGTCTCTCTCTGTCTCTCTCTCTTCCTTCATGTCTCTATCTGTCTGTCTCAGTCTGTCTCATGTCTCTCTCTCTTTCTCCCTCTCTCTCTCTCCCTCTCCTCTCTCTCATCTCTCTCTGCATATCACCTTTTGTCCAGTGCAGGTTTCTTCCTGAGTTCTTGTAATGACATCTGCCTGTCTGATTGTCCGTTTTATTCCTGGTGTATTTAACCAATCAGTCTCTTCTGTACATCCTCTTTGGCTGTCAGTCTGTATGACCGCTTGCCTATTTGTCTGTCAGTCTGTTTGACTGTCTCTCTCTCTCTCTCTCTCTCTCTCCTCTCTCTCTCTCTCTCGCTCTCGCTCTCTCGCTCTCGCTCTCTCGCTCTCTCTCTCTATCAATCTGCCTAGCGCATATTGCCTACCTGTCTGTTTGATAATCTCTGTCTGTCTCCGTCTGTCTGTCTCTGTCTCTCTCTCTTTCGTTGTGTGTGTGTGTGTGGTGTGTGTTGTGTGTGTGGTGTGTGTGTGTGTGTGTGGTGTGTGTGGTGTGTGTGTGTGTGTGTGTGTGTGTGTGTGACTCATCAATAGTAGCGCATCATTCACTACCAACAGAGTACATATTTTCTTTTTAAGATTTATTATCTTGTGTGGTATGACACACGTAGAAAAAAAACCAAAAAACTTCGGAGCTATAGTGTTTCAGATGAAAGCTAGGTATATTTTCCATAGTGTGCCAACACTTGATGCAGTGATAGTCATGTCATGAACTGTCACAGTCATGTTCATAAGCAGCACGGCACTATGGCAATAAGCACTGACCCTTCACAGCAACTTTGATCAGCAACAGGGTACAACGACATGAAGCAGGGAGTTTTCATATTTTCATAAGCACCCCTATTCAGTGAACGTTCGTAGTTATTTACATAAGCAACACTGTACAGTGAACGTTCACAGCCATGTTCATAAGCAGCACTGTACAGTGAACGTTCACATCCATGTTCATAAGCAGCACTGTACAGTGAACGTTCAGTCATGTTCATAAGCAACACTGTAAACTGAACTTTAACAGCCATGTTCATAAGCAACACTTCAAACTGAACTTTAACAGTCATGTTCATAAGCAACACTGTAAACTAAAACTTTAACAGCCATTTTCATAACCACTGTAACTAAAACTTTAAGCATTTCAAACAACCTGTAAATGAACTTAACAGCATGTTCATAAGAAACACTTAAACTGAACTTTAACAGCCGTTCATAACAACACTGTAAATGAACGTTTACAGCCATGTTCATGGCAACCTGTAAAAAACGTTAAACACCATGTTCATAAGAAAACCTTCCCATGGAAAATAATTGAAAAAAACACAGCTCCAAAACGGCCTTGGGTGGGGGGGGCTATAAAAACAAACATTGGATTGGGGGGTGGTTTAAACAGTGACTTTTCCAGTCACGCCGCTACGTTCAGCGTGAATTTTTGTTATGTTCATCAGAAACCTGACCTAAGCAGTGAATGTTCACAGTCACGAAACTAGGTATCCCTGTAAAAAAAGGGAAAACCAAAAATCAGATTGTTCCCAGCGTTCGTGTTCATTTTGGGTACACATGCCCTCAAAAAAAGGGGAACAAGTGACAGTTGTGTGGATATCTTTTTTCCCATAATTCAGATTTTGTGTTTCCAAGAACGTGAGTGCATTTCAGCTACTCACAATTCTTTCGCTGAGTCATGGAGAGAAGTTGGGGCACCCACATAAAGCTGTCCCAGTTTCCTGCATTTATGTCAGTCGTGTCCAAAAACCTAGCCCTTGTTGAAATAAAATCTCTGATCATTTATTTTTGAAAGGAAAAAAAACACACTTATAGCGCAAGTTAAATTTATATTCAAGCGTTCAATTTTCAGAAAAAATCTTGAAGGTGAGATCTCTTTTGTTTTTTAACACAAGCTTTTGTTGCAAAAACCAGTATGTTTTTGGTTGTTTAGTTAGGGGCCCATTTGTGAAAAAAAAGTTAAAAAAAACAAAAAATGTTTGACCAAGATGCCTTTATTACCAAAAAACCCCCGGTACGGCTAGATTTTCAACCTCTGTGTACAAAAATACGCAAATTTTGCATTATACCCCCAAATTAGTTAAAACCCCCCTTTTACTTTCCCTATCATAATAATGTTTAAACCATATCACACAAAACACACACACACACACAACACCACACACATAATATATATATATTTTAAAAAAATTTATAAATATATAGAAAAGAAAAGGGTCCCATAACTAAAAGGTCTAGGGGAGCGAGTCGTCAAGCCCTCACTTCTCAAAGGGCCCAGCTTTATTGAGGGCGGCGCCTTCCCCTTTCCCCCCCTGCTTTCCCCCCCTGCCCCCTAAAGAGGGAGGTCCCTTTTTTCAGTGGGTGAACGGGGGGGTCTGTACTGAAGCCAAGGCGCGCAAAACGGCCCCCACCAAAACGGGTAAAGTCGACCTGTTTAAAATTGGGGGGGGAAAGGAGTGCCCCCGACCACTGGCCCCCCGTCCCATAATAATATATAAATTTTTAATTTTTATATATATATATTATAAAATATAAAATAAAATTTATTTTTTTAAAATTGATAGTAGAGATAATAGATAGATAGATAGATGAAGATAATAGTATACACTTAGCTTTTTCCTTCAGTAACACAGTGAAAGTATCGTAAGGGTGTCCAATGTTACCTGAGTGTTATCTTTCATAGTACTTTTTTGAAACGATACATTTTCGAATCACCCATAAACACTCAAACACGTGAAACCACCACTGTATACACACCACAAAAACAAACCCACACACCACACACACAACCCACACCGTGACAACACACCAAACTACTCCAACATTCCCCAAACACACCCCACACACAAACTCTCTCACCCCACCCCCCCACCACCACCCCCACCACACAACCCCCCCCCCCACCCAACCACACACAAAAACCCCCTCCTGCCCACCCCCCCCCCCCCCCCAACACACTCACACATCCCCCACAAAACCCAAAAACCCACACAAGCCCCCCCCCCTACCCACACAAACACCACCACCACCCCCACCACCCCCCCCCCCCACACCCCCAACCCCCCCCCCCCCCCCCCCCCCCCCCCCCCCCCCCCCACACCCCAACCCCCACCCCACGACACGGCAGTCGAAGTACGTACCTATTTCCACCCACCCCAGAGAACCAAGGTCCTGGGGGGGGGAAAACTAACTACTACCCCTAACCTCAGTGGCAAACGGGGGGATAAAGTGCCTGCCATAAAGGGTGTGAGAGAAACCCATTTGTCAGGTTAGCCTTAAGTCCTCAAGTGCCTTTCCCCCATTGCCCAGACTTTTACCCCTGGGGTGGGTTAAAAGGCTTTTGCGATTGTAACAGGATTTTAGGGGCTAAATGACTTGAAGTAGGTAAACAGTTTAAAGGGGGGTTGGGATTTCATGTAGTGTACATGTTTGATTGTTTTGGGTGTGGGTTTTTTTTAACCGTCTGGCTGGCTTTTTGGGTTTTTCGTTTCTGTCCATATAACATAAAACCCCGACATACCAACACAGCACACAAATCGTGCCAACTCCACCTCCCAAAAAATCCTTCGGGTGAGACTTAAACCGAGGCCCCTTTTGCGAACGTACCAGAAAATCTGCGCACACGTTAAACCCTTTCCCCTTTTCGAAATAGGCCATTGGTGATGGGAAAAATTGACAAAAAATGCATACACACAGTGACTAGGTATAAAAAGGCACATTAAAAGCTTATTCCATTATCCTGAAAAAAAAAATATAATTTTTAAAAAAAATTTAATTAAAATTAAAAATTAAAAAAGTTATATATATATATATAAAATATATATATTTTATATTATAATATATATATAATTTTATTAAATTATATAAATGGAAAAGAGAGATAATTGACAAAATATAGTGAGGAAAAACAAGTGCAGGAACCGTTAAAACTTTTAAATTTCATCATAAAAAAAGATTTTTGCCCAAGATTCGAAAAAGAAAAAAAAAAAAGAAAAGTATTACAAGATAAAAAATGCTTTATATACGAGAAGCCTCATATGCAAAAACATACCGCTGCACGGTTTTTTGCCTTCTCTCTCTCTCTCTTCTTCTCTCTCTCTCTCTCTTTCCCCTTTTTTCTCCTCTCTCTCTCTCTCTCATTTTTTCCTCTCTCTCTTCCCCTCTCTCCTTCACACACACCCCACACACCCCACCCACTTCTCTCTTTATTAATAGTCCCCCTGCCCCCAAATATCCAAAGGGATGATACAGAACAAGTTACTGCTAAAAACAAATAAAACCGAAGCCAGCTTTTGGACGAAAAAACAAATGTCTTCCCTCACAACGTTCAAAAAGAATTCAGCAATACCTCTGTCCCCCTTTGCCCCCCGCTGTGAAATATTAGGGGTTTTTTCACAAACCCCTCCAGCAAAAATTCATCCTCAGACCCCGTCAGCTATATCAAATTTCGGGGGTTTTTTGTCAGTTTTGAAAACCTTCCACTGGAACATCCAAAAAAATAATCACGTTCCATTTTCTACGTCTGGATTTTTGAAATTTTTCTTCTGGTGGTCTGCCATCATACTATCCCTCCCTTTAAACCCATACAAACGCTGCCCCCTGACTGTCCTCAAAAGACAAAATTGAGCACATTACTCCTCTTTGGGATCTCTCCACTGGCGCCTGTTTATAGAGAGAAACTATAAAAGACGTCCATTGATACAAATGTCTCCACAAAAAAGACCCTTTCCCACCTTGTGAATGTCTTTCCCGCACCCTTCTCGATCCCTCCGCTTGCGCAGAAACCCTTTTGCTTTGAAAACCTAAAAAAACCAATCCACAAGTGGCTGTCGCTCTTTCCCATTTTTATCCATGATCTGGAATGACCCCCCTCTCTCCCTTCGCCCAAAAGCCTACTTATGCACTTTTAAATCCAGCCTCAAAACACATTTTTTTTTCAAATCTAAATTTCCCCCCTTGTTTATTTCTTTTTGTCCCCACCCCCCAGCCGAAACCCCACCACCCCCCCAACCTCTGTGTGTTGTGTGTGTGCGCGCGCCGGGGCGCTCGCGCGTATGGGTGTAGTGTGTGTGGCGCGCGCGCGTGGGTTACATTTTAATTTTTAAAAACTATTTAAATTTTAACTTTTTGGTGTGTTGAGTGTGGGGAAAGAACGCTTTGATTTGTTTTTGCAAGATATAGGCTATTAAATTCCTTTATTTCATTTTATTATTATAAAATATAATTATCACCCCTTTATCGTAGTCACTCAGCGAAAACTGCCCTTATAACCCGGTCCCGAATCCAAACAAAAAGGGCCGCCAATTTCTCTCCTCTCTCTCTCCCTCCTCCTTCTTTCTCCCCCTCTCTCTTCCTTTTTTTTTGGGGGGGTTTATCCCCCCAAAATGCCTGACGGGGACGGGGTCATATTTTGAACAGTGACTATGGGTTTACACGGGGGGAGAAAAAGTCAGGGGGGGGGGGGGGGGGGGGGGGGGGGGGGGGGGGGGGGGGGGGGGGGGGGGGTGGGGGGGTGGGGGGGGGGGGGGGGGGGGGGGGGGGGGGGGGGGGGGGGGGGGGGGTTGGGGGGGGGGGGGGGGGGGGGGGGGGGGTGGGAAAAAAGGGGGGGGGGGGGGGGGGGGGGGGGGGGGGGGGGGGGGGGGGGGTGGGGGGGGGGGGGGGGGGGGGGGGGGGGGGGGGGGGGGGGGGGTGGGGTGTGGGGGGGGGGGGGGGGGGGGGTGGGTGTGGAAAGCAGGTGTGAACTTGAATATAAAAACAAAGGTTTTTTCCAGATCGTTACTACATTTTTTATTCCAGGCCGCCTGCCAGCCAACGTAGGCCTCTGAAAATCCGTGTCATTACTCCCTTTTAAAAAAAAAAAAAAAAGGAAGGTGGCAGGATGGTTTAGACGTTCCCTCGCTAACAAGTAAACTGTGAGGTTCTGGGTTCGATTCCCAGCCTTTCCTTCCCCTTTCTTCCCTGTGTGACGGCGGGTAAATACAACTGAATGTCAAATCTTTGAGAGGAAACTTTACACCAGTCGGACCCGTGACTTGATACACGTCAAAAGAACCCACGATACTTGAAAATCGAAAAAAACCAGCATGGAGGTAGTTCACGACTGTCCTGGCCAAAAATTGGTAGATTCATTTCCCAATTGTTTTCCCGGAATGTGGCTACCTTCATGGTGGGTGGGGAAAAAAAAAACCAGGTTGCCCACACAAAAATCTCACCATTGGTGAACCTCGGAGCTCTAACCGGGGAACGGGGAAAAAAAATTACTTGCTGTAATAATAAAAATGTGTTTCTTTTACTGACCATACTATAAAAAGTCTGGCCATTCTGGTCATAATATTTACGAGGCCCAAAGTGATCCTCGCCATCAGTCAGTGGTCAGTCTCGTGAAATAATGACCGCGAAACTCGAAACAGCAGCTGTACAGTACAGTACAGTACAGTACAGCACAGCACAGCACGGCTGAGTGGGTAATGGTGATCCGTGGCTTAATTCTTCAAAAGCCAGCTGTCCAGAATTCGTCAGATGAGAGCTTCCCTGATCAACACACGTGTCTGCTAGCGCTCTACCTCCCCAATCTTGTGTAAACTGAGGCATGGTGACGATCACGTATTGCTCGTCAGAGAGCGCATGCTTGGTTAAATTAAAACAACTTCTATTTTAAACAAATGTCCCCCAAAGTCAGAATGCGGCTACCACCGCAATGGTGGTGTAGACAGTCACATGGGTAAAGATCTTATCATTGGTGAACTACGGAGCTCTAGCCACGGAGGAACGAAAAAAAACACACGAGAGAATAAAGAGACAAAAATAAGAAGAAGGAAAACGAGAATTCTGAATTCTGTCTTATGCCGAAGTCGGATGCGCTGGACCTGACTTGTTAGGCGCTTAGTGCAAATGCACGCACGCACGCACAACACACACACACACACCACACCACCACACCACAACACACAACAGCGCGTACACGCAGCAGCACACACACACACCACAACACAGCGCGTACACGCAGCGCGCGCACACACAACACACACACACACACACACAGAACATCTTGCGCGCGCATTAAATCCTGTTCCGCTTTTCGTAAGAGTATGCCATTGTGTGCCGGTGGGAACGGATGACAAAATTAACAAAACCGCATACACACGGGGACTGGATGAAAAAAGCACATAAGTGCTTATTCTATTATCCTCGATATAAAAGAATAAATAAAAATCACACACACACACACACACACACACACACACACACACACACACACACACTGTGTTGTTCTTTTTTTCTTTTGTGTTGGCAGGGGTAGGGGGAAGATGAGGGGGGCGGGGTAAGAGTCATCATTAAAACAGAATGCGCCTTTCTTTCAGACTAATCTCCCACGCCGACGAAGTCAGCAGACGCGCCGGGTCTGGCTTGACAGGCGCTTAACGGCAGCGCAACACATTTTCGCTCGTGTTATTGACACCAATAAGTTGCTGTTTGAGCGTTCGACGACGAAGAAGAAAACTAATACTCTGAAAAGTTCCACTTTGAGCAAACAGAACACATTTGGAAACATGACAATACTCACTGGTTGCTTATTCAATGTACCATCTGGAAAAAAAAAAATTGACTTGACTGGACTTGATAGCATACCAAAAGTGCTGGACAATGTGCAACGGACTTATGATTACACAGAAAAGGATAACTTTCTGTTTGACGTAGGTTCTTTCACTCGCGCTAATATAACACGGAGTACACTTTAGACATCAGGTGATCGCCTCATCCGAAAGACAGGCACTCAGAGCACCTATCGTGGTCTAGTGGATTGGGAAGAATCAGACTGTGTCTTTGGGCAGGGATTCGAAACACGCCTGCCCACTTTCAGAACAAACGTGCAAGATCTATAAACCACCAAGCCAGCAATGAAGCATGTTATGTTCGACCCCATCGTTATTGAATCGTCCCGCCATATTACATCACCCCAACCATACCAAAGCATCACAGAGTAGCCGAGACACTCAACACACAGAAAAATAAAGGAATGACAGACAGACAGCAGACAGACAGAGAGAGAGAGAGAGAGGGAGGGAGGGAGACAGAGACAGACAGACACAGAAACAGAGAAAGGAGACAAAACAGAGAGACAGAGACAGACAGACACAGAACAGAAAAGAGAGACAGAGACAAAAACAGAGCGAGAGAGAAACTGGGTTCTTTGAAGTAGATAGAAAGAAAGGAGTTAAAGATGGGGCGAGAATGTGAGTGAGGTGAAGATAGAGAAATGGGGTAGGGATGTAGGGAGGGAGGGAGGGGGTTGGTGGGGCGTGGGATGAGACCAGAAAAGTCGTGAACAGATTTTTTTTTTTTCTTCTCGGTGTGTGTGTGTGTGTGTGTGTGTGTGTGTGTTGTGTTGTGTGTGTTGGTTGTGTTGTGTGTGTTGTGTTGTGTGAAGGGGGAGGGGCGGGGACGTGCGCAGCAGTAGCACCTATCTGTCTGTCTCTGTCTGTCTCCTCTGTCTCTCTCTCTCTCTTCCTGTCTCTCTCATCTCTCTCTCTCTCAAAACTCTCTCCCTCTCTCTCTCTCCTCCCATCTCTCACTCTCTCTCTCTTCCCTCTCCTCCCTCTCTTCCCTCTCTCTCTCTCCTCTGCATATTCACACCTTTTGTCCATGCAGGTTCTCTTCTTCCTGAGTTCTTGTAATGACCATCTTCCTGTCTGATTGTCCGTTTTATTCTGGAGTATTAATAACCAATCAGTCTCTTCTGTACATCCTCTTGGCTGTCAGTCCTGTATGACCGCTTGCCTATTGTCTGTCAGTCTGTTTTACTGTCTCGCTCTCTCCCTCTCTCTCCATCATCTGTCTCCTGTCCTCGCTCTCCTCTACACTATACTCTATCTCCTCCCTCCTCCCTCTACTCTTCCCCTCTCTCTCTCTCTCTCACCCTCCTCGACCGTTCTCCTCGCCTCCCCTTCCTCTCTCTCTCTCTCTCTCTCTCGTCTCGTCTCGCTCATCGCTCTCCAACTCCACTCCCTCGCTCTCGCTCTCTGCCTCCAACTCCCGCTCTCCTCTCCGCTCCTCAACCATATCCTCTCTCCTCTCTCGGCTCTCAATCTCTCTCTAATCAATCTGCCTATAGCGCATATATTGCCTACCTGCTTCTGTTTGATAATCTCTCTGTCTGTCTCTCCGTCTGTCTGTCCTGTCTCTCTCTCTTTCGTGTGTGTGTGTGTGTGTGTGTGTGTGAGTGTGTGTTGTGTGTGTTGTGTGTGGTGTGGTGTGTGTGTGTGTGTGAGTGTGTGGACTCATCATAGTAGCGCAAATTCACTACCAACATGAGTACATATTTTATGCATTTTAAGATTTTATTATCTTGAGTGGTATGATCACTACGTAGAAAAAAACCAAAAAACTTTTCGGAGCTATAAGTGTTTCCAATGAAACTAGTATATTTTCCATATGTGACCAACACTGATGCAGTTGATATCAAGTCATGTGAACTAGTCACAGTCAATGTCATAAGCAGCACCGCACTACTATGGGCATAAAGCACAGACCGTTCACCAAAACTGTCACAAGCACTTTGATCAAGCAACAAAGGGTACAAACGACATGAACAGGGAGTTTCATATTTCAAACAAAAAAACAAAACAAATAGCACAAAATAACAAAGCACAAATAAGAAAGCAACACAGCAGCCAAAATCCACAAAAAAGCAGAACTACAACAAAACACAAACACAAGACACCAAAAACAAAAAAAAGCACCAAGCAAGCACACATACAACGCACACACAAGCATAGCCAACAAAAAAATTAAGCAAAACAACGAATAACAAAAACAAAGCAAGAACAAGCAAAACACAACACAAGCAATAAGCAAAGCAACACAAATAAGCAAAAAAATAAGCAACACAATAGCACCAAGAAAATAAGCAAAACAAACAAAGCACAACAAAACACAATAAAAGCACAAAAGCAACAGCACAAAGCACAAGCAAAGCAAAAAAGCTCAATAAGCAAGAGACAAAGCCAGCAAGCAAAAATACAAAGCAACAGCAAAAAAACATCAAGCAACGCAAAATCCAAACAAACACACAAAGCAAAACAACAAGCAAATAAGCAAAAATTAACCAAGCAGCACAACAAACAAACAAACAAAGCCAAAGCAACATCAAGCAACAAAAAGCAACAAACAAATAAGCAAACAAAGCGAAGCACATAGCATAACACACATAAGCAAAAAACCAAAGCACACAAGCAAAAAAGCACCAAATAATCGAACAAAAGCACAAAAGCAATCAAGCAAAATCACATTCAAATAAGCAAATCACACCAAACTAATCAACAAAAAAAGAATTAAGCACACCACACAAGCAAAGCTAAAAATTCATAAGCAAAGCAACAACATACAAAAAAAGCCAAATCACTAAAACAAAAGAAGCAAAAAAAAAAACAAACACAAGCAAATAAAGCACATCGATAAGCAACACAATACAAAAAGCACCATAAGCAACATAAATAGCCAACAAAGCAAATACCAAAAAGCATTCATAGCAAAGCAATAAGCAAATAAAGCAACTAGCACAAAGCACAAAAATACAAAAGCACAAAGCAACAAGACAACAAATAAGCAAAACAAAAATAAAACAGCACAATTCATAAGCAAAAGCACATGAGCTGCAAACAAATAGAAGCAAAATCAAAACCAAAAAAAGCAAAAAGCTAACAACAACCAAAAACAGCACAAACAAAGTCAAACAACAAGCAGTAAGCAGCAACAACAAAATAAGCAACACAAAAAGCAAACAAAAAGCAAAGCAACAAAAAGCACAAAAACACAAGCAAAAGCACCACTATTAAGCAGCAAAAATAAATAAGCAATTCATAAAGCAACAAAAAAGCATACAGCACAAAGCAAGCCAAACAATCAGCACAAGGCAAAACAAGCAAGCACACCAAAAGCAAAACAACACAAACAAACATCACAAGCAAACAAAACAAATAATCAAAGCATAAGCGCAGCAACAACAAAGCAAGTCAGCAACAAAAACACAAAGCAAGAAATCAACAAATAAGCCATCATAAGCAAAGCAAGCAACAAACAATAAACAGTAAAAAGCAAACCAACAAATATAGTTTCATAAGCAAAAAAAATCAAAAGCAAATAAGCACACACAAAAGCCCAAACATAAGCCTCACACAAAAGCAATAACACAAAAAATTTTCATAAGCAAAAAGCAACAATAAGCAGCACACAAAAAGCAACACATTTCATAAGCAATGCACAAAAAAAAAGCAAACACAAAGCAATATCAATAAGCAATAGCACAAATAGCAATAAGCAAACAAAAGCAAATCATAAGCATAATAAATATAAGCAAAGCAAAAAAAGCAAGCAAAAAAGCAAAACACACAGCAAAAAGCAACAGCAAAAATAAAAAGCAAACAACACAAAACAAACATACAAGCACAACATCATAAGCAACAGCAATACAGCAACAAAAACAAAGACCAAATCAAAAAAAAAAAGCAACACAGCAAAAAAGCACATTAAAACAAAAAAAAACATAAGCATAAAAGCAAAATAAGGGCAATAAGCAAAAAGCAACAACAAAATCAAAAAAAAAAAAACAAAAACAAACACAAGCCAAAATCACACATAGCATAAGCACAAAAAAGCAAAATAATAATAAAGCATCAGAAAAGCAAAACAAAAAGCAAAAAAGATCACAAGCAAAAGCAAAAGCAAAGAACCAACAACAAAAAAAACAAAGCAGCAAAGACGCTAACAAAAAACAACATCATCAAATCAGCAAAGAATAAGCCAACAGCCAAAAGCAAAAAAGCAACAACACAACACAAAAAGCAAAGCACAAAGCAACACCTTTCAATAAGCACATTTTTCATAAGCATAAGCACAATAAAGCAAGCAGCAAAATCCAAACAAACAGCGAACCAAAGCAACAACACACACAGAGCAAAGCACACAAAGCAAAAAAAGCAACCAACAAGCGCAAAATCACAACACAAACACCAAGCAAAGCACACCAAAAGCAACGCCATTCATAACAATAAGCAAAAGCAAATAAGCTCATAAAGCAAAAAAGCAGCAAAATGCACAACAATACAACAGCCTAAGCAAAAACAAAAGCAAATTTCAAAAAGCACACATAAGCACAAAACAACAGACAATAAAAGCAAAGCAGCAAAGCACAACACACAAAGCAGCAAACACAAACCAAAATTTTCATAAGCAACCCAGCAAAAGCCAGAAGAAGCAAAGTCATAAGCAAAAGCACAATCAAATAACAAAGCAAAAAAGACAGCACAACAACCCACAAGCAACCAAACGCAAACAAGTCAATACCAATAAAAGCATCACAAAGCAAACAAACAACAAAGGAAAAACACACAAAAACAAAATACAAAAGCACACCAAGCAAAACAAAGCACACAAAATCAAGCAATCAGCATAAATAAGCAAAACCGACAACACCCAAGCAGCAGCAGCCACAAAAGCAGCAAGCAAAAGCATACAAGCGACAGAACAATAAGCAAGCTCAACAAAAAGCTAATACAAAAAGCAAACAATTTTAAGCATAAAGCACAAAGACACAAAAGCAAAACCGACCACCAAGCAAAAGCAAACAAAACACAATAAGCAAGAGAAAAACACTTCAAGAAAGAATCAATAATGCAACAAGCAAATCAAGCACATAGAAAAAAAAAACAAAAAGAGCACAACCAAATAAGGCACACCGCAAATTCATAACAAAAAACAAAAGCAAACAAAAAAGCCCACAAGCAACCGCAAAACAAATAAAAGCAACAAATCAAATAGCTAAACACAAAAAAAGCAACATAAGCAAAAAAGCACTAAGCAAACAAACCAAAGAAGCAAAACAAAAAATAAAAAAGCATATTAAGCACAACAAATCATAAGCAACACAACAGCACAAACACAACACAAACAAAAACCAAAACAGAAAAGCAACACACAAGCAACAGCTAGAAGCACACAGCAGCAGCAGCAACATATCATAAAGCAAAAAAAAAAGCATCAACACAATAAAAAGATCACAAAGCACACGACAAAAAAAGCAAGAAACAACACACAACAACAACAAACAAAGCAAGCAAAAACCATCAAAAACCACATAAGCAAGCAACACAATCAAAGCAAAAAGCCACAAGCATAAAGCACATAAGCACCAAAAGCAACAAAAAAACACATTTCCCCCCCCCCCCCATAAGCAAAACACAAAAGCCCATCAAAGCAAAATCACAAAAGCACAAATAAGCAGCCCCTCGACAAAGCAACACAAAAGCAAGCAAAGAACACAAAAAGCAAACACACAAAGCAAAAAAGTCAAGCAAAGCACCAAAAAACAAAGCAAAAGCAAAAAAAAATAAAAAAAAACAAAAACAAAAACGAAGCAAAATCATAAAGCAAGCAAAGCAGCATAAAAACAAACAACACACCAAATAAGGCAAAAAATAAAAAACACAAGCAAACCTTAAAATCAAAAATAGCAATTTCATAAGCCACACAACAAAAGGCAATGATCACAGCACACAGCAAAACACATAGCAAAGCAAGCGCACACACACCTTATTCTATTTTCCATAAGCAGGCAAACCAATATAAAGCACAAAAAAGCAAAGCCGCACCCAACACAACAAGCAAAAAGCAAAAGCCAGCAACACAAAAGCACGAAGCAAGCAAATAAGCACAGCACGAAAAAACTGCAACAGCACACAAAAACCCATACAAGCCCCAGAGCAAAACAAAAAACAACAAACAAAGCAATAAGCACAACAACAGCAACAACAGCAAAAGCACAAAAGAATAGCATACACAAAGCAAACAAAAATCATAAGCCAACAGCAAAAAGCAAAAAAAACATCAAACAATAAGCAAGCAACAACAAAAAAAAAGCAAAGAAACAAAAACAAAAACAACACAAAGCAAGCAACAGCAACACAACACCAACAAAGCAACAAAGCCAGCAAACAATTCATTATTTTCATAAGCACAATTCATCATCAAAAGCAACAAACACAAAAAAATAACCCAGCAAAAAACAAAAAAGCACCAAGGCAAAAAACAAAGCAAAACAAAAAGCAAAAAAAAGAACACCACACAAAACACTGCGAACCCAAAAAGCAATGCAAATCACACAACAACACAAACAAACCGAACAGAAAGCATACAATCAAAAAACAAATAAGCCACACAATAGGCAAGCAACGAGCACAACAAGCACAAATTTCGTTTCATAAAGCACAACAAAAACAGCAAACAGCAAGTACAAAAAGCAAAGCAAAAACACAAAGAAGCAAAAGCCAATAAGCCACCAAAAAAAAGCAAAAGCAGAAGCAAGCAGCAAATAAGCAAAATACAACAAAAAGCACAGACAATGTAGCAAAGCACACAAGCAAAGCCACAAACAATTCACATAAGCAAAAGCAGAAAGCAGACGCCACAACACAAATTCATAAGCAAAGCAAAGAGCAAAAAGCAAAAAAAGCAAAAAAGCAACAAAGCAAAACAAAAGCTATACAAGCCCAGCAAACAAACCAAAGGCAACAGCACATTACATAAGCAGAGCAAAACACAAAGCAATAAGCATACAAAGCACAACAAATAAAGCACAAACAAACAACAAGCCCCAAAAAAGGCAACCAAAAATAAACAAAAAAAACAACAAGCAACAAAAACACATTTTCATAAAATAAAGCAAATTCAAGCCACAAAACAAAAAGAGCAACAAGCCCAACAAAGCAAACACAACAACAACAAAAAGCAAACAAGCAAAGCAAAACAAACCACACCACAAAAACAAACAAGCAACACAAAACATAAGCAAAAATTTTCATAAGCAAAGCAACCCAAAAAGAGCAAAACCACAACAAGCAAAACAAAAACAATACACAAAAAAACACAAAACACAAAACAAACCACAAGACAACAAACAAAAACAAGCACAGCAAACATACAAAACAAAACACATAAAGCAAAAAAGCAAAGCGAAGACAAAGCACAATCCTCATAAAAAAAAACAGCACAACAAGCAAAAGCAAACCAAACGCACGAACATAAGCAAAAGAGCGAAAGCAACACAAACACACACACATCAAAGCACAACAAAAAGCTATACACCAAGCAACCAAAAAGCCACAAACCAACAACGCAAAAAAAGCACACAACAACAAGCAAAGCAGCAACACAAAAAGCAAAAGCAAACAAACACAAAAACAAGCACACAAAAAAACAAAACAAATTTCATAAGCAAAGCAACGCAAAACAAACAAAACAACAACCAATCAACAAATAAACAAAAAAAACAACAAAAAAAGCCAAATAAGCACATGCAAAGCAAACACACAGCAAAAAAAGCACCAAAGACAAAGCAGCACAAAAACACAACAAAAGCAACCAGCAAAAAAAGCAAAACAAACACGCAAAAAAAAGACAAACCACAAGCAAAAAAAGCAAGCAAAGAAGCAAAACAACAACACAAAAGCCATAAGCAAACAACACAAAGCAAATTCATATTTCATAAGCAACAAACAAAACAAGCGACGAAACTAACAAAGCATTTCCAAAGGCAAAGCACGCCAATCACAACACACCAAAGCAAAAGCACAAGAAAGAAAACAAAAGGCACAGAAGCAAAAGTCAAAAAAAAAAAAGCAAAGCAAAAGCACAACAATAGCACACAAAACACAAAAATCACAAACAAGCAAGCAGAAATGCAAACAGCACCACCAAATCAATAAGCCAACGCAACAAAAGCAAAGCACACAAGGCAAAAAGCCAAACAAAACAAAACAATAAGCAAAGAAAACACAAAGCATCAACAAAACATAAAAGCAGGCAAACAAAAAGACACAACCAACAGACGAAAGCAAACAAAAACACAAAAACAACACACAAAAAAACAAAACAAGCACACCAAAAGCAAAGCATAAGCAATTCATAATCAAATTTACAAAGCAAACAACAAAAAAACCCAAAGCAAAGCAAAGAAGCAATTCAATAAGCACACAAAAACACAGCATAAACAACAATAAAGCAAATCCATAAACCAAAACAACAGCAAGCAACCCAATTTTCATAAAGCAAATACACAAAAGCAGACAAAGCAAAAGCAAAGCAAGCAAACAAAAGCAAAAAAAAAAAGCCAACAACAAACGCACAAAACATCATAAGCAAAGCAACAAATCCACAAAAGCAAGCAACATTTCATAATTAATCAACAACAAGCACACAGCCGCCAACAAAGCAGCAAAACAAAAGAAGCAATACAACCAAAAAAAACAACAAAAGCAAAACAACAAGCAAAGCACAAACAAAGCAAAACAACAACAACACAAAAGCAAACAAAAACACAAGCACACAAACAAAACAAAAATCACGCACAAAACACAGCCAACATACAAATAAAAGCAAACAAGTCATCAGCAGCAAAAAGAAAACGCACAGCAAACAACAAAACAAACAAATAAAAGCAAAACAAAAAAAAACAAGCAACAGCAAAGCCCATAAGCAAAGCACAAAAAAAGCAAAACAAACAATAAGCCAAAGCATGTAAAGCAGAAAGCAACAAACGCAAAAACACAGCAAAAAAAAACACAAAGCAGATAAGCACAACACAGCACAACAACAAAAAAGCAAAAGCATCAAAAGCACAACAAACCACAAGCAAGCAAACCAACCAAAATCACATAAGCCACAGAGAACATAACAACAAACAAACTACACCAAGAAGCAACAATCACTAACCAGCATCAAATGAGCAATAAGGCCACAAAAGCAAAAAAACACACAAAGAGCAACAAACACAAGGACGCAAAATGCACACATACACACACAAACAAAAAAAAAGCAAAAAAAAACACAAGAAGCATGCACGCAAAAAAAAAAAATGCCACCAACATAAGCACACCACAAACAAAAACATAAACAATTTACATAACATAAGGCATAAAAAAAAAAAAAAGCAAAAGCCAAATTCATAAGCAAAAAAAAAGGAAAGCACCAGCAAAAGCCACACATAAGCAAAAAGCATCATAAGAGCACACACAAAACCCAATACAAAGCACAAAGCACAAAGCACAAAAGCAACACAAAAAAGCAAAGCACAGCAATAAGCAATAAACAACACAAAAATAATCAGAAAACAAAAAGTCACACAAAAAAACATAAAGCCAAAACACAAAAGCAAGCTAAAGCAAACAAAACACATAACAACAAAAACAAGCAAAAAGGCACCACAAAAAGCAAAAAAGCAAGGCACAAATAAACAATAATAAACAACAAAGCAAAACAAAAAGCAAAAGCAAAGATCAACATAAAAAGCATAAGCAAGCACATTTTCATAAGCACAAGCACAAAGACAAACAAACACTCAAAAAGCACTCACAAAAACTCAACAAAGGTAAGCACAAAAAAAGCACAACACAACAACAAAAGAAATCACAAAGCAAAAAGCATCACAAAACAAAGCAGCAAATTTCATAAAGAAGCCATAAAAGCAAAAAAGCAAAATAAGCACCAACAAGCAAAAAAGCAAAAGCAACACAATAACAACCAAGCCAATAAGCAAGAGCGCACCAAAGCAAGCACAAAGCAAAAAACAATGCATCATTCAAAACGCAAAAGCATAATAAAGCAAAAAAACAAAAGCAAAATAAGCAAAGCAAAAACACAAACAAAGCAAACACAAACCAACAACACAAACAAACAACAACACAAAAGCAACAGCACAGCAAAAACACAAGAAAAGCATCAAAAAAACCAGGCACCATCAACAACAAGCAAAAAAGCACAAACACACAAGCAACCACAAAAAAGCAATAGCAAACAAAAAGCTACACAAGAAAGCAACAAAGCAACGCAAAAATCGATCAAACAGCCAAAAATCATCAACACAAAAAACAAAGCAAAATAAGCAAGCACAACAAAAAAAAACAAAAAGCAGCAGCACACAAACAGACAAGCAGGCAAAAACAACACAAAACAATACAAACACAAGCACACACAAAAAAAAATCAAACAACATCCAAAAAGCAAAAGCAAACAAAAAAAAAAAGCAGCAAGCTAGCAAAACAACACATCAAAAAACAACACAAACACACCAACACAACCAAAAAGCACAAAAGCGAAAAAAACCACAGCAAACGACAAAAAGCAAAGCAAAAAGCAAAGCAACAAGCAAAAAGCAAAGCAAAAAGCACAACAAAACAAAACCCACAATAAGCACACTAAGCCTACAAACAAGCAAAGCAACAAGCAAAAAAAAAAGCAACCAAAAAAACAAAAAGCAACAAAAAAAAAAAAAGCAAGCACAACAAGCCAAAATAGACACAAACATAACCTAACAAACAAAGCAAGCACTAACACAAAAGCAAAAAAAGCAAAGCCAAGCAAACCAAACAAGCAAAAAACACAAACAACAACACAATAAGCAAACAAAGCAGACACAAGCCACAACAAGTGCCAAAACAAAAAACAAACAGAAACTAAAGCAAAACAATACATAGCAAAACAAAAAAGCAAAAAAAAGCGCCAAAACACACAAGAAGCAAGCAAAAACAAGCAAAGCAACAACAAAACACAAAAACCCAAAACCCAAAAGCAAAAGCAAAACCCTACAATATAAGCACAAACAACAAAAACCAAAGTCAACAAAAAAAACAAACAACAAATAACAAACAACACACATAAGCATAACACACAAAACACACAACAAAAAGCAAAAGCAAAACAAAATAGCACACAGAAAGAGCACAACACACACAAACACAAAAAAACACACAAATAAGCAGCAATAGCCAACAAAGCCACAAGCAAGCACAAAAATCACCAAAAAAAAGCAAAAAGCAACAACCAATACAACAAACAATAAGCACACACCAAAGCACACAAAGCCAAGCACCAAAAGCAAGCAACACAAAAAAGCAAAAAGCAAAAAAAGCAAAGCAAAAATTTTCCATAAGCCAAGCAAAAAGCAACAAAGCATCCACCAAAACAAAGGCAACAACACAACAAAAAGCAGCAAAGCAAACAGCAACAAAACAAAGCAAAGCAACAAACAAACAAAAGCAAGCAACACAACTACAAAAACACAAAAGTAAGCAAGCAAAAAGCACAAATAAGCATAAACACCAGCACACAAAAGCAAGCAACAACACCAAAAAACACAACATAAGAAGCAAAGCAAAGCAAAATAAGCTAAACACAAAAATAGCAGCACACACAATCAGCACAAACAAAGGAGCACATAAGCAGAAAACAAAAAAACAAGCACCAACAACAAAAACAAATCTAAAAAGCATAAATAAGCACAAAGCAAACAAGCCAAAGCATAATAAGCAAGCAGCACAAAGGCAAAAAACAAGCATCACCAAGGCAACAAACAAGCAATAAGCAAAACACAAACAAAAAAAAAGCAAAGCAACACACAAACAAAAAAAAGCAAACACAATCAAATAACCAACAAAAAAGCACAAAAGCATTCATAAGCACAACACAAAAACCTAAGCAAAAAACACAACCCCCAACAAATAAGCACGTTTCATAAGCCAAAAAGCCAAAAGAGCAGCACTCACCAAAAAGCACAAAACAAAAGCAGCACAAATAAGCAACAACAAAACACACACAAAAGCAACCACATCCATAACAAACAAGCAAAAAAAAGCAACAAAAAAGCAAAAAGAGCAACCACAAAAAAGCAAAAGCATTCATTCATAACAAGACAGCAAAAAAACATCTAAGCAAAAAAGCAAAGCTAACACAAAAGAACAACAAGAAAAGCACAAAAAACACAAACAAGCAAAAGAGCAAAAAGCACTAATCAACCAAAGCAAGCACAAAAAAAAGCACAAGCAAACAAAAAGCCAGAAAAAAGCAAAGCAAAGCATACACCAGGCAAGCAAACTCAATAGCCAATAATTCATAAGCAAATTTCATAAGCAACAACAGAAAATAAGCAGAGCAGAACATCATCATAAGCAGCAAAGCAAAAAAAATGCAGGCAAGCAAAAAACAACAAAAAGCCACAAATGCAAACAAACCAACTAAAAAGAGCACAAAAGAAAAAAAAAAACAAAAAGACAACAAAAACAAAAAGTAAGCACAAGAAAAGCACAACACAATATGGAGCAAATCAAAAGCAAAAAGCATAAGCACAACAAACAAAATATCATAAGCCAAAACAACCAAAGCAACCAAAAAAGCAAAGCAAAATAGCACACAAACACAGCACACGAAGCAACATC
This sequence comes from Rapana venosa, assembly GCA_028751875.1. Lineage (NCBI taxonomy): Eukaryota > Metazoa > Mollusca > Gastropoda > Neogastropoda > Muricidae > Rapana > Rapana venosa. The sequence goes on along the minus strand of CM054134.1, from coordinate 25,331,558 downwards.
ACAACATAGCATAAGCAACAACAGCAAAACAAAAAAAAAAAGCAAACAAAAGCAAAAGCAGCAAAATGCAACAAAAAAAGCAAGACACAAACAAGCAAAGCACGACAAACACAAAGCAAACAACACATAGCAAGCACAAAAGAAAAGCTACAAACAGCAGCAATGCAAAAACAAACAAAATCACACAAAAATAAGCAATCATAGCACAAACCAAAAACACAATAAACGCAAAACTCATATTCATACGCACAACAACAAAAAGCAATCAAGCAAACAAGCACCACAACAAGCAAATAAGCAACAAATTCAAAAGCTACACAGCAAAAAAAGCAAAAAAAAAAAAGCAAACACAGAGCAATAAATTCATATAATCACAACACAAAAAAGCAAAAACCCAAAAAAAAGAGCAAAATTAGCAAAGCAAACAACAACAAAAGACAAGCAAAACCAAGCAAAAGCAAAAGGCAAAAAGCAGAAGCAGCAAAACACACAAGCAAATCAACAAACAAACAAACACAAAGCAAAGTAAGCAAAAGCAACCATACCCCAACAACAAATGTCCACACTACGCACAAATAAGCAAAACAAAGCATTTCATTTCATAAGCAAGCAACAACAAAAACACACAAAGCAAAAAAGCAAAGCCACCACCAAACAAGCAAAGCAAAAACAACCAACAAGAACAACAAAAAATTAAGCACCAAGACCACAAAAAAACAAAAAGCAAACAACCCACAAACTACAAGCAAAGCAACAAAAAACAATCAAACCACAACAACAGCAAGATATAAGCAAAAAAAAAATATAACAAAAGCCAAAGCAACAACAGAAACCAAAAGCAAAAGCAGAGCAAAGCACACATAAGCAAAAAGCAAAGCAATAAGCAAAAGCAAAGCAAAAGCAAAAGCAAGGCAAAAGCCACAGCAAGCCAAACACAATCAAAAAAAGCCAACAAAGGCAACAAGCAAGCAAAAAGCAAGCAGCAGCGCAGACACAAAAGCATAGCCACAAACAGCACAAAGGCAGAAAGCACAGCACTAAAAGCAAAAAAAATCCAAACTACATATAACCAAAAAGCTACAAAAACAACAATAAGCAAAAGCACAAGCAACCACAAGCACTAAACAAAAGCAAGACACATAAGCCAACAAGCAAAAGCAAAGCAAAAAGCCAACACAAACAAAAGCAAAAAACAAAAGCATACGCATAAGCAAACAACACCACAACAACAAAAATGCAAATCAAAAGCCAAATGCAAAAGCTAGCAACCAACAAAAAGCACTAAGCACAAAAGCAAACACAACAATCATATTTTCATAAAGCACACACACAAAAAAAAGCAAACAGACAAACCGCACAAAATATCAAAAAGCACAAAAAAAGCAACAAAAAACAAAAAAGCATACAGCAAGACACAGAAGCCACCAGCAACAAACAACAGCACATAAGCATTCAAAAGCCAGCACTAAAAAGCAAAGCACAAACAAAACAAAACAAAAAACAAAAAACAAGAAGCCCAAACACAACAAAAAAAAAAAGAAAATAAAGGGCAGCACAAGAAGCAAAGCAGCAAACAAAGCACAAAAAGCACAAAAAAAAAGCAGAAGCACAAGCAAATAAAAGCAAAAGCACAACAAAGCAATAAAAAAAGCAGACAAAGCCAACAAATCATAAGCACCTAAACAAAAAAGCACATAAGCAATAAAGCAACAAAAAGCAAGCAAAATGCATAAATATAAGCCCAAGCAAAAGCACACAAAGCAAGCAAAAACACAAAACATAAGCAAAAGAAAAACACCATTCAATAAAAGCAAGCACAAGCAAGCAAAAGCAAAGCAAAGCAGCACACACCACACAACACAAAAAGCAAGCCAAACACACAAGCAAAAACACCATGCACGACAGCACCAACACAATAAGCAACACAAAGCACAAAACAAAGCAACAGATAAGCAAAGTCAAAAAGCATACACCAAGCACAACACAAAATACCAGCAGCAGCAAACAAAGCACAAACAACAAGCAACTAAGCAAAAAAACAAATCAAGCTACCAAAAACATAAGGCAAAAATCCGCAAGAAACAACAAACACACAAAGCAAAAAAGCAACACACCAAAAAACAAGCAAAGCAAAAACAAACACAACAAACGACAAAATCAAAAAGCAAAAAGCAACAAAGCACAAATAAGCACCACAAAAAAATAAGGAGCAATAGCAAAGCAAGCAACAAAAAAGCCGCATAAAAGCAGCCAAGCAAGCAAAAGCAACAAAAAGCAAAAAAAAAGCCAAGCAATATCATAAGCAAGAGCAATAAGCAGCAGGCAACACGACAGCCAAACAAAGAAATACAAGCAAGCAAACAAAGCAAAGAAGCAAAAGTAAAGCACACACCCAAGCCAAATAACAAAAGCACAAACAAGGCAAAAACACAAAAAAAAGACAAAAAGCAACACAAAATCACAAAAAGCACAAAACAAATAAAAGCCAAGCAGAAGCACAAAGCAAAAACTAAGCACAAAACACACAGATCATCAGATAAGCAAAGCACAGCACAATTTCACATTAAGCAACAGCAATAAGCAAAGCAACATAAGCAAATAATAAACTAAACAAAAAGCAACAAAGGCAACACGAAGCAATTAAGAGCAAAATAAGCAGCAAAACAACACATCATAAGACAAAAAACAAACAAAACACAGCAAAAAATAAAAAGAAGCAAGATTAAGCATAAGCAAAAAACAAGCACAACCAAAACAATAAGGCAAGCACACCAATAACAAACACAACAGGCAAAACTAGCCACAAGAGCACACAAGCAAACAAAAACCACACAAAGCAAGCAATTTCATAAGAGACAAAATACAAAGCATAAACATTCATAGCAAGCACAAAAAGCAATAAGCAAAGCAATAAGCAAACTCACACACATAAGCCAACCATAAACAAAGCCCAAGCAAGGAAAAAGCACACAGAAGCAAAAAATAGCAAGAAGCAAGCAAGCACAACAAAAAAAAGCAAAACAAAAAAATGCTCACACACCAAGATAAGCAAAAACAAGCAAAGCACACAACAAGCACAACGAAAGCAGCACCAAGCCCCAAAAAAACACAAACAAAGTCAATATAAGCAAAAAAAGCAAAAAAAGCACAAAGCAACAAACAAAAAGCAAAAGCAACAAAAAAGCTCAAAAGCACAAAATAAGGCAAAGCAAAAGCAGCAAAGAAGCAAACGCAAAGCATCAACAGCAAAGCCAAAGCCACACAAACAGCAAACAAACAAACAAGCAACACAAAATGCAAAAAACAGCAGCACAAAAGCCAACATTCAACAAAAAAGCATAAACAAAAACAAAGCAATAAGCACAAAAAACAGCACAAAGCAAAAAGCAAAAAACGCAAGATAAAGCACACAAAACATAAAACAGCAAACACACAAAAATCAAAGCAACAAAATAAAAGCATAAAAACAACCACAACACAAAAGCAAGCAAAAGCAAATCAGCACAAAAGCATTTCATAAGCAACAAGCAGCAAGCAAAAAGCACCAAAAAGCAAAAATAAGCACAAAACACAAAACAACAAAAGCAACAACACAAACAACACAACACAAAAGAAGCAGCAAGACCCCCCAAAAACTAAGTAATCATAAGCACAAGCACAAAAAGCACAACCAAAAAACAATCCCCATAAGCAAAATCATAAGCAAAAGCACAAACAATCAGCACAAATAAGCAAAAGCACAACAAGCACAAAAAAAAAAAGCAAACAACCCACAGCACAGCATAGAGCAAGCAAAGCACAACAAAGCACCACAAAAAAGCAGCAAAAAGGCACAACACACTAAAAAAACAAAGCCAATCAACAGCAAAAGCACAAATAAGCAAAAAGCAAAAAACAAGCACAACATCAATTCAACAAATAAAACACACAAAAGCAAAGCAAAAAGCAACAAGCACACCAAAAGGCACAAAAAACATAAGCAAGCAAGCCAAAAGCAAACAAAAAAAAATAAAAGCAAAAAAGCACCAGCACCCATAATCACACAAATTTCATAAGCATCAACAGAACAAAAGTCAAGCACCACCAACAGAGCAAAAGCACAAAAGCAAACACAAAAGCAAACACAAAAGAAGAGCACCCCAGCAAACCATGCAATAAGCAAAGCAAAAAAACAAGAAAAAAAAAAACAAACAAACAACAATCACAAAAAGCAAGCACACAAAGCAAACACAACAGCACCAAAAACAAAAGCAATAACACACCAATAAGCACACAAAAAAATCAAACAAAGCACAGCAAAACACACAAAGCAAAGCACAAAAAAGCAAAAAAAAGACCACAAAGCAAAGCAAAGAACAACAACATCATCACAAAAGCACACAAACACAAAAAGCAAACAAAGCACGACACCAAAAAACCACATCACAAGCAATCAAGCAAAAGCGCAGGCAAGCAACAAAATAAGCAAAAGCACCACAAAAAAAATAAGTCATAAGAAGCAAAAGCTAGCACAGCACAGCAAGATTTACATAAGCAAACAATAAATCAAAAGCACACAAACAAACGCAAAGCCAATAAGCAAACCTATCTGTCTGTCTCTGTCTGTCTCCTCTGTCTCTCTCTCTCTCTTCCTGTCTCTCTCATCTCTCTCTCTCTCAAAACTCTCTCCCTCTCTCTCTCTCCTCCCATCTCTCACTCTCTCTCTCTTCCCTCTCCTCCCTCTCTTCCCTCTCTCTCTCTCCTCTGCATATTCACACCTTTTGTCCATGCAGGTTCTCTTCTTCCTGAGTTCTTGTAATGACCATCTTCCTGTCTGATTGTCCGTTTTATTCTGGAGTATTAATAACCAATCAGTCTCTTCTGTACATCCTCTTGGCTGTCAGTCCTGTATGACCGCTTGCCTATTGTCTGTCAGTCTGTTTTACTGTCTCGCTCTCTCCCTCTCTCTCCATCATCTGTCTCCTGTCCTCGCTCTCCTCTACACTATACTCTATCTCCTCCCTCCTCCCTCTACTCTTCCCCTCTCTCTCTCTCTCTCACCCTCCTCGACCGTTCTCCTCGCCTCCCCTTCCTCTCTCTCTCTCTCTCTCTCTCGTCTCGTCTCGCTCATCGCTCTCCAACTCCACTCCCTCGCTCTCGCTCTCTGCCTCCAACTCCCGCTCTCCTCTCCGCTCCTCAACCATATCCTCTCTCCTCTCTCGGCTCTCAATCTCTCTCTAATCAATCTGCCTATAGCGCATATATTGCCTACCTGCTTCTGTTTGATAATCTCTCTGTCTGTCTCTCCGTCTGTCTGTCCTGTCTCTCTCTCTTTCGTGTGTGTGTGTGTGTGTGTGTGTGTGAGTGTGTGTTGTGTGTGTTGTGTGTGGTGTGGTGTGTGTGTGTGTGTGAGTGTGTGGACTCATCATAGTAGCGCAAATTCACTACCAACATGAGTACATATTTTATGCATTTTAAGATTTTATTATCTTGAGTGGTATGATCACTACGTAGAAAAAAACCAAAAAACTTTTCGGAGCTATAAGTGTTTCCAATGAAACTAGTATATTTTCCATATGTGACCAACACTGATGCAGTTGATATCAAGTCATGTGAACTAGTCACAGTCAATGTCATAAGCAGCACCGCACTACTATGGGCATAAAGCACAGACCGTTCACCAAAACTGTCACAAGCACTTTGATCAAGCAACAAAGGGTACAAACGACATGAACAGGGAGTTTCATATTTCAAACAAAAAAACAAAACAAATAGCACAAAATAACAAAGCACAAATAAGAAAGCAACACAGCAGCCAAAATCCACAAAAAAGCAGAACTACAACAAAACACAAACACAAGACACCAAAAACAAAAAAAAGCACCAAGCAAGCACACATACAACGCACACACAAGCATAGCCAACAAAAAAATTAAGCAAAACAACGAATAACAAAAACAAAGCAAGAACAAGCAAAACACAACACAAGCAATAAGCAAAGCAACACAAATAAGCAAAAAAATAAGCAACACAATAGCACCAAGAAAATAAGCAAAACAAACAAAGCACAACAAAACACAATAAAAGCACAAAAGCAACAGCACAAAGCACAAGCAAAGCAAAAAAGCTCAATAAGCAAGAGACAAAGCCAGCAAGCAAAAATACAAAGCAACAGCAAAAAAACATCAAGCAACGCAAAATCCAAACAAACACACAAAGCAAAACAACAAGCAAATAAGCAAAAATTAACCAAGCAGCACAACAAACAAACAAACAAAGCCAAAGCAACATCAAGCAACAAAAAGCAACAAACAAATAAGCAAACAAAGCGAAGCACATAGCATAACACACATAAGCAAAAAACCAAAGCACACAAGCAAAAAAGCACCAAATAATCGAACAAAAGCACAAAAGCAATCAAGCAAAATCACATTCAAATAAGCAAATCACACCAAACTAATCAACAAAAAAAGAATTAAGCACACCACACAAGCAAAGCTAAAAATTCATAAGCAAAGCAACAACATACAAAAAAAGCCAAATCACTAAAACAAAAGAAGCAAAAAAAAAAACAAACACAAGCAAATAAAGCACATCGATAAGCAACACAATACAAAAAGCACCATAAGCAACATAAATAGCCAACAAAGCAAATACCAAAAAGCATTCATAGCAAAGCAATAAGCAAATAAAGCAACTAGCACAAAGCACAAAAATACAAAAGCACAAAGCAACAAGACAACAAATAAGCAAAACAAAAATAAAACAGCACAATTCATAAGCAAAAGCACATGAGCTGCAAACAAATAGAAGCAAAATCAAAACCAAAAAAAGCAAAAAGCTAACAACAACCAAAAACAGCACAAACAAAGTCAAACAACAAGCAGTAAGCAGCAACAACAAAATAAGCAACACAAAAAGCAAACAAAAAGCAAAGCAACAAAAAGCACAAAAACACAAGCAAAAGCACCACTATTAAGCAGCAAAAATAAATAAGCAATTCATAAAGCAACAAAAAAGCATACAGCACAAAGCAAGCCAAACAATCAGCACAAGGCAAAACAAGCAAGCACACCAAAAGCAAAACAACACAAACAAACATCACAAGCAAACAAAACAAATAATCAAAGCATAAGCGCAGCAACAACAAAGCAAGTCAGCAACAAAAACACAAAGCAAGAAATCAACAAATAAGCCATCATAAGCAAAGCAAGCAACAAACAATAAACAGTAAAAAGCAAACCAACAAATATAGTTTCATAAGCAAAAAAAATCAAAAGCAAATAAGCACACACAAAAGCCCAAACATAAGCCTCACACAAAAGCAATAACACAAAAAATTTTCATAAGCAAAAAGCAACAATAAGCAGCACACAAAAAGCAACACATTTCATAAGCAATGCACAAAAAAAAAGCAAACACAAAGCAATATCAATAAGCAATAGCACAAATAGCAATAAGCAAACAAAAGCAAATCATAAGCATAATAAATATAAGCAAAGCAAAAAAAGCAAGCAAAAAAGCAAAACACACAGCAAAAAGCAACAGCAAAAATAAAAAGCAAACAACACAAAACAAACATACAAGCACAACATCATAAGCAACAGCAATACAGCAACAAAAACAAAGACCAAATCAAAAAAAAAAAGCAACACAGCAAAAAAGCACATTAAAACAAAAAAAAACATAAGCATAAAAGCAAAATAAGGGCAATAAGCAAAAAGCAACAACAAAATCAAAAAAAAAAAAACAAAAACAAACACAAGCCAAAATCACACATAGCATAAGCACAAAAAAGCAAAATAATAATAAAGCATCAGAAAAGCAAAACAAAAAGCAAAAAAGATCACAAGCAAAAGCAAAAGCAAAGAACCAACAACAAAAAAAACAAAGCAGCAAAGACGCTAACAAAAAACAACATCATCAAATCAGCAAAGAATAAGCCAACAGCCAAAAGCAAAAAAGCAACAACACAACACAAAAAGCAAAGCACAAAGCAACACCTTTCAATAAGCACATTTTTCATAAGCATAAGCACAATAAAGCAAGCAGCAAAATCCAAACAAACAGCGAACCAAAGCAACAACACACACAGAGCAAAGCACACAAAGCAAAAAAAGCAACCAACAAGCGCAAAATCACAACACAAACACCAAGCAAAGCACACCAAAAGCAACGCCATTCATAACAATAAGCAAAAGCAAATAAGCTCATAAAGCAAAAAAGCAGCAAAATGCACAACAATACAACAGCCTAAGCAAAAACAAAAGCAAATTTCAAAAAGCACACATAAGCACAAAACAACAGACAATAAAAGCAAAGCAGCAAAGCACAACACACAAAGCAGCAAACACAAACCAAAATTTTCATAAGCAACCCAGCAAAAGCCAGAAGAAGCAAAGTCATAAGCAAAAGCACAATCAAATAACAAAGCAAAAAAGACAGCACAACAACCCACAAGCAACCAAACGCAAACAAGTCAATACCAATAAAAGCATCACAAAGCAAACAAACAACAAAGGAAAAACACACAAAAACAAAATACAAAAGCACACCAAGCAAAACAAAGCACACAAAATCAAGCAATCAGCATAAATAAGCAAAACCGACAACACCCAAGCAGCAGCAGCCACAAAAGCAGCAAGCAAAAGCATACAAGCGACAGAACAATAAGCAAGCTCAACAAAAAGCTAATACAAAAAGCAAACAATTTTAAGCATAAAGCACAAAGACACAAAAGCAAAACCGACCACCAAGCAAAAGCAAACAAAACACAATAAGCAAGAGAAAAACACTTCAAGAAAGAATCAATAATGCAACAAGCAAATCAAGCACATAGAAAAAAAAAACAAAAAGAGCACAACCAAATAAGGCACACCGCAAATTCATAACAAAAAACAAAAGCAAACAAAAAAGCCCACAAGCAACCGCAAAACAAATAAAAGCAACAAATCAAATAGCTAAACACAAAAAAAGCAACATAAGCAAAAAAGCACTAAGCAAACAAACCAAAGAAGCAAAACAAAAAATAAAAAAGCATATTAAGCACAACAAATCATAAGCAACACAACAGCACAAACACAACACAAACAAAAACCAAAACAGAAAAGCAACACACAAGCAACAGCTAGAAGCACACAGCAGCAGCAGCAACATATCATAAAGCAAAAAAAAAAGCATCAACACAATAAAAAGATCACAAAGCACACGACAAAAAAAGCAAGAAACAACACACAACAACAACAAACAAAGCAAGCAAAAACCATCAAAAACCACATAAGCAAGCAACACAATCAAAGCAAAAAGCCACAAGCATAAAGCACATAAGCACCAAAAGCAACAAAAAAACACATTTCCCCCCCCCCCCCATAAGCAAAACACAAAAGCCCATCAAAGCAAAATCACAAAAGCACAAATAAGCAGCCCCTCGACAAAGCAACACAAAAGCAAGCAAAGAACACAAAAAGCAAACACACAAAGCAAAAAAGTCAAGCAAAGCACCAAAAAACAAAGCAAAAGCAAAAAAAAATAAAAAAAAACAAAAACAAAAACGAAGCAAAATCATAAAGCAAGCAAAGCAGCATAAAAACAAACAACACACCAAATAAGGCAAAAAATAAAAAACACAAGCAAACCTTAAAATCAAAAATAGCAATTTCATAAGCCACACAACAAAAGGCAATGATCACAGCACACAGCAAAACACATAGCAAAGCAAGCGCACACACACCTTATTCTATTTTCCATAAGCAGGCAAACCAATATAAAGCACAAAAAAGCAAAGCCGCACCCAACACAACAAGCAAAAAGCAAAAGCCAGCAACACAAAAGCACGAAGCAAGCAAATAAGCACAGCACGAAAAAACTGCAACAGCACACAAAAACCCATACAAGCCCCAGAGCAAAACAAAAAACAACAAACAAAGCAATAAGCACAACAACAGCAACAACAGCAAAAGCACAAAAGAATAGCATACACAAAGCAAACAAAAATCATAAGCCAACAGCAAAAAGCAAAAAAAACATCAAACAATAAGCAAGCAACAACAAAAAAAAAGCAAAGAAACAAAAACAAAAACAACACAAAGCAAGCAACAGCAACACAACACCAACAAAGCAACAAAGCCAGCAAACAATTCATTATTTTCATAAGCACAATTCATCATCAAAAGCAACAAACACAAAAAAATAACCCAGCAAAAAACAAAAAAGCACCAAGGCAAAAAACAAAGCAAAACAAAAAGCAAAAAAAAGAACACCACACAAAACACTGCGAACCCAAAAAGCAATGCAAATCACACAACAACACAAACAAACCGAACAGAAAGCATACAATCAAAAAACAAATAAGCCACACAATAGGCAAGCAACGAGCACAACAAGCACAAATTTCGTTTCATAAAGCACAACAAAAACAGCAAACAGCAAGTACAAAAAGCAAAGCAAAAACACAAAGAAGCAAAAGCCAATAAGCCACCAAAAAAAAGCAAAAGCAGAAGCAAGCAGCAAATAAGCAAAATACAACAAAAAGCACAGACAATGTAGCAAAGCACACAAGCAAAGCCACAAACAATTCACATAAGCAAAAGCAGAAAGCAGACGCCACAACACAAATTCATAAGCAAAGCAAAGAGCAAAAAGCAAAAAAAGCAAAAAAGCAACAAAGCAAAACAAAAGCTATACAAGCCCAGCAAACAAACCAAAGGCAACAGCACATTACATAAGCAGAGCAAAACACAAAGCAATAAGCATACAAAGCACAACAAATAAAGCACAAACAAACAACAAGCCCCAAAAAAGGCAACCAAAAATAAACAAAAAAAACAACAAGCAACAAAAACACATTTTCATAAAATAAAGCAAATTCAAGCCACAAAACAAAAAGAGCAACAAGCCCAACAAAGCAAACACAACAACAACAAAAAGCAAACAAGCAAAGCAAAACAAACCACACCACAAAAACAAACAAGCAACACAAAACATAAGCAAAAATTTTCATAAGCAAAGCAACCCAAAAAGAGCAAAACCACAACAAGCAAAACAAAAACAATACACAAAAAAACACAAAACACAAAACAAACCACAAGACAACAAACAAAAACAAGCACAGCAAACATACAAAACAAAACACATAAAGCAAAAAAGCAAAGCGAAGACAAAGCACAATCCTCATAAAAAAAAACAGCACAACAAGCAAAAGCAAACCAAACGCACGAACATAAGCAAAAGAGCGAAAGCAACACAAACACACACACATCAAAGCACAACAAAAAGCTATACACCAAGCAACCAAAAAGCCACAAACCAACAACGCAAAAAAAGCACACAACAACAAGCAAAGCAGCAACACAAAAAGCAAAAGCAAACAAACACAAAAACAAGCACACAAAAAAACAAAACAAATTTCATAAGCAAAGCAACGCAAAACAAACAAAACAACAACCAATCAACAAATAAACAAAAAAAACAACAAAAAAAGCCAAATAAGCACATGCAAAGCAAACACACAGCAAAAAAAGCACCAAAGACAAAGCAGCACAAAAACACAACAAAAGCAACCAGCAAAAAAAGCAAAACAAACACGCAAAAAAAAGACAAACCACAAGCAAAAAAAGCAAGCAAAGAAGCAAAACAACAACACAAAAGCCATAAGCAAACAACACAAAGCAAATTCATATTTCATAAGCAACAAACAAAACAAGCGACGAAACTAACAAAGCATTTCCAAAGGCAAAGCACGCCAATCACAACACACCAAAGCAAAAGCACAAGAAAGAAAACAAAAGGCACAGAAGCAAAAGTCAAAAAAAAAAAAGCAAAGCAAAAGCACAACAATAGCACACAAAACACAAAAATCACAAACAAGCAAGCAGAAATGCAAACAGCACCACCAAATCAATAAGCCAACGCAACAAAAGCAAAGCACACAAGGCAAAAAGCCAAACAAAACAAAACAATAAGCAAAGAAAACACAAAGCATCAACAAAACATAAAAGCAGGCAAACAAAAAGACACAACCAACAGACGAAAGCAAACAAAAACACAAAAACAACACACAAAAAAACAAAACAAGCACACCAAAAGCAAAGCATAAGCAATTCATAATCAAATTTACAAAGCAAACAACAAAAAAACCCAAAGCAAAGCAAAGAAGCAATTCAATAAGCACACAAAAACACAGCATAAACAACAATAAAGCAAATCCATAAACCAAAACAACAGCAAGCAACCCAATTTTCATAAAGCAAATACACAAAAGCAGACAAAGCAAAAGCAAAGCAAGCAAACAAAAGCAAAAAAAAAAAGCCAACAACAAACGCACAAAACATCATAAGCAAAGCAACAAATCCACAAAAGCAAGCAACATTTCATAATTAATCAACAACAAGCACACAGCCGCCAACAAAGCAGCAAAACAAAAGAAGCAATACAACCAAAAAAAACAACAAAAGCAAAACAACAAGCAAAGCACAAACAAAGCAAAACAACAACAACACAAAAGCAAACAAAAACACAAGCACACAAACAAAACAAAAATCACGCACAAAACACAGCCAACATACAAATAAAAGCAAACAAGTCATCAGCAGCAAAAAGAAAACGCACAGCAAACAACAAAACAAACAAATAAAAGCAAAACAAAAAAAAACAAGCAACAGCAAAGCCCATAAGCAAAGCACAAAAAAAGCAAAACAAACAATAAGCCAAAGCATGTAAAGCAGAAAGCAACAAACGCAAAAACACAGCAAAAAAAAACACAAAGCAGATAAGCACAACACAGCACAACAACAAAAAAGCAAAAGCATCAAAAGCACAACAAACCACAAGCAAGCAAACCAACCAAAATCACATAAGCCACAGAGAACATAACAACAAACAAACTACACCAAGAAGCAACAATCACTAACCAGCATCAAATGAGCAATAAGGCCACAAAAGCAAAAAAACACACAAAGAGCAACAAACACAAGGACGCAAAATGCACACATACACACACAAACAAAAAAAAAGCAAAAAAAAACACAAGAAGCATGCACGCAAAAAAAAAAAATGCCACCAACATAAGCACACCACAAACAAAAACATAAACAATTTACATAACATAAGGCATAAAAAAAAAAAAAAGCAAAAGCCAAATTCATAAGCAAAAAAAAAGGAAAGCACCAGCAAAAGCCACACATAAGCAAAAAGCATCATAAGAGCACACACAAAACCCAATACAAAGCACAAAGCACAAAGCACAAAAGCAACACAAAAAAGCAAAGCACAGCAATAAGCAATAAACAACACAAAAATAATCAGAAAACAAAAAGTCACACAAAAAAACATAAAGCCAAAACACAAAAGCAAGCTAAAGCAAACAAAACACATAACAACAAAAACAAGCAAAAAGGCACCACAAAAAGCAAAAAAGCAAGGCACAAATAAACAATAATAAACAACAAAGCAAAACAAAAAGCAAAAGCAAAGATCAACATAAAAAGCATAAGCAAGCACATTTTCATAAGCACAAGCACAAAGACAAACAAACACTCAAAAAGCACTCACAAAAACTCAACAAAGGTAAGCACAAAAAAAGCACAACACAACAACAAAAGAAATCACAAAGCAAAAAGCATCACAAAACAAAGCAGCAAATTTCATAAAGAAGCCATAAAAGCAAAAAAGCAAAATAAGCACCAACAAGCAAAAAAGCAAAAGCAACACAATAACAACCAAGCCAATAAGCAAGAGCGCACCAAAGCAAGCACAAAGCAAAAAACAATGCATCATTCAAAACGCAAAAGCATAATAAAGCAAAAAAACAAAAGCAAAATAAGCAAAGCAAAAACACAAACAAAGCAAACACAAACCAACAACACAAACAAACAACAACACAAAAGCAACAGCACAGCAAAAACACAAGAAAAGCATCAAAAAAACCAGGCACCATCAACAACAAGCAAAAAAGCACAAACACACAAGCAACCACAAAAAAGCAATAGCAAACAAAAAGCTACACAAGAAAGCAACAAAGCAACGCAAAAATCGATCAAACAGCCAAAAATCATCAACACAAAAAACAAAGCAAAATAAGCAAGCACAACAAAAAAAAACAAAAAGCAGCAGCACACAAACAGACAAGCAGGCAAAAACAACACAAAACAATACAAACACAAGCACACACAAAAAAAAATCAAACAACATCCAAAAAGCAAAAGCAAACAAAAAAAAAAAGCAGCAAGCTAGCAAAACAACACATCAAAAAACAACACAAACACACCAACACAACCAAAAAGCACAAAAGCGAAAAAAACCACAGCAAACGACAAAAAGCAAAGCAAAAAGCAAAGCAACAAGCAAAAAGCAAAGCAAAAAGCACAACAAAACAAAACCCACAATAAGCACACTAAGCCTACAAACAAGCAAAGCAACAAGCAAAAAAAAAAGCAACCAAAAAAACAAAAAGCAACAAAAAAAAAAAAAGCAAGCACAACAAGCCAAAATAGACACAAACATAACCTAACAAACAAAGCAAGCACTAACACAAAAGCAAAAAAAGCAAAGCCAAGCAAACCAAACAAGCAAAAAACACAAACAACAACACAATAAGCAAACAAAGCAGACACAAGCCACAACAAGTGCCAAAACAAAAAACAAACAGAAACTAAAGCAAAACAATACATAGCAAAACAAAAAAGCAAAAAAAAGCGCCAAAACACACAAGAAGCAAGCAAAAACAAGCAAAGCAACAACAAAACACAAAAACCCAAAACCCAAAAGCAAAAGCAAAACCCTACAATATAAGCACAAACAACAAAAACCAAAGTCAACAAAAAAAACAAACAACAAATAACAAACAACACACATAAGCATAACACACAAAACACACAACAAAAAGCAAAAGCAAAACAAAATAGCACACAGAAAGAGCACAACACACACAAACACAAAAAAACACACAAATAAGCAGCAATAGCCAACAAAGCCACAAGCAAGCACAAAAATCACCAAAAAAAAGCAAAAAGCAACAACCAATACAACAAACAATAAGCACACACCAAAGCACACAAAGCCAAGCACCAAAAGCAAGCAACACAAAAAAGCAAAAAGCAAAAAAAGCAAAGCAAAAATTTTCCATAAGCCAAGCAAAAAGCAACAAAGCATCCACCAAAACAAAGGCAACAACACAACAAAAAGCAGCAAAGCAAACAGCAACAAAACAAAGCAAAGCAACAAACAAACAAAAGCAAGCAACACAACTACAAAAACACAAAAGTAAGCAAGCAAAAAGCACAAATAAGCATAAACACCAGCACACAAAAGCAAGCAACAACACCAAAAAACACAACATAAGAAGCAAAGCAAAGCAAAATAAGCTAAACACAAAAATAGCAGCACACACAATCAGCACAAACAAAGGAGCACATAAGCAGAAAACAAAAAAACAAGCACCAACAACAAAAACAAATCTAAAAAGCATAAATAAGCACAAAGCAAACAAGCCAAAGCATAATAAGCAAGCAGCACAAAGGCAAAAAACAAGCATCACCAAGGCAACAAACAAGCAATAAGCAAAACACAAACAAAAAAAAAGCAAAGCAACACACAAACAAAAAAAAGCAAACACAATCAAATAACCAACAAAAAAGCACAAAAGCATTCATAAGCACAACACAAAAACCTAAGCAAAAAACACAACCCCCAACAAATAAGCACGTTTCATAAGCCAAAAAGCCAAAAGAGCAGCACTCACCAAAAAGCACAAAACAAAAGCAGCACAAATAAGCAACAACAAAACACACACAAAAGCAACCACATCCATAACAAACAAGCAAAAAAAAGCAACAAAAAAGCAAAAAGAGCAACCACAAAAAAGCAAAAGCATTCATTCATAACAAGACAGCAAAAAAACATCTAAGCAAAAAAGCAAAGCTAACACAAAAGAACAACAAGAAAAGCACAAAAAACACAAACAAGCAAAAGAGCAAAAAGCACTAATCAACCAAAGCAAGCACAAAAAAAAGCACAAGCAAACAAAAAGCCAGAAAAAAGCAAAGCAAAGCATACACCAGGCAAGCAAACTCAATAGCCAATAATTCATAAGCAAATTTCATAAGCAACAACAGAAAATAAGCAGAGCAGAACATCATCATAAGCAGCAAAGCAAAAAAAATGCAGGCAAGCAAAAAACAACAAAAAGCCACAAATGCAAACAAACCAACTAAAAAGAGCACAAAAGAAAAAAAAAAACAAAAAGACAACAAAAACAAAAAGTAAGCACAAGAAAAGCACAACACAATATGGAGCAAATCAAAAGCAAAAAGCATAAGCACAACAAACAAAATATCATAAGCCAAAACAACCAAAGCAACCAAAAAAGCAAAGCAAAATAGCACACAAACACAGCACACGAAGCAACATCACAACATAGCATAAGCAACAACAGCAAAACAAAAAAAAAAAGCAAACAAAAGCAAAAGCAGCAAAATGCAACAAAAAAAGCAAGACACAAACAAGCAAAGCACGACAAACACAAAGCAAACAACACATAGCAAGCACAAAAGAAAAGCTACAAACAGCAGCAATGCAAAAACAAACAAAATCACACAAAAATAAGCAATCATAGCACAAACCAAAAACACAATAAACGCAAAACTCATATTCATACGCACAACAACAAAAAGCAATCAAGCAAACAAGCACCACAACAAGCAAATAAGCAACAAATTCAAAAGCTACACAGCAAAAAAAGCAAAAAAAAAAAAGCAAACACAGAGCAATAAATTCATATAATCACAACACAAAAAAGCAAAAACCCAAAAAAAAGAGCAAAATTAGCAAAGCAAACAACAACAAAAGACAAGCAAAACCAAGCAAAAGCAAAAGGCAAAAAGCAGAAGCAGCAAAACACACAAGCAAATCAACAAACAAACAAACACAAAGCAAAGTAAGCAAAAGCAACCATACCCCAACAACAAATGTCCACACTACGCACAAATAAGCAAAACAAAGCATTTCATTTCATAAGCAAGCAACAACAAAAACACACAAAGCAAAAAAGCAAAGCCACCACCAAACAAGCAAAGCAAAAACAACCAACAAGAACAACAAAAAATTAAGCACCAAGACCACAAAAAAACAAAAAGCAAACAACCCACAAACTACAAGCAAAGCAACAAAAAACAATCAAACCACAACAACAGCAAGATATAAGCAAAAAAAAAATATAACAAAAGCCAAAGCAACAACAGAAA
This sequence comes from Rapana venosa, assembly GCA_028751875.1. Classification (NCBI taxonomy): domain Eukaryota; kingdom Metazoa; phylum Mollusca; class Gastropoda; order Neogastropoda; family Muricidae; genus Rapana; species Rapana venosa. The sequence goes on along the minus strand of CM054134.1, from coordinate 25,314,342 downwards.
CCAAAAGCAAAAGCAGAGCAAAGCACACATAAGCAAAAAGCAAAGCAATAAGCAAAAGCAAAGCAAAAGCAAAAGCAAGGCAAAAGCCACAGCAAGCCAAACACAATCAAAAAAAGCCAACAAAGGCAACAAGCAAGCAAAAAGCAAGCAGCAGCGCAGACACAAAAGCATAGCCACAAACAGCACAAAGGCAGAAAGCACAGCACTAAAAGCAAAAAAAATCCAAACTACATATAACCAAAAAGCTACAAAAACAACAATAAGCAAAAGCACAAGCAACCACAAGCACTAAACAAAAGCAAGACACATAAGCCAACAAGCAAAAGCAAAGCAAAAAGCCAACACAAACAAAAGCAAAAAACAAAAGCATACGCATAAGCAAACAACACCACAACAACAAAAATGCAAATCAAAAGCCAAATGCAAAAGCTAGCAACCAACAAAAAGCACTAAGCACAAAAGCAAACACAACAATCATATTTTCATAAAGCACACACACAAAAAAAAGCAAACAGACAAACCGCACAAAATATCAAAAAGCACAAAAAAAGCAACAAAAAACAAAAAAGCATACAGCAAGACACAGAAGCCACCAGCAACAAACAACAGCACATAAGCATTCAAAAGCCAGCACTAAAAAGCAAAGCACAAACAAAACAAAACAAAAAACAAAAAACAAGAAGCCCAAACACAACAAAAAAAAAAAGAAAATAAAGGGCAGCACAAGAAGCAAAGCAGCAAACAAAGCACAAAAAGCACAAAAAAAAAGCAGAAGCACAAGCAAATAAAAGCAAAAGCACAACAAAGCAATAAAAAAAGCAGACAAAGCCAACAAATCATAAGCACCTAAACAAAAAAGCACATAAGCAATAAAGCAACAAAAAGCAAGCAAAATGCATAAATATAAGCCCAAGCAAAAGCACACAAAGCAAGCAAAAACACAAAACATAAGCAAAAGAAAAACACCATTCAATAAAAGCAAGCACAAGCAAGCAAAAGCAAAGCAAAGCAGCACACACCACACAACACAAAAAGCAAGCCAAACACACAAGCAAAAACACCATGCACGACAGCACCAACACAATAAGCAACACAAAGCACAAAACAAAGCAACAGATAAGCAAAGTCAAAAAGCATACACCAAGCACAACACAAAATACCAGCAGCAGCAAACAAAGCACAAACAACAAGCAACTAAGCAAAAAAACAAATCAAGCTACCAAAAACATAAGGCAAAAATCCGCAAGAAACAACAAACACACAAAGCAAAAAAGCAACACACCAAAAAACAAGCAAAGCAAAAACAAACACAACAAACGACAAAATCAAAAAGCAAAAAGCAACAAAGCACAAATAAGCACCACAAAAAAATAAGGAGCAATAGCAAAGCAAGCAACAAAAAAGCCGCATAAAAGCAGCCAAGCAAGCAAAAGCAACAAAAAGCAAAAAAAAAGCCAAGCAATATCATAAGCAAGAGCAATAAGCAGCAGGCAACACGACAGCCAAACAAAGAAATACAAGCAAGCAAACAAAGCAAAGAAGCAAAAGTAAAGCACACACCCAAGCCAAATAACAAAAGCACAAACAAGGCAAAAACACAAAAAAAAGACAAAAAGCAACACAAAATCACAAAAAGCACAAAACAAATAAAAGCCAAGCAGAAGCACAAAGCAAAAACTAAGCACAAAACACACAGATCATCAGATAAGCAAAGCACAGCACAATTTCACATTAAGCAACAGCAATAAGCAAAGCAACATAAGCAAATAATAAACTAAACAAAAAGCAACAAAGGCAACACGAAGCAATTAAGAGCAAAATAAGCAGCAAAACAACACATCATAAGACAAAAAACAAACAAAACACAGCAAAAAATAAAAAGAAGCAAGATTAAGCATAAGCAAAAAACAAGCACAACCAAAACAATAAGGCAAGCACACCAATAACAAACACAACAGGCAAAACTAGCCACAAGAGCACACAAGCAAACAAAAACCACACAAAGCAAGCAATTTCATAAGAGACAAAATACAAAGCATAAACATTCATAGCAAGCACAAAAAGCAATAAGCAAAGCAATAAGCAAACTCACACACATAAGCCAACCATAAACAAAGCCCAAGCAAGGAAAAAGCACACAGAAGCAAAAAATAGCAAGAAGCAAGCAAGCACAACAAAAAAAAGCAAAACAAAAAAATGCTCACACACCAAGATAAGCAAAAACAAGCAAAGCACACAACAAGCACAACGAAAGCAGCACCAAGCCCCAAAAAAACACAAACAAAGTCAATATAAGCAAAAAAAGCAAAAAAAGCACAAAGCAACAAACAAAAAGCAAAAGCAACAAAAAAGCTCAAAAGCACAAAATAAGGCAAAGCAAAAGCAGCAAAGAAGCAAACGCAAAGCATCAACAGCAAAGCCAAAGCCACACAAACAGCAAACAAACAAACAAGCAACACAAAATGCAAAAAACAGCAGCACAAAAGCCAACATTCAACAAAAAAGCATAAACAAAAACAAAGCAATAAGCACAAAAAACAGCACAAAGCAAAAAGCAAAAAACGCAAGATAAAGCACACAAAACATAAAACAGCAAACACACAAAAATCAAAGCAACAAAATAAAAGCATAAAAACAACCACAACACAAAAGCAAGCAAAAGCAAATCAGCACAAAAGCATTTCATAAGCAACAAGCAGCAAGCAAAAAGCACCAAAAAGCAAAAATAAGCACAAAACACAAAACAACAAAAGCAACAACACAAACAACACAACACAAAAGAAGCAGCAAGACCCCCCAAAAACTAAGTAATCATAAGCACAAGCACAAAAAGCACAACCAAAAAACAATCCCCATAAGCAAAATCATAAGCAAAAGCACAAACAATCAGCACAAATAAGCAAAAGCACAACAAGCACAAAAAAAAAAAGCAAACAACCCACAGCACAGCATAGAGCAAGCAAAGCACAACAAAGCACCACAAAAAAGCAGCAAAAAGGCACAACACACTAAAAAAACAAAGCCAATCAACAGCAAAAGCACAAATAAGCAAAAAGCAAAAAACAAGCACAACATCAATTCAACAAATAAAACACACAAAAGCAAAGCAAAAAGCAACAAGCACACCAAAAGGCACAAAAAACATAAGCAAGCAAGCCAAAAGCAAACAAAAAAAAATAAAAGCAAAAAAGCACCAGCACCCATAATCACACAAATTTCATAAGCATCAACAGAACAAAAGTCAAGCACCACCAACAGAGCAAAAGCACAAAAGCAAACACAAAAGCAAACACAAAAGAAGAGCACCCCAGCAAACCATGCAATAAGCAAAGCAAAAAAACAAGAAAAAAAAAAACAAACAAACAACAATCACAAAAAGCAAGCACACAAAGCAAACACAACAGCACCAAAAACAAAAGCAATAACACACCAATAAGCACACAAAAAAATCAAACAAAGCACAGCAAAACACACAAAGCAAAGCACAA